>SMDT01000195.1:0-200688 GCA_005392925.1 Aquilaria sinensis | reverse complement strand
TCATGAACTATAACATGAACGACCTTGACAAGTCCCTCCCTGAATTGCTCAACATGTTGAGAACTGCTGAGCAAAACCTTAAGAAGGCTAAGCCCATTTTGATGGTTCAAAAGGGCAAGGGAAAAGGGAAAAGCCAACAAGAAGAAGGATAAAGCTAATGGAAAGTCCAATGCTAATTCTTCTTCAGCTGCACTGAAACCAAAGGGTGGTGTGGCAAAGGAAGGGGAGTGCTTCCATTGTAAGCAACCTGGACACTGGAAGCGCAATTGCAAGCTCTATCTTGAAGAACTTGCTAAGGAAAAGGGAAGTAAGACTTCCACTTCAGGTATTTTTGTTATAGAGGCTAACTTTTCTACTTCCTCATCTTGGGTATTGGATACTGGATGTGGATCTCACATTTGTGCAAATGTGCAGGATCTAAGTAGAAGTAGAAGATTGGCCCGAGGTGAAGTGGACCTACGTGTTGGAAATGGAGCAAGGGTTGCTGCCTTAGCCGTAGGGACTTATGTTCTCACTTTACCTAGTGGATTAGTTTTAGAATTAGACAACTGCTACTTTGTGCCTACTATTAGTAGAAATTTGATTTCTGTTTCTTGTTTGGACAAGAAAGGTTTTTCATTTATAATAAAGGACAAATGTTGTTCTATTTATTTGAATGAAATCTTTTATGGTAGTGCTCAACTTAGCAATGGGTTGTATGTTCTAGACCTCGAAGATCCAATCTATAATGTGAATACCAAGAAGGTCAGATTAAATGATTCAAACCTGAACTATCTCTGGCACTATCTCTTGGGCCACATAAATAAGACCATGCATATCTAAGCTCCACAATGATGGACTGTTAGACTCATTTGATTTTGAATCATATAACAAATATGAGTCATGTTTGTTGGGCAAGATGAACAAAGCCCCATTCACAAGGCAAAGTGAAAAGTCTAATGACTTACTAGGACTCGTACGTAGTGAAAGGGCTAATGACTTATTAGGACTCGTACATAGTGATGTATTTGGCCCTATGTCTACACAAGCTAGAGGAGGTTTCCAATACTTCATTACTTTCACTGATGACTTTAGCAGATATGGCTATGTGTATCTCATGAGACACAAGTCAGAATCCTTAGAAAAGTTCAAAGAATTCAAGAATGAAGTACAGAATCAACTCGGGAAGAGTATTAAAGTGCTTCAATCAGATCGAGTTGGAGAGTACTTGGATCGAGAATTCCTTGACTATCTGAAAGAGTGTGCTATAGTATCACAACTCACTCTACCAGGTACACCTCAATGGAATGGTGTATCTGAAAGGTGAAATTGAACTCTATTAGACATGGTTCGCTCTATGATGAGTCAAGCTGACCTTCCAAACTCCTTTTGGGGACATGTTCTAGAGACAGCCACTTTTACACTAAACCGAGTTCCATCTAAATCAGTTCAAAAAGCACCACATGAGATATGGAGTGGGAGGCATCCCAATTTGTCTTTTATGAAGATTTGGGACTGTGACGCTTATGTGAAACGTCAATCCTCGGACAAACTAGGGCCTAAATCTCAAAAATGCCTTTTTGTTGGGTATCCCAAAGAAACAAAGGGTTACTATTTCTACAATCCTTCTGAGCAAAAAGTGTTTGTTGCTCGAACTGGTGTCTTTCTAGAGAAAGAGTTTATCTCTAAAGAAACTAGTGGGAGGAAAGTAGAACTTGAAGAAATTCAAGAACAACAAGGAGACATCGAACCTGAAATGGAACTTGAACAGACACTACAAGATGTTGTGGTTTAAGAGTCTGTTCCTATAGCACAGAGCCCACGTAGGTCTGGTAGGATTCGGCATGAGCCCGAGAGATATGGATTTCTCATGACTTACAATGGTGATGTGATGCTCTTGGATCAGGATGGGCCCACAACCTACCAACAAGCTATGTCGAGGCCTGACTCTGAGAAGTGGCTAGTGGCCATGAAATCCGTGATGGAATCCATGTATGAAAACCAAGTATGGACCTTGGTTGACCCACATGAAAGGGTAAAACCCATAGGGTGCAAATGGGTTTTCAAGAAGAAAACTGACATGGATGATAATGTGATTACCTTTAAGGGACGATTGGTTGCAAAAGGTTTCAAGCAAATTCATGGTATTGACTATGATGAAACTTTTTCACCAGTTGCTATGCTTAAATCCATCCGAATTTTGTTTGCTATTGCTGCACACTATGATTATGAGAATGCCAATAAAGTGTGCAAGTTGCAAAGGTCCATTTATGGACTGAAGCAAGCTTCTCGAAGTTGGAATCTTCATTTTGATGATGCAATCAAAGAGTTTGGTTTTATCAACAATGAAGATGAACCTTGTGTGTACAAGAAAGTTAGTGGGAGCGCTATTGTCTTCTTGGTGTTGTATGTAGATGACATACTACTCATCGGGAATGACATTCTTGAGCTACAGTCTGTAAAGACTTGGCTAGGGAAATGTTTCTCTATGAAGGACTTAGGTGAAGCTGCCTATGTGTTAGGCACTAGGATCTATAGAGATAGATCTAGAAAGCTTCTTGGCCTAAGTCAAAGTACATACATTGACAAGGTGCTAAAGAGGTTTAGCATGTAACATTCCAAGAAAGGATTGTTGCCCATGTCACATGGCATAACTCTTTCTAGATCTCAGTGTCCAAGTACACCCGAGGACAGAGAGTGCATGAGTAAGATTCCATATGCCTAAGCAATTGGATCTATCATGTATACCATGATATGTACTCGTCTCGATGTCTCATATGCTTTCACCTTGACGAGTAGGTACCAATCAAACCCCGGTGAGAGTCACTAGATAGCTGTTAAGAACATCCTTAAGTACTTATGAAGGACTAAGGATGCATTCTTGGTCTTTGGAGGTGAAGATGAGCTCGTTGTAAGGGGTTACACCGATACAAGCTTCCAATCCGATAAGGATGATTTTAGATCACAATCTGGTTATGTGTTTTGTATTGGTGGTTGTGCTGTGAGCTGGAAGAGTTCAAAGCAAGAGACAGTAGCTGACTCTACAACAGAATCTGAGTACAATGCCACCTCTGATGCTGTGAAGGAGGCAGTTTGGATCAAAAAGTTCATCACTGAACTTGGAGTGGTTCCAAGCATTGCCGACTCGATAGAGCTCTATTTTGACAATAATGGAGCAATCGCACAGGCTAAGGAACCTTGATCTCACCAGCAATCAAAACACATACTTCGACGCTATCATCTCATCAGGGAGATCATCGAGAGGGGTGATGTAAGGATATGCAGGACTTTGACAAATAGCAACATTGCTAATCCACTGACAAAGCCCCTTATGCAGCAAAAGCATGATAGCCATTCTATGTCACACCTCACTCAGGCCCTGGCCCATAAGTTCCAAGGTTTAACTCCCAAACCCACTTTAACACTAAAGACTTCAATTCGGGCAAACAAGCAATGGAAACCTTAAGTCTTATTTTCTTAAGGTGAGAAGCCTGGGAGGTGGCCCAGGAGGCTTTTAAACAAACCCAACAGTTACTTGCAGCAAAGGCAAGGCCCAATACCACTATTTTGCACAACAAGCAAGGCTTTAATTGATTACTTGCATCTCAAGCAAGGCAACACTTAATGGAGTTTTAAGTGCATAATTGGTGTGCAATGATGTGTGCTACTTAAATGACAACCAAGAAGCCACATTATTGGTTTAGATTTTAAAGACCACAAGTTACTATGCACATGATGCTCTCGGCCAACTCACAAGCATATAGTAGTGCACCACATTTCCATAATTTTAGGCTCATAACTATTCACATAAAAGTGCCAAACATTGGCCCAAAACATTCAACATCCAAGTGCAGGCATATTGCCATCCATAAGTCATACATAACATGGCATACAAATCCAACAAAACCAACACAAGTCTAGGCATCAAGGACTACATATATGTACACAAAAGAGTAGTCTACCTACTGTCCAACATGGCTACATGCCATGAATCCCAAGCTAAACGTGCCAAGTTATTACATACCAAGACCACTAATGGTCAAACATAACCTTGAGTATGCCATACATGAGTACACACAGCAACACCAACCCAGTTGCCTGGTTCATTGTCATGAAAGTAAATACTATGATCAGAGCCAAAGTCCAAGTATCCATAGCCTTCCTAGACAAGTCTCCAACTACAACCTGCAAACTTAGCTCATAAGTCTCGGCCCACCATATATATAAGACTTGTAATGAACCTAAGATGATAAGCCAAGAACACATTGGCACATACCTTGGAAACTAAGCAATTTAGTGCAAAACACAAGCAACAAGCAAGCTAGCACTACTCAGGCCGAATGTCCTTTCCTGAAATAAAAAGGATGGGCAGTGAGTATAACTCAGTAGGATTCACTTATGTATATTCAACTCTAAAAAGAGTCTATTTAGTTAAGCTGAGTATTCACTCAAAGCTTAACCTCCCATTAGCTAGCTTTACCTGCAAAACAAACACAAGACAAAGAAACCAAGCATATACATATACAAGATAATTAACCATAGCAAATAATCCATAAGTGGGGTTAGCAAGCACATGGAAACATCAAAGCACACAAGTACACACACACACTCCACACTTTTGCTCTCGGCCAAGATAAACCATACATGTACCCATGTGCACAATGCACACATACATCCACCTTTCAATCCCCTTCCACTTAGAGCTCCAAAATGCCAAGCAAATAGGCCACATTTACTTGCATTTCTAGTACATGTACAATAGTTAATTAGCTAATCAACAATTCAACCGAGTGAAAACTCAATAGCCCATCAAGCAACTAAGGTCATTTGGCAAATTTCAACCATCACTTAGTCACTCTAAACACTTGAACCATGGTAATTCACCAAGCAATATCAAGTGTTAGTGAACCCTACCTCAATAGCTTTCGGTCTCAAGCCAACCTTCCAATATCCAAGTGTTCTTCACACACATTGCCTCAAAATGCACTTTTCGGCCAAATTCCAACTTTCTCAACTTGATGTTCTTCACTCAAACTTGCCTAGCACAAGAACAAATAGGCAACAACAACACTTAGTCATGGATTAATTTCCATGGAAATGAAGAAGAACATCAAGTTCATTCATCCAACACATTCGGCCAACATTCCACTTCCAAACCGAAACATTTCTTGCTCAATTAGCTTAACTCATCATCAATTGAGCACTTAAACTCTTCATTCATGGAACAATTACCATGTATTCAAGAGGAATATCAATTAAAATACCTTGGAACCCTAGCTTGAATTGGCTCAGCCTCTTCCTTGAATCTCCAAGAACCAAGCTTGATTCCAAGCAAGCAGAGGCACCGAAACAACACTTCTCCAAGCTTGAATCCTTCAATGCTCCTCAAGATTTCTTGGATTCAAGGCCAAATAGTGGATGAACTCTCAAGAACACGCTTGGCCAAGACAAGAACAAAGGAAGCCCAAAATAGAACAAATGGCTTTGACTTGGTTTCGGCCGAGTGATACAAGTATATTAGTTAGCTAAAATGCTAACTTTTGTCTTCCATTAATTTGCATGAGACAATGTAGCCCCCAAATCCTTATGTCCACAATGCCGCCACTAAAACATGTGTCTAGTATGTCATTCAAGTCACTCCTTTGCCCATAATGCCAAGCATAAGACAACACAAGTACCAAGGCATTATAATCACCCTTGTATAACCGGCCATATAACTAGACAAACAACTAGTTAGTTTAACTAGTAACTAGTGAATAGTACTTTAGTGGTAGACAAGATTTGATTAGTAATCATTGTTGTCTCCCACAATTTGGCTTAGTATGACACTAGTCACCTTAAAAACTTGCATGGCCGAATATGCCAACATTTAGTTTGTAGTTTTAATTGTACCACTCATCTAAGTGTACAATTTGATCCCCTTTCTCTGTTTTCTGTCAGCTTTCCCATAGTCTAGTTTCTATGTGCAGTTAAGGTCTAAAGGTTTCCAGTTTTGCACATAGGTCACTGTACTAGTTTCCATAGTTCCCCTCACTCTTCCTTTTTTTATTTTTCCTTTTTTTCCTTTGTTCTCCTTGGCCTAAGCCAAGCACTTAGGAGGTGCCTAACATTCTAGGTCCATCGGTATTAGATACATGGATGATTGGCTTTAGTGCAAGAGGGAGATTGTTAGTGTTGCACCCAAAAGCCAATCATGAGATGATTGTATTTCTGCACATTGAGTCATGGTATTTTATTAAGGCATTAATCCAGCAATTATGTTCGTTGTTTTGTTTCTACGTAATGTAATAAACATAATTGTAACCCTAGAATAATGATATTCTTAAACGTCCCTAGTCTAGTATTATTGTGGAGTGGGTTGCAATACACAACGACTAGCATATGTGGAGACTAATATGAGATATGTAGTCTACATATGGGTACAAGTTGGAGAACTTGTGTACTGGACCGACCCACCATGAGAACACTACGTGGATCATTATATGAGTGTCATAGTCACCGCTTATTGCTTGTGATCATAAATGTGATTTATGATCATTGCCAACATGGCAAGAGCCTATTGGGTCGCACACATAGAGCTATTTGGATCATTACAGTGCATGGGCTAATTATTTGGGTTATGGTTTCACTTTAATTTCGTATTAATAATGGGCCCAAGAGCTGAGCCATTATTAAGCCAGAAATTAAATCCTAATTGGATTAGGGCTTTAAAACCCAATAGGCCTGGAAGTTGAGTCTCAATATAAATACAACTTCTAGTTAGAAATTCACAAGTCTCCTTACCCTAGCCTCCCAAAAGGACAGCCGTACTCTTCTCTTACAATACCTTGGAGGACGCAAGCTAGCACTGCGAGCGCAAGAGAAACGCATCTGCCGGGATGTGGTGAAAGCGTGGTGATCCCGAGAGGCTCCTGTGGATACCATAGAGAGCCTGAACACATCAACTATTCAGGTTTTGTGATTCGACTCTACAGTTGACTGAGAGATCTCAACCGAAAATTAGGTATGAAAAATTTTGAACACCTGGTTTACCCCGTTTCACTTGGATCTTGGAGAGTTTCGATTAAATTCCGCTGTGCTGTTTGGCTCCCGAAACCCAACAATGTGTCACTCCCGCATAGCCCAACCTTGGTTTCTTGATTATTGAGAAGACCAAGTTAAACTGATGACATTGATATCGTTTATCAACTCATCCGAGCATAGCCATGCATTTTTCTAAGTCTTACTCTATCAGGGGGCCCGAAGATATCACTCCCATTACATAGGAGGGACAAATCCCATCTTGATCATACAAATCCCTCCGCATGATATGTGACATACCCAATGACCTCCTTCTAGTCCACTCTGTTATGAGCAACAAAGTAAAGTATCAAAGTATGTGACTCACATGTAGGGAACCTTGATGATCTTAGGTCGAAGGACTACATATACCATGATCACTATGAGAATCACTTATGACATTCATATAAGAATCCATGTAGTGTTCTCATAGTGAGTCGGTCCAGTACACAAGTTCTCCAACTTGTACCCATATGTAGACTACATATCTCATATTAGTCTGCACATATGCTAGTCGTTATGTATTATTGCAACCCGCTCCACACTAATACTAGGCTAGGGACGTTTGAGAATATCATTATTCTAGGGTTACAATTATGTTTATTACATTACGCAGAAACAAAACTGATGCCCAGTAGCATCTTCATTGTGTGACATGGTGAAATTAGGAAGGACTTCCAGCGAGGGAGAACGTCTGAAGTGGAGATTTTCCAGGAGGATCTTCCTGAAACACTTAGAAAATAGGGGTTAGGAGGTCCCCAGAGTCTTTTTCCGGGGAGGAGCCTCCGACGCCCAAGTCAGTGTTTTGGAGGTGGAGAGGGAGTACTAAGGGCCAAAGATTCTTGCTTGTCGCCTATTTTTTAGGGGAGAGGAGAAGAACCCTTGTTGAGGCCATTTCCTGACTATATATAGGAGGGTATGGCCCATTCAGATAGCGACACGTGTTTGGTCAGAAGTAACCTGTACTTTTGGTCATGGAGGCCTCTAACCACCTGTAGGCTCCCTGGGCCACGGGCTAGGGAAAGCATAGCCCTACATGACAAGACATAGGCGGCGTTGGCATGTCAGAGTGCATATGAGGCCGGTGTGTAGCGTATGCGGGCGACATGTGAGAGGCTCCTTAATTGCTTCTGCCGTACCCCCAAGGTCCCCTTGCTTGAGGTCGCCTTTCGGAGTGAAGGCCCTTCTTCTGGAATCATAGCAGTAGTGTGGGAGATTCCCTAGTTCTGAAGTTTCTCCTTCGGGGGGATTCTCTCCTGCCGTAGGTGGCTGGTCCTTCTCCCCCGAAGCTAGTTCAATCGCCTTCCGAGGGAGGCAACACGCTAGTTTCTCGAGGTTGGCATTGTCATCCTCGGGAGCACTGGCGGACTACCAAGGACATGTCCCCAAGGCATCAGACTTCCTCCTTTTCGAGGTTGGTACTGGCTCTCCTTGTGGGTTACATCAGATTTACCGAGCGTGATACCCAGCCGAAGTTCTCAGGTTAATGGGGCGATAGCACTTTAGCTATCACATGCCCCCCTCGGAAAGCTGAAGTGGAGACTTCGGCTAGTAGTCCTTCTGGGGGACCTTTCGGTACTCGGAGTGCAACGTTCATGAAGAAGGCACTTCGTCACCAGGAGACAAGCCTTGTCCGGACAAGTGTCACTATCTGTCCCTCGGTGTTTTCGAGATACTCAATTTCTTTATTTTTTCTGCCGTAGGTAATGGACCGTTGTATCTCGAAACTAGGCGTGTCAGTCTGGAGCGGTGTGCCCTAGTTTTTGGGATGTCAAAAAGTGCATCCTAGTTTCTCGCGTTGCGTGACACCTAGCAGGCTCTGGTTGGGGGCGGTCACGTCGGTTACACCAGGCACATATTTTCATGCATGAGGGGCAATTACGACAATGTTTCATCTTCATGGAGCAATTATGACGTCAATTCGGCTATCCTTCCTTGGTCTATAGAAACCTCCTTTCGTCATAATCCTCACTTGCTTTCTCTTTGGTCTTGCTTTGTTCTCATCTGCTTTCGTGCCTTCTCTTTCCTATTTGCGGCAGTGCTAATGATGGTGTGATTTCTGGCCACCATCCACAACGGTGTCCTCAAACCCTGATTTTGGTGAAACTTTTGGTGGGTTCTGATTCTAGAGGTCCTTCGGTTTCCTCATTTTCTACTTTCTTCTAGCTTCCCGAAGTCATTTTTTGCCAATCATGTCTTCACCTATCCCCCTTATGCCTATCGAACCTGTCCCCCTTATGTCTATTCAACCCATCCCTGAGTGTTGGTAACCTCTCATGTCTCACCCTTGTTGCTCCACTTTGGAGAAATTGGAGAAGTGGGCAACCAAATTTTTTCTTCCTTCTTACCCCACCACCAGACTTCCTCCTCTTGGTCACTTTAGTTTTCTGAACAGTCGTGATGAGGTTACCGTTTTCCATGCCCAACTAAAGGCCGGACTTCAGTTTCCTCCTCTGAGGATGATTTGTGACTTTTCCCAATTCCATGGCATAGCCGTGAATCAGCTTCCTCCCAACTCGTACTGTTATTTTAACGCCTTCCTCTGCATGTGTGGGGTCTTCGGAATATAACCCCATTTCATCATGTTCATGCAGTACTACAAGCTCTATCTGGTCCCAACGGGTGGCTTTTATTTCATGCTACCTCGGGGATCTGGGAGCAAAAAGTTCATGTTCACCTTCGCTACTAAAGATAGCTGGCGAGGGTGCTAAAGGAAGTTCTTCTTCCTAAAGGTGGCAGAGGCCTGGTCGTACATCCCGACCAAGTGGGCTCGGGGAAAGCTTAAGATGGATGTCCTGGACCCCAAGAAGCTGCTAACCCCCGAGTTGGCGGCGAGGTTTGTGGACTTCGACAGACGTATCCGTGCTGTCGCCGACTAGGATGTCGAGGTCCCTTGACGCTCCCTCTAGCCTTTCCCCATCATGTGGAGGCTCATGACCGCGGAGGTCCTTTGGGAGTTGGGGGTAGTTAAGGAGCACAAGATGGACCTCGCCATGCCAGCTCCTGCCATCAACGGGAAGGAGTCTTGGCTAGTGATGCTCCTTCGGGGGGAGCTCACTTATGAAGCTTTTTTGAAAGAAAGTTTTCTTCAAAAAATTTTTAGTATAAGTACCCGTCTGGACTTACACTGATGTTTTCCTTCTTCTTTAGCAATGGCTGACGAGTTTGCAGCCTACTACAAGTCCCTATTTCTCGGCCAACCCAAAAAAGGGAGCAAACAAAGAAGGGCGCCTCTAGGAGGTGCAAGACAACTGGGAGTGGGCCATCTACGGCCAAAAAGGCGAAGAAGGATGCCCTTGCCCTGCCACCGGAGGATGTCATGGAGGTTGACGGCAAACCCGACATCCTAATCGTCATGCCGACCGAGGTGGCCACCCATGCGGCTTCTCAGAGTCCTGCCACCTTGGTAGATATTTTGGGTTCCTCGGCTGCCGATCCTTCTGCTGAGGAACTCAAGGAGTGCCGAAGAAGCAGGGGCAAACACGTTCCTGCCGAGGTGGAGGAGGTCAGAGACTCTGATGACGACGTCGCTGAGGTTGCGCCAGGTTTGTTCCTTAGACACTTTTTCTCTTAATCTTGTTGACGTATGACTAAGAGATTTTGCCTTAACAAGACTTGTAATTTTAATTTTTCAGGAGAACTGGCACCCTCATCTTAGGTGGCAGACCACGCCCGAAGGTGGGCTCTTTGGGACTCCCATGTCCTGAAGGACAAGGTTTCGAGGGAGACTTTCTGGTCGTTCACGGAGGACATGAACCTGTTCTCCAAGGACTGCCAGCAAATGGCTCCCCAGATGGCGAGGGGCGTAATTGCGCAGGCTTCCTTTAAGGCGGTCGCCGAAGAGTGCGCTAACGAGGAGACCCTCGCCTCCAAAATTTCTGAGCATGTTGCCCAGGTACTTCTTCAGGCCCTTTATTTTTTCTCCCCACTTTTCTAAGTACTTGGCTCCCCTTGTGCATTTTTTACTAAGTATTTTCTCCTTTTTTTTTTTTGCAGCTTCTGGGGTATAGTGGATACCTCCGGGCTTAGGCGGCAAAGCAAGCTTCAGTCTGAACTTGGACCAAAGACCGTTTGGAGAAGGTCAAGGTGTTCTGCGCCAACTCTGTTTTTAAAAACCCAGAGTTAGATAGCCAAGGGGGAGGTTGCAAAACTTCGGGAGGAATTCTTGAAGGGCCAAGAAGAGCTTTTGAAGGAATTTTCCCAGAAGATGTCCAACCTCGGCTCGAAGGTGGTGAGCTTAACTTCGGCCAACGAGGCCTATCAAAAGGAGAAAGAGGAAGACTTTACTCTCCTGGCGAAGGCGCTTGCTGATAACGCCGAGCTCCAAGCCGAGGTCGACTCTCTGAAGAAGGAATCGAAAAAGAAGAAGGTGATGGAACTGAAGAAGGAGGTTGCTGATCTTCAGAACGAAGTAGAAGACTTGTCAGTCGAGAAAGACAAGGCCGTCCAGGTGACCAAGGTTGCCTTCCAGGACGGCTTCTGTCTAGCTCGTCATCAAGTTCTGAAGAAATACCCCAATCTTGACCTTTCCTTTCTGGCTGCCCTGGACATTCCCGAGAGGCCTCGGTGGACTTGGTCAAAAATTGAGCTTTTCAACCTACCATTTCCCCCTCTTTTGCCACTGAAGGTGGTGGCTAAAGACACAGGGACGGGAGCCTCCCACAACGCTGGGGTCCCTTAGATGTTTTAGGGCCTTTGCCTTCTCTTCTTTTTCCTCATAGTTTTTCTTCTTGTAACCTTCTCCTTGTAATAATGCCTTTTTCAATGAAAATTTTTCCCTCTTTCCTTCAGTGTTTGGTTAAGTATTTGAGCAATAGCGTTTATTTCCCAGTTATCTCGACCACTTTCGGTCAAAGGACTTCGAAAAATACTTTTTGCTTGCTTTGTCAGCTGTCTTCGAGAAACGTTCGACGAACTCCCTTAAGCAAAATCTTGGCCTACTTGTAATGGACTTGCTTTTGGGAGAATAACCCAATCAACTTCAAAAGGAATAAGTAAATCTCGCAAACTTCTTGCTAAAGCCTTGTTCGGTGAGGGTTCTTTGGTGGAAGAAAATTTTTGCCATTACAAACTTTTTCTTAACTTGTACAATTTATTACCAAAATTCTAAGTATAGAATTTCTTTAAGGCATCTGAATGCCATGTATTTTCAATTCTCCACCTTTGGCGTCGCCAAGCTTATAGACTCCACTTCAAGGACCAAGTAAGGCCCTTCCCAATTTGCCCGAAGTACCCCATGGGATGGCCTTCGGGGTTCAAACTCGGCCTTTCGGAGAATGAAGTCTCATTTCCTTGTTCTTTTTGGGCTAACGCGCAAGTTAGCGGTGGTGGCCATTTTTTGCTGATAGGCCTTCCTTCTGAGTTCAGCCACCTCTCTGTGTTTGTCAATCAGGTCGAGCTTGGTCCTCAATCCGAGGTCTTTCCCTCCTTCGTCGAACACTTGTATTTTGATTGATGGCTGAACTACCTCGATAGGAATAATAGCCTCTGTGCCGAAGATGAGTGAAAAAGGTGTCTCACCTGTGGCCCTTCAGGGCGTCGTCCGATAACTCCATAGCACACTAGGAAGTTCTCCTAGCCATTTTCCCCTCGCTTCCCCCAACCTCTTTCTCAGACCTTCTTTTATGGTCCTGTTCGATACCTCTACTTGTCTGTTGCTTTGGGGATGAGCTATCGGGGCAAAATGCATTTTTACTCTGAGGTTGGTGATGAAATCTTGGAATCCCTTGTCCATAAACTGGGAACCATTATCGGCCACTATTACCCTCGGCATGCCAAATCTGCATATAATGCTCTTCCAGACGAACTTTTGTATATCCTTTTCCAAAATGGTTGTTAGGGGTTCTGCCTTGACCCATTTGGTGAAGTAATCCACTCCCATTATGCAAAACTTCATTCCTCCAGGTGCTGTTGGGAGTGGCCCGATAAGGTCTATGCCCCAAACCACAAAGGGACAAGGGTAGTCTGCCGAGGTTATTATTTCTGAGGGCAGCCTTTGGATGCTGGCATGCCTTTGGCAATTGTCACACTTCTGGACAAACTGCCTTGCGTCCTTTCGTAACGTGGGCTAGAAGTAACCTTAGCGAAGTAATACTCCCACCAAGGCATCAATTCCGATATGGGAACCACAAGCCCCTTCGTGGACTTCTTTGAGAACTATCTTAGCATCCTCTTCACTGACGCACCTCTACAACGGGCTCACATGCCCCTGCCGGTATAACTCTTCACCTATTAGGAAATATCATCCGGAGTGTCTTTCCACTTTTTCCACTTCATGAGGATCATTGGGAAGCTCTTCGCGTTGCAAGATACCTTTTTATAGGATCTTTCCACCCTTTTCCCGAGGTTTCTATGCTCAGCGTCGGTATGCTCGAGTGGCTCAACACTTCGGTGTACCTTTTTGATTTGGCCAAGCTGTCTGCTTCGGCATTATCTCGGTGAGGTAAAATTTCAATGTGTACTGCGTTGAAGTCTTGGATGAGCTTTGATACGAGCTCGTGATATTTTGCCAGAGTCGGGTCCTTCGCGCTGTAGTCCCCTGCCATCTGCCGGACCACTAACTAGGAATCACTGTGGGCTTTCAGGTTTCTTACACCAATCTTTCTGGCCAGGCGTAACCCTGCTATGACAGCTTCATATTCCGCCATGTTCTTGGTGACGCTAAACCCAAATTTGATGGCTTTCATGACTTCTAAACCTTCAGGACCGCGAATAATTACCCCAGCTCCTTTGTGTTCAGAGTCGGAGGCCCCCATCCACAAATAGAGTTCATTCTGGCTCACTTTTTCTGAGGTCCGATTGATCACCTCTAGTCATAGGTACTTCAGCAATGAAGTCTGCTAGAGCTTGGTCTTTTATTGCTTTTCTTGGCTCGTAAGTAATATCATACTCGCTAAGCTCTATGCACCACTTGGAAAGCCTTCCTGAATGGTCTACTCTCTTCATGACATCCTGAAAAGGTAGGTGATGGGTTTTGGGAGCCAAACAGAGTAGCGAAATTTAACCAAAACCCTCCAGCATCCAAGTGAAATGGGGTAAACCGGGTGTTCAAAAATTTTCATACCTAATTTTCGGTTGAGATCTCTTACTCAACTGTAGAGTCGAATCACTAAACCTGAACAATTGATGTGTTCAGGCTCTCTATGGTATCCACACGAGCCTCTCACAATCACCATGCTTCTACCACATCCCAATGGATGCGTTTCTCTTGCGCTCGCAGTGCTAGCTTGCGTCCTTCAAGGAATTGCAAGAGAAGAGTGTGGCTATCCTTTTGGGAGGCTAGGGCAATGAGACCTGCGAATTTCTCACTAGAAGTTGTATTTATAGTGACACTCAACTTCCTGGCTTAATGGGTTTCAAAGCCCTAATCCAATTAGGCTTTAATTTCGGGCTTAATACAAAATTATTAGCCCTTGCACTCTAATGATCCAAATAGCTCTATGTGTGTGACCCAATAGGCTCTTACAACGTTGGCAATGATCATAAATCACATTTATGATCATAAGCAATGAGCGGTGTCTAGCAACACATCATTGCTAGCCAAGTGACAAGATTGTCGATGATTCGACTAAACCTTTATGATCATCATCGATATATGCCATCGTCCCTTTGTCCAAGATATCAAGACTAAGCACGAGACATGGAATGTGTCACTCTCGTATAGCCCAATCTTTGGATTCTTGATTACCGATCAGACCAACTTAAACTGATGATATGGTATATCAACTCATCCGAGCATGGCCACACATTTTTCTAAGTCTTACTCTATCAAGGGGCCCGAAGATATCACTCCCATTACATAGGAGGGACAAATCCCATCTTGATCATGCAAATCCCTCCGCATGATATGTGACATACCCAATGACCTCCTTCAAGTTCACTAAGTTACGAGCAACAAAGGAAAGTATCAAATTATGTGACTCACTTGTAGGGAACCTTGATGATCTTAGGTTGAAGGACAACATATACCATGATCACTATGAGAAACACTTATGACACTCATATAACGATCCATGAAGTGTTCTCATGCTGGGTCGGTCCAGTACACAAGTTCTCCAACTTGTACCCATATGCAGACTACATATCTCATATTAGTCTCCACATATACTAGCAGTTATGCATTATTGCAACCCGCTCCACAATAATACTAGACTAGGGAAGTTTGAGAATATCATTATTCTAGGGTTACAATTATGTTTGTTAAGTTACGCAGAAACAAAACAACAAACATAATTTGCTGGATTAATGCCTTAATAAAATATCATGACTCAATGTGAAAAAATACAATCATTTCATGATTGGCCTTTTGGGCACAACACTAACAGTAGGGTACTTCGGATAATAATGGGGTGAGCTTGAAAGTACGGATGTAGTCTCCTGCTTGCCAGCACCAGGGCATAGATGGCTTTTTGTAGTAGGGGATACATGACTTCGGCGCCATGCAGGGACTTGCTTACGTAGTATACTGGCCGTTGCTCTGCCTCTTCTTCCTTCACGAGAACCGAACTTAGTGTTTTTTCAGTGATGGCGAGGTATAGTACAAGGGGCTCCCCCTCTCGTGCTTGCCGAAGAATGGGTAGGCGAGCTAGATAGGCCTTGAGTTCTTCCCAGGCCTTTTGCAGTCCTCATTCCAAGGATGGCCATCGTCCCTGAGGTTGCCACCATTTTTTGCTGCTTTGATAAGGACCTTACAGAATGCTCGGCAGTGATCCCTATACCTGGAAATGAATCTGCTAAGGGATGTTATTCTCCCAGTGAGCCCTTGCACATCCTTTGTTGTAACAGGAGTTCGGAACTCAAGTAGCGCTTTGACTTTTTTTAGATTGGCATTGATACCTCTCTCTGAAACCATAAACCCGAGGAACTTGCCTGAACTTACGCCAAAGATGCATTTTTCAGGATTAAGGCAAATTCCGAATGCTCTAAGTTGGTGGGAAGTTTCCTCTAAGTCTACAATATGACTGCCAGGCAATTTGCTCTTGACTATCATGTCATCAACATAGACTTCCATATTCTTCCCTATTTGGTCGTTGAAGACCTTGTTCATCAGCCATTGGTAGGTGGCTCCTACATTTTTAAGCCCCAAAGGGCATTCTGACGTAGCAATATGTACCGACTTCGGTGATGAAGGCGGTTTTTTCCTCATCTTCAGGGTCCATCCTGATTTGGTGATACCCACTGAAGGCGTCGAGGAAGCTCAGGAGTCCATATTCAGCGGTCGAGTCTACCAACTGATCTATTGGCAGAAGAGGATACGAATCCTTAGGGCAAGCATCATTTAAGTTTCAGAAGTCAATGCATATTCGGAGCTTGTTGCTATCTTTTTTTGTGGTGATAACCACATTACTTAGCAATTCGGGGTATTTAACCTCCCTGATTACGGCCGCATCTATCAAGTGCTGGACTTTGTTTTGACGAAGTTATTTTTGTGTGCCGAGAGGCTTCACTTTTTTTGGCGAATAGGCTTTGCCTCTAGGCTCACCTTAAGGCCATGATGTATTATGCGAGGGTCTACCCCAGGCATGTCTTTTGGCGCATAGGCAAACATATCTTTATTCATTAGATAGAAGGATACAAGTTTTTCCTTGTCACCTTCGGCTAATTTTTTCCTTATTCGGGTATTTCGGCCTGGGACAAGCTCTATTTCTTCCGTTTCTATTTTCTCGGGATCTTCTGTTCCTTCTCCATTTGGCTCTTCTATGAGTACGACCTTCGTTTGCATAGTCTGTGCGCAGTTCATCGCTGGGGCTTTCCTCGCCTTGACAAACACTTTCCTCACCTCACCCTGGTCGATGAAGATCTCAGCATCTCCATCCTTGGTGGCGAAGGTGACAGTTAGGTACTTCACATCGGGGCAGATGTGGAGGTTCCCTTGCGTTTGACTTCCAAGAATGGCATTGTATGAGGAAGGGACATCTATGACGATGAACCTTGTCATTACGGAGGCAAAAAGGTCATCCTTGTTGTTCACTGAAGTTCCTTTTAGCATCAAAGGGAGATCAATCCAGCCAAGGACGGGGAGTTCGGTGGTCCCACTCCAAAACTAGGAGAAGTGACAGTCTTAAGGTTGTTCCTCGAAATACCCAAACTCGGCAGCAGGTGTGAGAATAGGACGTCCGCATTTGAACCATCATCAAGCAGCACTCTCTTGACATCCCAGTTTCCTATCCTCGCCATAATCAGCAGTGGATCATCATGAGGAAATATAATAGTGGACCCATATTCCCGAACAAGCTTTTTTTATGGGTTCCCACATTCCGTCACTGAAATTTCCCTGGCCTTTCTTTTTCTTTCTGCCGATCACAGTCTTATTGTGATCATTTGTATCACTCCTATCGGGGGTGGCCGACGCCTTTTTGGACTTCGGTTTCGGCGTCTGTCGGAGTCATACTTCTCATCATCTCCTTTCCCTTCCTCTTATCTTCTTCCCTTCATGGAGGGCATCCGCAGTTAACGTCAGAGTTGACCTTGCTTTATCAGGGATTCAATGTACTTCCTCAGCTGGAAGCAGTCCTCAGTATCGTGCCCGTGGTCCCGATGGAATTGGTAGAATTTTTTCATGTTCTTTTTGTTGTCCGAGGTCATGGCCTTCGGTCGCTGGATCTGAGTTCCCTGCCTTTCCATAGCCATGAGTATGTTTGTCCTTATGGTGTTCAAGGGAGTGAAAGCCAATGGCTTCCTTCCCTTAGGTTTCTGAGGTCGTCCCCTACTTTCGCTGGATAGCAAGTTTGCTGGCCCGATCCCTCGGTGTGAATGTGGTCAAATTTTGGACCTCGCATTCTCAGTTCTTCGGCAGTCATGTGCTGCTCAGCCCTTCGGTAAAATTCACCGAGTGTGTCGGGGGGATCCTTGGAGAATTCATAGAATAGCTGGGAGTCTCTCCGAAGTCCTCGTCTCATGGCCAGGATACGTATTTCTGGCCTAAAGTCTGGGACATTTAAGGCTTCCTTATTGAACCCTTCGACATAGTCGTGAATGGTTTCTCCATTTCTCTGCGCTATGTCAAACATTTGGACTGGCATCTTTGCCATCGGCCAGCTCCCGATGAACTATTGCGTAAAGGCAGTAGACAACACTTGGATGTCCATGATGGTTCCAGGAGCCAGTGAGTTGTACCATGCAGTTGCTGGCCCAGCAAGGGTGACCTTAAAACACTTGCATAGGGTGGCATCATCAACACCGTGCAACACCATACTGCGGTTGTATTTGTTCAGATGAGCCTGGGGGTCAGTTTGGCCATCGTAGGTCTCTAACTCAGGTACCTGAAAGTCACTCGGCATGGGTGCTTCGACCACTGTTCGAGTGAATGGTGATTCATCTCCATTGAAGGTTTCTGACAACCTAGCCAAACGGGCTTCCGAGCTACCTGCCTCTTCACTCTTTCTAGCCTCTTTAAGATTTTTTCCATGAGGAGTGTGGCACTGGGCTCTTCTTCCTGCTACCTATAGGCTTCTGGGAATGGAGACTGACGTCTCCTTTTTGGGGAGTGACTTCGCCGCCGAGGAGCTGGCAATTTTTCTTCAGGTGAAGGACTCCTTCGGCGGGGAGTTTTGGGTCATTTTGGGCCCATTTCTCCCACAGGTCGTGCCCTGAGAGGTATATTTACCGTTGACGACTCATCGTGCTAATCCCCGCTTCCTAAACTCCGGTGAGTTGATCTGGGGCTCTTCTCCCGATGAGGCGTTGGTGGAGAGGGCTTTTGACCTGGAGTTGGCTGTGGCCATCTTTGGTCTAACTACTGCATCATTTCGGCCATGATAGAGCATTGGAACTCATGCAGGAAGCGCATGGTAATAGTTAGAGGACGTTCATCCTCAGCGAAAGAAGTCCCAGCTGCAGTTTCCTCGGTTGCCGGTTGAACTTCTGGCGCAGACGGGGACTTCGGAAGTCCTTTGTCCTTAGAACATCGAGTTTCAACAACAGTAACCTGGGATTGGGTTCCCATAGACGGTGCCAAATGATGCCCAGCAACATCTTCGTTGTGTGACATGGTTAAATTAGGAGGGACTTCCAGTAAGGGAGAACGTCTGAAGTGGAGATTTCCCAGGAGGATCTACCTGAAACACTCATAAAACAGGGGTTAGGAGGTCCCCAGAGTCTTTTTCTGGGGAGGAGCCTTCGACGCCAAGTCAGTGTTTTGGAGGTGGAGAGGGAGTACTAAGGGCCAAAGATTCTTGCCTGTCGCCTCTTTTTCAGGGGAAAAGAAAAAAACCCTTGTTGAAGCCATTCCCTGAGTATATATAGGAGGGTATGGCCCATTCAGATAGCGACACGTGTTTGGTCGGATATAACCTATACTTTTCGGCATGGGGGCCTCTACCCGCCTGCAGGCTCCTCGGGCCACGGGCTAGGGCAAGTATAGCCCTACATGACAAGACATAGGCGGTGTCGGCGTGTCAGAGCGCATATGAGAGCGGCGTGTAGCATATGCGGGTGACATGTCAGAGGCTCCTTAATTGCTTTTGCCGTACTCGCGAGGTCCCCTTGGTTGAGGTCGCCCTTCGGAGTGAGGGCCCTTCTTTTGGAATCGTAACAGTAGTTCAGGAGATTCCCTAGCTCTGAAGTTTCTCCTTCGGGGGGATTCTCTCCTGCCGAAGGTGGCTGGTCCTTTTCCCATGAAGCTGGTTCGGTCGCGTTTCCGAGGGAGGCAACACGCTAGTTTGCCGAGGTTGGCACTATCATCCTCGGTAGCGCTAGCGGACTACCGAGGACGTGTGCCCAAGGTGTTAGACTTCCCCCTTTCTAAGGTCTGTACTGGCTCTCCTTGTGGGTGAAATCGGATTTACCAAGCGTGATACCCAGCTAAAGTTCTCAAGTTAATGGGGTGATAGCACTTTAGCTATCAAAAACAGCAAACATAATTGCTGGATTAATGCCTAAATAAAATATCATGACTCAATGTGCAGAAAATACAATCATCTCATGATTGGCTTTTGGGCACAACACTAGCATTACATACACTACATGTACATGCATACATGCACTACAAAATGGTCTTAACTCAACTAAATATGCACCCTAGGTTACAGGAGTGCCTGAGACACAATGGACTCCGGAACAGAATGCTAGATAGCCGCTGTACAACACATAAGTACCACCATTACAAATAAGAAATGTGCTCCTAAATCACCAAAATTTCCAGATCACAACTAGACATATGGAAGTTCATGTACCTTAAATTTTGGATCAAAATGTAAACCACAAAGCTTTGTTTGAAGGTGATCATTCTGCTGGACCTGAAATGACAGAATTGAGGGGAGTAAGTTTCATTGATAAACTTAGTAAGGGTAGCACTTCGATTCGGTAGGCAATGTAACCATCATCAAAACATTCATCCAAAGACACTAAAACAGAAAACCACAATGCATATATACAATATATAGCAACCAAATGCAGCAGCCATTCACAGCCAACAAACACATGAAATGTAGCAGCAACAATAACAATAGATTAGTCCACAAAACACATAATAAACATAACTAAATCACTATAGCAGCCCTCCTCAAGCTAATACTTGGTCTTAGGAGGATTTTAACAATATTTAGTACTAACATTAGGCTCTAGAGAGCCTCAATTCACTGCCATCATTGTCCACTCCACACTAGGTCACAAAACCTTCAATAAGTGCACTCCCCTCACTAAGCTTGGTTCATCAAGCTCATGGCTCTCTTCCAAGCTTAGCCCTAGCTCCATGGTTGTTTGAAAATAAAGAAAACAACCCATGAAAGCAAGAGAACCCTTACCAAAGTGGGTAGGCCAAAAATCAAGATTGATCCTTGAAGCATCCAAGCAGTAGCTTTAGTTTGCTTCCAATTGCTTCCTTTTGCCTTCAATTTCAATCAATTGCAAGTTTGAAGGTGTGGTGGATATGGAGGAAGTGTGGCTTGTTAGTCTTGTGCCCAAAAGCCAGTCATGAGATGATTGTATTTTTGCACATTGAGTCATGATATTTTATTAAGGCATTAATCCAGCAATTATGTTTGTTGTTTTGTTCCTGCGTAACTTAACAAACATAATTGTAACCCTAGAATAATGATATTCTTAAAAGTCCCTGGTCTAGTATTATTGTGGAGCGGGTTGCAATAATACATAACGACTAGCATATGTGGAGACTAATATGACATATGTAGTCTACATATGGGTACAAGTTGGAGAACTTGTGTACTGGACCGACCCACCATGAGAACACTACATGGATCGTTATATGAGTGTCATAAGTGATTCCCATAGTGATCAGGGTATATGTAGTCCTTCGAACTAAGATCATCAAGGTTCCCTACATGTGAGTCACATACTTTGATACTTTCCTTTGTTGCTCGTAACTGAGTGAACTTGAAGGAGGTCATTGGGTATGTCACATATCATGCGGAGGGATTTGTATGATCAAGATGGGATTTGTCCCTCCTATGTAACGGGAGCAATATCTTCAGGCCCCTTGATAGAGTGAGACTTAGAAAATGCATGGCCATGCTCGGATGAGTTGATATGCGATATCAATGTCATCAGTTGAAGTTAGTCTACTCGGTAATCAAGAAACCAAAGATTGGGCTATACGAGAGTGACACATTCCATGACTCGTGCTTAGTCTTGATATCTTGGACAAAGGGACAATGGCAGATATCGGTGATGATCATAAAGGTATAGTCGAATCATCGACAATCTTGTCACTTGGGTAGCAATGATGTGTTGCTAGACACCGCTCATTGCTTATGATCATAAATGTGATTTATGATCATTGCCAACGTGATAAGAGCCTATTGGGTCGTACACATAGAGCATTTTGGATCATTAGAGTGCATGGGCTAATTATTTGGGTTATGGTTTCACTTTAATTTCGTATTAATAATGGGCCCAAAAGTTGAGCCATTATTAAGCCCGAAATTAAATCCTAATTGGATTAGGGCTTTGAAACCTATTAGGCCTGGAAGTTGAGTCTCACTATAAATACAACTTTTAAGTGAGAAATTCGCAGGTCTCCTTGCCCTAGCCTCCAAAAAGGACAGCCGCACTCTTCTCTTGCAATTCCTTGGAGGACGCAAGCTAGCACTGTGAGCGCAAGAGAAACGCATCTACCGGGACGTGGTGGAAGCGTGGTGATCCCGAGAGGCTCGTGTGGATACCATAGAGAGCCTGAACACGTCAACTGTTCAGGTTTTGTGATTCGACTCTACAGTTGAGTGAGAGATCTCAATCAAAAATTAGGTATGAAAATTTTCGAACACCCGGTTTACCCCGTTTCACTTGGATCCTGGAGGGTTTCGGTTAAATTCCGCTGCGCTGTTTGGCTCCCGAAACCCAACATGGCTATGTTCTTGGGCTGGAGGAGGTAAAAAATGAGAGAGAGATAAGTGATTTGGCCACTTAAATGGCCTTAAATGAGCTTAAGGGCACAAAACACACTTAACAAGCTTAACCTTGCTTTATGTCATTTTCCTTCTCCCTAATTATGTTTTTTTGTCTTAAACACATTGGTACACATGTGCCCAACATTTTTTACTATTTATCAAGTCTTGGCTACCTCCCCCATGGTGGCATAACCCCACAATTCCACCCTTTGCCTTAAGTCAAAAGCTTGAACACCTTTAGGTTTACACTAAGACATTTAGGTCCTTAATGCCTTTAGTGTTTCCTTTTTCTAAACTTGTCTTCCATGACCAATTTAGGGCTCCAATAGCACTTTCATACCATTCACATCTTTCTCATAACTCTCCAAGTCTCTTTCTTGAGATTTTGGCAATTGAGTACCCAAATTTCCAAAACCTTACAAAAAAGTCCATAGATTGCTTGACAAACAAGCAATCTTTAAGGCGTTTCTTTGAGGCCAAGTTACTAACTTGGAACACTTTTAAGGAGGTGTTGATCATACCTTTTGCCCCCCACACTTCAATCAATATGTCACACCTTATACAGGCCCCGGCCCATAAGTTCTAGGTTTAACTCCCAAACTCAAGTTAACTCTAAGTTCTTCAATTCGGCCAAACAAGCAATGGAAACCTTAAGTCTTATTTTCT
The DNA here is from genome assembly GCA_005392925.1 of Aquilaria sinensis. Lineage (NCBI taxonomy): Eukaryota > Viridiplantae > Streptophyta > Magnoliopsida > Malvales > Thymelaeaceae > Aquilaria > Aquilaria sinensis. The sequence continues at coordinate 177,640 of SMDT01000195.1, read as the reverse complement.
TAAGGTGAGAAGTCTGGGAGGTGGCCTAGAAGGCTTTTAAAACAAATCCATTAATTACTTGCAGCAGATGTAAGGCCCAAATCCACTAACTTGCAAAACAAGCTAGGTTTTGCTAGATTACTTGCATAACAAGCAAGGCAACACTTAATGAAATTTTAAGTGCATAAATGGTGTGCAATCAAGTGTGCTATCTATATGACAACCAAGAAGCCACATTATTGGCTTTGACATTGAAATCACAAGTTAATATGCATATGTTCTTCTCGGCCAACATAGGTGATGTCCGGAGACGTCTTCGCTGGAGGACATGGTGGTTTCTGGAGGGACTTCCTGAGGAGGAGAACGCCCGAAGTGGAGGTTTCCCAGGGAGTGGTACCTGTAGAGCCCAAGAGGAAGGGTTAGGAGGTCCCCGGGATATTTTTCTGGGGAGGAGCCTCCAACGCCCAAGTTAGTTCTCTGAGAGGTGAAGGAAGGAGAGCACTCAGGGGTTTAGTGGCCTTGCCTGTTCGTATCCTCTCAACTGATTCACCAACCCCTTGTGAGGGGCTGTTCTTTGGTATTTATAGAAGTGTCTGGCCCGTTCAGATCATGACACGTGTTCGGTCAGATCTGCCGTGTACCTTTGGACACAGGGGACAAGTAGCTGTTTGTAGACTCTCTCGAGCCTTGGTCTGAGACAGGTTGTGACAAGGCCTGGGCGGCGTCGGCGTGTCAGAGCGTCGTTTGAGGTGACATGGTGCGTCTGTGGGCGATGTGTTAGAGGCTCCTTAAATGCTCTTGTCGTACTCTCGATGTCCTTTGGGCGAGGTCGTTCTCTGGGACGAACACCCTTCTTCGGGAGTTATGTTCGCAGTCTGGGGCGCTGCCTAGCTCGTAGGTTTCACCTTCGGGAAATCTTCTCCTGCTTGCGGTAGCTAGTTCTTCTATCCCGAAGGCGATCTGTTTAATCCCCCGAGGGGGCTGTCTGCACCTTTGAAGCTTTCTGGGGTATTAGGCTAAATCCTGAGCTCGAGGCACTGGAATTTGCCAAGTCCGAGGTCAGTACTAGTGCCTCCCTCGGATGGTGCCAGGCTTCCCGAGCATGCTTTTGATAGGAGGTACGTTCTAGGAGAGGTTGATGCGAACCCCTATGGTATAAAGACCATGAAACGCGCCCAAGATGAGATTCAAGCTCCACAAGACATCAAAAAGACTGGGTTTAAAACCCCCACCCCTAATCAACCTGTGATTAGAAACGAGAAGTATAGAACTCCAAGAACACAAGCACACTTGTGCACCAAGGCAGTCCACAAAGAACCAAAGAGAAAACCTCTCCAAAGAGCAATATTATTTCGGCAATAATCTGTGTGTTTACATCCAGAATATGTGCCTTTATATAGGCCTAAACTAGGGTAAAAATCTGGGCAAAATTCGCAGCCCAAGTCACCTAGGAAACCTAGTTACAAAGGACTCAAGAAAACCTAGTCCAATTAGGACTCCTAAACCCTTTCTAACTTGTTTTGTGTATGCAGCGTATGCCACCTGTCCTAAGCGACCTGAATTAATTTCATAGCCTAAATAACATCCTAAATAATGTATCTAAATAGGAATTGAACGAAAATAAAATGCAAATACAAGATTAAACCTGAAAACCCCCAAATAGCCTTTTCGGGTGCATTTTTGGCCACTTTAGGGCTTTCACTTGTATCTTCAGCTCCCAGCTTGAATCTTTGAGTTCCAATGACATGAATCTTCCTATTAGATGTGGAAAAAGAGGTCTAGAAAGTTAGAGCTCAAAATCCAGCTTATGGGCACAAAATGCATCAAGAACACTTAAGGTGGCTCAAATGGTGCACTTTGAGTGATGTCTTTGGTGTCCCTATTTTGTGACTTGTCTAAACACCCCAAAACTGAGTTCCAAGCATATCCATCATCTCCATATGGTGTCTTGAAAGTTCCAGCAGCCCCTTGTGAAGTTTCATGTCCATTCTCCATGAAGAAACTTGAAACAAAGGCTTGTAGTGCACTTGAGAGCTCCTTAGCTTTCTTCCTTGTCATAGGTCCACTAGAAACCTTCAATGGGTCCTTGCCTTCTCCATGTGTGCCTTCCTTGATCATATCAACTCCCCCCTCCTTAGAAGGATTCGTCCACAAATCTGCATGTTCAAACAAAGATAAATCAGAAACATTAAAAGTAGCACTCACATTGTACTCACCCGGCAAGTCTAGCATGTATGCATTGTCATTGATCTTCTTAATGACTTGGAATGGACCATCTCCTCTTGGATGAAGCTTAGTCCTTCTTGCAGCTAGAAATCTTTCTTTTCTCATGTGTAACCAAACCCAATCTCCAGGTTCAAACACAACTCTCCTTCGGCCTTGGTTGGCTTTCTTAGCAACTTGTTGATTTTTGAGTTCAATTTGTTGCTTAACCTTCTCATGCAACCTCTTGATGCTCTCGGCCTTCTTACTACCATCCAAACTAGATACCTCATGAGTAGGTAATGGCAAAAGATCCAATGGAGTTAAAGGATTAAAACCATAAACAATCTCAAAAGGTGACAAATTAGTAGTAGAATGCATGGACCTATTATAAGCAAATTCTACATGAGGCAAACAATCTTCCCAAGCTTTCAAATTTTTACCAATGATAGCTCTAAGCATGGAACCTAAAGTCCTATTAGTTACCTCAGTTTGCCCATCAGTTTGTGGGTGACAAGATGTAGAAAACAAAAGCTTAGTTCCTAACTTACCCCACAAAGTCCTCCAAAAGTGGCTTAGAAACTTAGTATCTCTATCCGAAACTATAGTTCTAGGAACACCATGAAGTCTAACAATCTCTTTGAAAAACAATTCAGCCACATGAATAGCATCATCAGTCTTATTGCATGGAATAAAATGAGCCATCTTAGAAAATCTATCAACTATGACAAAGATTGAGTCACGGTTTCCCTTAGTCCTAGGCAATCCAACAATGAAGTCCATAGAAATATCTACCCATGGATGACTAGGTGTAGGAAGTGGTGTGTATAATCCATGTGAAGTGTGAGTGGATTTTGCCTTCCTACATGCAATGCATTGCTCACATACCTTCTTCACATCCTTTACCATATTCGGCCAATGGTAATGTTCCTTCAAAGTATGCAAAGTCTTGGCTTGTCCAAAGTGCCCCATAAGTCCTCCACAATGAGCTTCCTTTGTGAGCAATTCCCTCAAAGATGTCTTTGGTATGCACAACCTGTTTTCTTTGAAAAGAAAGCCGTTAACTTGGTAGAACTTCTCAAAAGCAAACTTAGAACACTTAGAATAAATCTCACCGAAATCATCATCACTAGCATACAAATCCTTCAAGTGTTCAAAACCCAAAACTTTTGCATCTAAAGCCGAAAGTAAAGCATACCTTCTTGAAAGTGCATCCGCCACTATATTATCCTTACCTTGCTTGTATTTGATAACATATGGGAATGACTCAATAAACTCTACCCATTTAGCATGCCTCCTATTCAACTTACCTTGCCCACTAAGAAACTTAAGGGCTTGGTGATCAGTGTGAATCACAAACTCTCTTGGCCACAAATAATGTTGCCAAGTCTCCAAAGCTCTTACCAAAGCATAGAGCTCCTTGTCATATGTGGGATAGTTCAAGCTAGCACCATTCAACTTCTCACTAAAGTATGCAATGGGGCGGCCTCCTTGCATCAATACAGCTCCAATGCCTATACCTGAAGCATCACACTCAACTTCAAAAGTATTAGCAAAGTTAGGCAAAGCTAAAAGTGGTGCATGGCATAACTTTTCTTTTAACAACCCGAAAGCATCTTCTTGAGCTTTTCCCCACTTAAATCCCACATTCTTCTTTATAACTTCAGTTAGAGGTGCAGCAATGGTAGAAAAATTTCTAACAAACCTCCTATAGAAGCTAGCTAGCCCATGGAAAGATCTCACCTCAGTAATGGATGTTGGCGTCGGCCATTCTTGTATGGCTCTCACCTTCTCTTGATCTACCTCAATTCCATGTGAACTCACAACAAATCCAAGGAAAACAACTTTGTCAACACAAAAAGAGCACTTCTTTAAGTTAGCATACAACTTTTGTCCTCTTAAAGTATTGAGTACTTATGTGAGGTGTCCAACATGCTCTTCTAAGTTCTTGCTATATACTAAGATATCATCAAGGTACACAACAACAAACTTACCAATGAAGTCATGCAAGACATGATTCATAAGCCTCATGAAAGTACTAGGAGCATTAGTTAATCCAAAAGGCATAACTAACCATTCATAAAGTCCAAACTTTGTTTTGAAAGCAGTTTTCCATTCATCCCCTTCCCTCATTCTAATTTGATGGTACCCACTTTTTAAATCAATTTTTGAAAACAAAGTAAAACCATGCAACTCATCAAGCATATCATCAAGTCTAGGAATAGGATGTCTATACTTTACAGTGATCTTGTTGACAGGCCTACAATCCATGCACATGCGCCATGAACCATCCTCCTTTGGCACCAAAAGTACAGGTACGGCACAAGGACTCAAACTTTCCCTCACAAGGCCTTTGTCCAACAACTCCTTTACTTGCTTCTCAATCTCCTTAGTCTCCTCGGGATTGGTTCTATAGGCTGGCCTATTTGGAATTGGTGCTCCCGGGACTAGGTCTATTTGATGCTCAATGCCTCTAATTGGAGGCAAACCTCTCGGATCTTCAGGGAAAACATCTTCAAAGTCCTGCAACAAAGACACAACAACACTAGGAAGATGTGTTAGATCATTGACAACAAGTAAAGATTCTTTGTAAATTAAAAGAAGCACTGGTCTTTGTGCTTGAATGGCTTTCCTCACATCACTCATTTTAGCAATATAGCACTCTTTTTTGCCACTCAACTTCCTCTCATTCTTTTCTCTCGGGAACTCTCCACTCTTCTTCCCCTCATGGTCACTCATCTCACTTGATCTCTCATTTTGTCTCTCGGCTTTCCCCTCTTCACTCTTGCCCTCAACTTTCCCCTCATTTATTTTTCTCTCAACCTTACTTTGAAGTTTCCTTTGATCCTCCAAAACTTGTTGTGGTGAAAGTGGACTAAGTGTGACCGGCCTTCCTTCATGGACAAATGAGTACAAGTTTTTCTCTCCATTATGTGTGACTTTCTTATCAAATTGCCATGGCCTTCCAAGCAAAATGTGGCAAGCATGCATAAGAACAACATCATAAAGAATTTCATCATGGTAAGTACCGATTTTGAATTTAACCGAAACTTGCTTTACCACTTTTACCTCCCTGACATCATTCAACCATTGAAGCCTATATGGTTGTGGGTGCTTTTGAGTTAGAAGCTTCAACTTCTCCACCATGGTTGAACTTGCTATATTGGTGGAACTTCCACCATCAACAATGAGGCTGCACACTTCATCTTTGATTTGGCATCTAGTGTGGAATATGCACTCTCTTTGATTGGCCTCCTCCTTGGCTTGTACCCTTAGAGCTCTCCTAGCAACAAAAGCAAAGTCACCTTCCTCGGGCTCAAGTGTGTTTTGCTCATCAACCTCCAAAGGTGGTGTATCCTCCATGGCATCCTCCTCCTCGGATGTGATCTCACCATCATCTTTGAGAATCATCACCTTTTTGTTAGGACAATCTCTCATGTAGTGCCCCTTGCCTCTACACTTGAAGCATTCAATCTCCCTTGACTTGGGCACATCTTTGGGTGGCACCTTGGGTTTGTCTTGTTGAGGCCGAGACATGCCTCCCTTGGTAGCCTCCACTCTTGGCTTTGGTGCCTCCTTGCTCCATGTTCCCCTCCATGTGGAACTCCCTCCTTGAGCCATCTTGGATGCCTTAGACCTCTTGATGATTCTTTCGGCCTTAGTGGCATGGTGAAGCAAATCCTCCATGTTGACATATGGCACCATCTCCACTTTGTTGGCAATCTCATGGTTAAGGCCATTGATGAATCTAGCAATGGTAGCCTCCTCATCTTCAATGATATTGGCTCGGCTTAGTGTCATCTCCAAGTCCTTATGATAGTCCTCCACACTCCTTTGGCCTTGCACAAGCCTTTGAAGTTTGAGGTGTTGATCTCTCTAGTAGTAACTTGGAACAAATCTCTTTCTCATCATGGCTTTAAAAGCTCTCCATGTATTGATGGGTTCCTCCTCATTCCTCCTCCTAGAAGTGACAACCTAGTTCCACCATACAAGAGCATAATCAGTGAATTCAATAGTAGCCACTTTAACTTTCTTTTCCTCAGAATAGTGATGGCACCCAAACACCATCTCAATCTTTTGCTACCACTCCCAATATGCATCTGGATCACTCTTCCCTTGGAAATGTGGAATGGTAAGTTTGATGGAGCTTAGACTGTTGTCCTCCCTTGGCTCCCCCCTCCTTGGAAGCCCATGGTCATGCCAATGCCCTTCTTCCTCCTCGGGCTCTTCTCTCCTTGGACCTCTCCTTGGTTGCAAGATGGGATTTGGTCTCCTTGGCAACCTCAAGTCAATGTCCTCAATCCTCCCAACAAGTCTATTGAGAGTTTCTTGAAGCTCTCTCATGGTTGGCTCATCATTGTTCCTTACTTCCATCCTCCTATCCTCTTGGCCCTCCATACTCCTGAAAATTCAAAGATCCTGACAAGCACTCACCTCATGTGTTTCACTCAAAAGATTAACACTCAAACACTCAATTTGTTAGTGAGATATTGCTATTCAAAGAGTTCTCAAAAGTTCTAAAAAAAGTATCCTCAAAGCACACAAGAAAACTTGAATTTTTGAAGAACTATTTTGACTCCAAAAGTGGTGGGCTAAACAAGCTTTAAAAGACTCTAAGAAGCTCTTGCAATTGATGATCACAAGAACCACAAAGAAAGCTTTTTGGCTAAAAAACAATGGGATAGGTTTTGGGGCTCAAAACTTTCAACACTTTGAGAAAACTTCTTTTTGCAAGCTTTTTTGTTCTTTCTCTTTCTTTTCTTTGTTCTTTCTTTTTGTTTTCTTTTCCTTCTTTTTTTTTATTTTTTTATTTTTTGCTTGCTGTTTTGATGCTAAAACAACTTTCTCCTTGAAGTTCCTTGCTGCCAAAGACAAAAAGTCAGTTTTCTATTTGGCCAAAACAAGAAACTATTGAAACTTGCACAATTTTGAAACAACTTTTTGATACCGAAACTTCCTGAACTTGGATCCTTCTTTTTTTTTGGTGTTTTCTTGACTCTAGGATGCTGGAAACAATGAAAACAAGAGAGATTAATAGGGCTGGACACAAAACAGAAAGATAAGAAACAAACAAGAACAAACAATTTGAAACCGAGAAAACTAGACAACACGGATTGACTTCTTTTTGTTGTTTTTGTGATTTTCGGACTTGAACAAGGATGGAATAAAAAGGACAGACCTGAAACAAGAAGAAAAAGGATTAAAAAAGAGGATTAAGACACGAAATTACTGGAAAAAAATTGAAAGAAAACCAAAGATAAACAAGAACACAAGATATGTCCTTCAATGGAACTTGTGGCTCTGATACCAACTGATGCGAACCCCTATGGTATAATGACCATGAAACACGCCCAAGATGTGATTCAAGCTCCACAAGACATCAAAAAGACTAGGTTTGAAACCCCCACCCCTAATCAACCTGTGATTAGAAACGAGAAGTATAGAACTCCAAGAACACAAGCACACTTGTGCACCAAGGCAGTCCACAAAGAACCAAAGAGAAAACCTCTCCAAAGAGCAATATTATTTTGGCATTAATCTGTGTTTACATCCAGAATATGTGCCTTTATATAGGCCTAAACTAGGGTAAAAATCTGGGCAAAATTCGCAGCCCAAGTCACCTAGGAAACCTAGTTACAAAGGACTCAAGAAAACCTAGTCCAATTAGGACTCCTAAACCCTTTCTAACTTGTTTTGTGTATGCAGCGCATGCCACCTATCCTAAGCGACCTGAATTAATTTCATAGCCTAAATAACATCCTAAATAATGTATCTAAACAGTAATTGAACAAAAATAAAATGCAAATACAAGATTAAACCCGAAAACCCCCAAATAGCCTTTTTCGGGTGCATTTTTGGGCACTTTAGGGCTTTCACTTGTATCTTCAGCTCCCAGCTTGAATCTTTGAGTTCCAATGACATGAATCTTCCTCTTAGATGTGCAAAAATAGGTCTAGAAAGTTAGAGCTCAAAATCCAGCTTATGGGCACAAAATGCATCAAGAACACTTAAGGTGGCTCAAATGGTGCACTTTGAGTGGTGTCCTTGGTGTCCTTATTTTGTGACTTGTCTAAGCACTCCAGAACTGAGTACCAAGCATATCCATCCTCTCCATATGGTGTCTTGAAAGTTCCAGCAGCTCCTTGTGAAGTTTCATGTCCATTCTCCATGAAGAAACTTGAAACAAAGGCTTGTAGTGCACTTGAGAGCTCCTTAGCTTTCTTCCTTGTCATAGGTCCACTAGAAACCTTCAATGGGTCCTTGCCTTTTCCATGTGTGCTTTCCTTGATCATATCAGAGGTGATAGTCCTTCGGCTATCACATGCCCCCCCCAGAAGCCGAAGTAGGGACTTTGGCTTTTGTCAACTTTCGGAGGGTACCCTTCGGGCCTTTTATGCATGGTACCTGTGTCGAAGATACACCTTCTGTCCATAGATGTAGCACAGACTGTCTCTTGGTGTCTCCGAGGTAACCTATTTTCTGTAATCTTTGTAGGTCACTGAAACGTCTCGTCTCGTGACCAGGCGTGTCAGTCTGGGGCGGCGCGCTATTCGTCAGAAAGCGTGTTCCTTATTTGGCGTGGTTGCTGACACGTGGCACGCCGTCATTGGAGAGGGTTACATCGGTTACAGCGGGCGTGTCTTTTTATGCAGAATGGGCAATTATGGCGACGATTCGCCTTCGCACAGCACTTATGACGTCGATTCGCCTACCCTTCCTCGGTCTATATATACCCTTAATCCTTCATAACCCCACTTTTGCTTTTGCTTTTGCTCTCTTCTGTCTCTCAACTGCTGCAGTGTTTTTCCTGCTCTCTCACGGCGGTGCTTTTTGACAGAGTGGTTTTCCGGCAACCATTTCACGACGGCGTCCTCAAATCCAGATTTTGGCAAAACGTTTGGTGGGTTTTAGCTTCCAGTTTCTTCTGTTTTTCCAAATTTTTTCTTCGAAATAGCTTTTTGCCTTTTCCCGAACTCGGTTTTTTGCCAGTCATGCCTATTCCCGAAAGCTGGGAACCCCTTCTTTCTCACCCCTGCTGCACCACTTCTGCAAAACTTAAAAAATGGAAAAAGAAGTTCTTCCTTCCTTCCTACGTCACTACGAGGTTGCCTCGTTCGGACCAATATAGCTTTTCAAACCGTAGTGACGAGGTTACTGTTTTCCGTGCCCAACTGAAGGCCGGACTTCGGTATCCTCCGCCGAAGAGGTTTGCGATTTCTGCGATTTCCATCGCATTGCCGTAAACCAACTTCCGCCGAACTCGTACTGCTATTTCAATGCTTTTATTTGTATGTGTGGTGTCTTCGGTATAGAGCCACACTTTGTCATTTTTCTGCAGTACTACAAGCTCTTCGTGATCCCAAAGGGTGGCTTCTATTTCATGCTACCTCGGGGGTCAGGGAGCAAAAAATACAAGTTCACCTTTGCCAACAAGGACAGCTGGCGAGGGTGGCAACAGAAATTCTTTTTTATGAAGAAGGAGGAGGCCTGGTCGCATGTCCCGACGAAGTGGGCTCAGGGAAAGCTCGTGATGGATGTCGTTGACCCGAAGATGCTGTTAACTCCCGAGTTAACACCCATTTTTGCGGACTTTGACAAGCGCATCCGAGCGGTCTCTGACTGGGATTCCGAGGTCCCACCGCGCCCCCTTTACCCCTTTCCAATTAACTGGAAGTTGATGACCGAAGAAGTCCTTCGGGAGTTGAAGGTGGTAAAGGAGCACGAAACGGACCTCGAGATGCCGGCTCCTGCCATTGCTGGGAAGGACTCCTGGCTGGTAAAACTTCTTCAGAAGGACATTACTTATGCGGATTTTTTCGAAAGTAAGTCATCTCCTGGTCCCCTTGTTTTAATTTCATCTTGGACTTACGCTGATGTTTTCTCTCTTTTTCAGAGATGGGCGACGATACTGCTGCCTATTACCGATCGCTTTTCGTCGGGCAGGCCGAGAAAGGCGAACAAACAAAGAAGGCTGCCTCCCGAAGACGGAAGGCGGCTGGCGGGGGGCCTCCGGTGGCCAAGCGATCGAAGAAGACCGTGCCCCCTCCTATGCCGGAGATTTCCGAGGAGGTGGGCGAGGAGCCCGAGGTAACCGTTGCTGCGCCTTCGACCGAGGTCGGTGCAGATGTCGGTCCTTCAAGCCCTAACTCGGCGGCTCTTCTGGACGCTTTGGTGGAAGCCCCTTCTGCCGAAGATCGCCGCAAGAGGAAAGGGAAGGAGATTTCTTCTGAGGGGGCCCTGGATTCTGGCGACGACGTTGCCGAAGTGCCACCAGGTTTGATGCCTTAGACACTTAGTTTCTGAATTTTTTGGCAGCTACTTGTGTTTGACAATTTTTCTGCTTTTGTCGTGCAGAGGAGATTCTTCCTCCGGATTGGGTTGCCGAGCATGCCCGGAAGCGGGCCCTTCGGGATGCCCATATCCCGAAGGGGAAGATTCCGAAGGAGCCGTTTTGGTCCTTTACGGAGGACATGGACATGTACTCCGAAGACTGCCCGCTCATGGCCAAGGAGATTGCAAAGGGGGTCCTGACTGAAGCTTCTTTCAGGGCCCTTGCGGGGGCTCATCCGGATGATGACTCCCTCGCCGCGAAGCTTTCCAAGCACGCCGCCCAGGTGTGTTTCTCTCCTTGCCCCTTTTTTGTCTCTGATTTCTTCTAAGCATTTGCCTTTCCTTTTTTGCCTTGTCTCATTCTTGCCTCTGTTTTTCTGCAGCTGCTGGGATATGCCGGATTCCTCAGAGTTCGGGTGGCGAGGCAGGGGATGTACCGGGCCGCCGCTTCAAAGACTATAGAACAATACCAGACCCAGTGCGCAGACTTGCTTGCTCGAAACACTCAGCTGGCCCAGACTTCGGCGTCAGATATTGCTGCCCTTCGGGAGGAGTTTGCGAAGGAAAAAGAAGAACTTATAAAGGACTCCTCCCAGAAGATTTCCGACCTCGGCGGAAAAGTGGCGGAGCTGACTTCGGTCAATGAGGCACTTCAAAAGGAGAAGTCGGATTCTGCGGCTCTTCTGGCGAAGGCGGAGGCCGAGAAAGCCGCACTTCAAGCCGAGGTCGATTCTTCGAAGAAGGGGAAGGATGAGTCGAGGAAAAAGAAGGTGAAGGCGTTAAGGAAAAAGGTTGAAGACCTGGAGAAGGAGCTTAATGATCTTGGGGTCGAGAAGAGGAAATCCGACGAGATGACCAAAGTTGGTTTTCAAGACGGGTTTTGTCTCGTTCGTCATCAAGTTCTTATGAAGTTTCCAGATCTCGACCTTTCTTTCCTGGAGGCCCTGAATATTCCTGAGGGACCTCGGTGGACTTGGTCCAAGCTCGAGCACTTGAACCTGCCTCAGACTCTTCCGGCGCGGGTGGTGGCGGAAAAAGATGCAGGGGCTAGTGGCTCCCGGGACGCCGAGAATCCCTAATTTATCTAAGGCCCCTTCTGCCTTCTATTTCTTTTTCCTTGTGCTCTTTCTTTCTTGCTAGTCCTTCTTCTTTGTAAACCGATCTTGTCTGTTAATAAAGACTTTTTTTCTTTCCTGTAAGAAATTTTGGCTAAGTCTTTTTTGTGAGATTGTTCATTCCTTTTTGCCCCGAACGCGTTTGCTCAAGAGACTTCGGAAGATTAGATCGGTTCTCTGTGAGCCTTTGTATTTAGAAATTCTCGCAAGGTTTTACATTTCCTATTGTCCCGAACATGCTTGCTCGAGGGACTTCAGGAAATCACACCCATGCTTATTCTGGCGACCATCTTCGCGGAATTTTAGTATTTCTTTTGTTCAAGAATCTTTCTTTTCAGAAGCCCGTGTAGCTAGAAAATTTTTCTAACTTTGTACAATGTAAACCCTTTCGTCAAGATTCTAAGCATAGAACTTTTTCAAGGCATCTGAATGCCAAGTGTTTTTTAATTCCACGCCTTCGGCGTCACCGAGCTTGTACACCCCTCTTCGTACTTCGGCAAGAACCAGATAAGGTCCCTCCCAATTCGCGTGAAGTACGCCGTGTGACGGCCTCCGGGGTGCGAATTCCGCCTTTCGGAGAACGAGATCACCCTTTTTTATTCCTTTTGGCCTAGCTCGCAAGTTTATAGCGGCGGCCACTCTTTGCTGGAAAGCTTTCCTTCTTAGTTCCGCTATTTCTCTATGTTCGCCGACGAGGTCGAGCTTGGTTCTTAAGCCGAGGTCATTTCCACTTTCATCAAATACCTGCACTCGTATTGATGGTCGCACTACCTCTATTGGGATCAAGGCCTCCGTACCGAAGACGAGCGAGAAAGGAGTTTCCCCTGTAGCTCTTCGGGGCGTTGTTCGGTAGCTCCATAGCACGCTTTGGAGTTCTCCTGGCCATTTCCCTTTTGCCTCCCCCAGTCTCTTTTTCAGACCATCTTTTATGGTCCTGTTAGATACTTCCACCTGCCCATTGCTTTGGGGGTGAGCTACCGGGGCGAAGTGCATCTTTGTTCCGAGGTTGCTGATAAACTCTTGGAACCCTTTGTCTATGAACTGGGATCCGTTATCAGCCACTAGTACCCTCGGTATGTCGAATCTGCATACTATGTTTTTCCACACGAACTTGCGCACTTCTCTTGCCGAGATAGTCGTCAAAGGTTCTGCCTCGACCCATTTAGAGAAATAGTCTACTGCGACTAAGCAGAACTTCACGCCCCCAGGCGCTGTCGGGAGCGGCCCGATAAGGTCTATGCCCCAAACGGCGAAGGGCCAGGGATAGTTTGCCGAGGTCACCAGCTCCGAGGGTGTTCTATGGATTTTTGCTTGTCTTTGGCAATTACCACATTTCTGGACGAACCGTCTAGCGTCTTTCCTCAGGGTAGGCCAAAAGTATCCTTGGCGAAGTATCACCGCTGCCAGGGCGTCGGTTCCGATGTGCAAACCACAAGCGCCTTCGTGAACTTCTTGGAGGATTATTTCAATATCCTCTTCGCCAACACACCTCTGTAGCGGATTTGCATATCCCTGCCGATATAGCTCTTCTCCAATTAGAAAGAAACGACCGGAGCATCTCCGCACTTTTGCTGCTTCACTGGAGTCTTCAAGGAGCGTATTGGTTTCGAGATATGTTTTTATTGGGTCTTTCCAGCTTCTTCCCGAAGTCATTATGCTCAGCACTGTAATGCTCGGCTGGCTTAGCACCTCAGTATATGCTTTTGATTTTGCCAATTCATCTGCCTCAGCGTTATGTCTGTGAGGCACGCTCTCGATTTGCACAGTGTCGAATTCTCGAACAAGCTTCGTTACTAATTCATGGTATTTTTCCAGTGTTGGATCCTTCGCCCCGTAGTCCCCTGCTGTTTGCCGAACTACTAGCTGGTCGTATGGGCTTTCAAGTTTCTGACACCAATTTTTCTGGCCAGGCGCAAGCCCGCTATGAGAGCTTCATATTCAGCCATATTGTTGGTGACATTGAAGCTGAACTTAATGGCCTTCATTACTTCCAGGCCTTCGGGGCCTTTAATGATCACCCCTGCTCCTTGGTGCTCGGCGCCCGAGGCACCATCAACGTACAAGGCCCATTCTGGCTCATTTCGTCGGGACTTGGGTGGCTGTCCTCGGTAATGGGGACCTCGGCAATGAAATCTGCCAAGGCTTGAGCTTTTATGGCTTTCCGAGGTTCATAAGTGATGTCGTGTTCGCCAAGCTCTATACACCATTTGGAGAGCCTTCCCGAATGGTCAACCTTCTTCATGACGTCCCGCAGGGGTAAACTACTTCGGACGATGATGGGGTGAGCCTGAAAATATGGTCGTAGCCTTCTTCCTTCCAGGACCAAGGCATATATAGCTTTCTGTAACAAAGGATATCTGATTTCAGTGCCATGCAAGGACTTGCTCACATAGTAGACTGGCCACTGCTTCACCCTTTCCTCTTTCATAAGGACTGAGCTTATTGCTTTTCTGTGACGGCGAGGTACAAGACAAGAGGTTCTCTTTCGCGGGGCTGTCGCAAAGTGGGCAGGCGAGCCAAGTAGATTTTGAGTTCTTCCCAGGCTTTTTGACAGTCTTCATTCCAAGCACGATCATTACTCTCGAGGTCGTCCTTCCTTTTTGCTGCCTTAGTGAGGACTTTGAAGAATGCTCGGCACCGGTCTCCATATCTGGAAATAAATCTGCTAAGGGAGGTTATTCTTCCAGCAAGTCTCTGCACATCTTTTATTGTGGCAGGAGTTCGGAATTCCAACAGAGCCTTAATTTTTTCTGGGTTAGCATCAATGCCTCTTTCTGATACCATGTACCCAAGGAACTTTCCCGAAGTTACCCCGAAGGTGCACTTCTCAGGGTTAAGGCGAATTCCGAAGGTCCTGAGCTGGTGAAAAGTTTCCCTTAGGTCTGTGACATGGTCTACAGGCAGCTTGCTTTTAACTATCATGTCATCTACGTACACTTCCATGTTCCTCCCTATTTGGTCATTAAAGACCTTGCTCATCAACCTCTGGTAGGTGGCTCCTGCGTTTTTGAGCCCGAAAGGCATCCTGGTGTAACAGTATGTCCCCCCCTCGGTGATGAAGGCTGTTTTTTCTTCGTCTTAGGGGTCCATCTTTATTTGATGGTAGCCGCTGAAGGCGTCTAGGAAACTTAGGAGCCCGTATTCGGCAGTTGAATCTACCAGTTGATCTATTGGCGGGAGAGGATATGAATCTTTTGGGCAAGCATTGTTCAGGTTTCTGAAGTCGATGCACATCCGAAGTTTGTTGCTTCCTTCTTTTGTGGCGATCACCACATTGCTTAGCCATTCGGGGTACTTGACCTCCCTGATTACATCTGCCTCCAATAAACGTTGGACTTCGGTTTTGACGAAGTCATTTTTATGGGCTGAGATGCCTCGTTTCTTTTGCCGGACAGGCTTTGCTTCCGGACTTACTTTGAGGCTATGTTGTATTACGCGCGGATTTACCCCCGGCCTGTCTTTCGGCGAGTAGGCGAACAGGTCTTTATTCATTACCAGAAAGGATACAAGTTTTTTCTTATCTCCTTCGGACAAGTTTTTTCCTATTTGGGTACTTCGTCCTGGGATAAGTTCCACTTCTTCCATTTCCACCTTGCCAGAAACTTCTTTCTCGCCATTTTTTGACTTTGAAGCCCCTTCTTCTACAGCTTGTGTGAAATTGTTTGCTGGGGCTTTTCGGGCTTTGACGAACACCTTTCTTACTTCGCCCTGATCTATGAAGATTTCTGCGTCTCCTTCCTTGGTGGCGAAAGTGACAGTCAAATGTCTCACGTCAGGGCGAATGTGCAGATTTCCCTGCGTCTGCCTTCCAAGGATGGCGTTGTATGATGAGGGGACATCCATGACGATGAACCTCGCCATCGTCGAGGCAAACAACTCAGCTGCTCCTTTGACCGAAGTCCCTCTCATCATTAATGGAAGGTCGATCCACCCGAGGACGGGTAACTCGGAAGGTCCTACCCCGAAGGTCGGTGAAGTGACAGGCCTGAGATCATTGATGGATATGCCTAAGCTCGGCAGCAGTTGTGAAAATAGGACGTCAGCGTTTGATCCGTCATCAAGCAATACCCTTTTGACATCCCAGTTTCCAATTCTTGCCATGATCAGCATCCCAGTTTCCAATTCTTGCCATGATCAGGAGTGGGTCGTCGTGAGGGAAGACGACTGTGGAACCATCTTATCGGGATACCTTCTTCGCCGGACTTTGATAGTCCATGACAGCTATTTCCCTGGCCTTCCTTTTTCTTTCCGAGGATGGGAGCCCCGTCGTGATTGTTTGTATGACTCCCGCAGGGGGTGGAGGGCGCCTCTTCGGACTTCGGTTTCTCCGCCTGTCGGAGTCGTAGTCCTCATCTTCTACCTTTCCTTCCTCCTCTTTCCTCCCCTTCGGGGAAGGCAACCGTAGGTACCGCCGAAGTTGGCCTTGTTTTATCAGCGATTCAATATACTTCTTCAGCTGGAAGCAATCCTCAGTGTCGTGGCCATGATCGCGATGAAATTGGCAGAACTTCTTCATGTTTTTTCTATTTTCAGCGGTCATGGCCCTTGGCCTCTGAACTTGTGTTCCCTGCCTCTCCAGAGTCATGAGGATGTTGGTCCTCGTGGTGTTCAGCGCTGTGAAGTTCGGGGGTTTCCTTCCTCGCATCCTCCGGGGTCGGGGTGGCTGGTCGGTCGGATAGCGTGCCTGCTGGCTGGGCCCTTCGCCACGGGTGTGCTCGGGCCTGGGTCCGCCCATTCTTAGTTCTTCGGCCGTCATGTGCTGTTCGGCCCGTCGGTAGAATTCGCCCAGTGTGTCTGGAGGGTCCTTGGAGAATTCGTAGAAGAGTTGGGAATCCCTCCGAAGACCCCTTGTCATGGCGAGGATGCGTATTTCGGGCCGAAAGTCTGGAACACTTAAAGCCTCTCTGTTGAACCTCTCGACATAGTCGCGTATAGTTTCTCCGCTTCTTTGCGCTATGTCGAACATTTGAACGGGCATCTTCGCCGTCGGGCGACTCCCGATGAACTGTTGGGTGAAGGCTGTTGATAACTCCTGGAACTTCCCGATGATTCCTGGAGCCAAGGAGTTGTACCACGCGGTTGCCAGCCCAGAGAGGGTGACCTCGAAGCACTTGCACAAGGTGGCGTCGTCCGCTCCGTGCATCATCATGCTGCGTCTGTACTTCGTCAGGTGGGCCTGTGGGTCGGTCCGACCATCGTACGTCTCTAGCCGAGGTACCCTGAAGTCGCCTGGCATAGCTGCCTCGACCACAGCTCGGGTGAAAGGAGACTGATCCCCACAAAAAGACTCAGACAGTCTGGCCCAAACTGGCTTGCGAGCCACCTGCCTCTCGACTTGGTCCAGCCTTGCCAATATTTTCTCCATGAGGGCGGCGGCGCTAGGTTCTTCCTCAGGTGGAGGAGATTGACGGCGCCTCTTCGGAGAATGGCTTCGTCGTCGGGGAGAGGGTGACCTCGTCTCGGGCAAAGGGCTCCTTCGGCGTCGAATTTTGGGTTGGTTGGGCCCCGTTTGCCCTGGAAGGCGTGCCCCGAGGGGCATATTTTCTGTTGAAGACTCCTCACGTGGGTCTTCACTCCCCGAACTGCGGCGGACTGCTTTGGGGCTCTTTTCCCGAGGGCGTACCGGTGAAGGAGACCTTTGGGTTTGAGCTTGTTGTGGCCATCTTCTGTCTATCTGTTGTGTCATCTCAGCCACAACAGAGCGTTGGAAGTCACGGAGGAAGCTCATGGTTATGACCAGAGGACGTTCTTCCTCGGGCGTGGAAGTCCCTGGAAGAGTTTGCTCAGCAGCCGGTTGGACTTCAGGCGCGGACGGGGACTTCGGGAGTCCTTTGTCCTTAGAACGCCGAGTCTCAATGACGGCAACCTGAGGGTGGGTTCCCACAGACGGCGCCAAATGATGTCCGGAGACGTCTTCGCTGGAGGACATGGTGGTGTCTGGAGGGACTTCCTGAGGAGGAGAACGCCCAATATGGAGGTTTCCCAGGGAGTGGTGCCTGAAAAGCCCAAAAGGAAGGGTTAGGAGGTCCCCGGGATGTTTTTCCGGGGAGGAGCCTCCGACGCCCAAGTTAGCTCACTGAGAGGTGAAGGAAAGAGAGCACTCAGGGGTTTAGTGGCCTTGCCTGCTCGTATCCTCTCAACTGACTGACCAACCCTTTGCAAGGGGCTGCTCTTTGGTATTTATAGAAGTGTCTGGCCCGTTCAGATCGTGACACGTGTTCGGTCAGATCTGCTGTGTACCTTCGGACACAGGGGACAAGTAGCTGTTTGTAGGCTCCCTCGAGCCTTGGTCCGAGACAGGTTGTGACAAGACCTGGGCGGCGTCGGCGTGTCAGAGCGCCGTTTGAGGTGACATGGTGCGTCTGTGGGCGATGTGTCAGAGGCTCCTTAAATGCTCCTGCCGTACTCCCGATGTCCTTTGGGCGAGGTCGTTCTCTGGGACGAACACCCTTCTTCGGGAGTTATATTCGCAGTTCGGGGCGCTGCCTAGCTCGCAGGTTTCACCTTCGGGCAATCCTCTCCTGCTTGCAGTAGCTGGCTCTTCTATCCCGAAGGCGATCTGTTCAATCCCCCGATGGGGCTGTCTGCACCTTTGGGGCTCTCTGTGGCACTAGGCTAAATCCCGAGCTCGTGGTACTGGAATTCGCCAAGCCCGAGGTCAGTACCAATGTCTTCCTCGGATGGTGCCAGGCTTCCCGAGCATCCTTTTGATAGGAGGTGCGTTCTAGGAGAGGCGATAGTCCTTCGGCTATCAAGCTGGTCGTAGGCCGTTCTGGCCAGAAGGTAAGGGCATGCTCGAGGTCTCTTCATTAGAGGCTCCTTAACCATTTTTTTCATATCTCCATAAGATCATTTGGACAGAGATTTTCCCTGAGGGCTATTGGGGAAGTTCCTTCGGAAGGGAGGATCATTTTTCGGAGACTTTATCCTCAACTAGGTGATAGTCGAAGGACTATCGCCTCTCTCACCCCGTGCCTCCTGTCGAAAACAAGGTAACCAGAGAGCTTAATGTCACCCGAAGGAGGCACCATCATTGACCTCGGCAGGAGTGAAGTCGAACACCACGAAGTTAGGACTTCGGCTAATACGCCAGGAAGTCCAAAGGTATTGCCGGCTCCTTCGAGGGACCAAACAGATCTCCTTCGGGACAGAGGCCTAGCCTTTACAAGTCGGAGAGAATCCTCCAAAGGCAGAACCACCGAACTAAAGGACTCCCCGAAATACTAGCATAACTCCCGAAGAAGGGCGTCCATACCAAAGGATGACCTCGCCAGCACGCCCTCGAGAGAGAAGCCCCAAACCAACCCACCGTAGTTCGGGAAGTGGAGATCCGCGTGAGGAGTCTTCAATGGAAAATATGCCCCTCGGGCCACGACTTACAGAACGAGCTAAGTCCAGGCCACCCGAAGTCCTACACCGAAGGAGCTCGTCGCCTGAGGCGAGGTCCCTGTCCCCCCAACGCCGAACTCGCTCCCCGAAAAGACGCCGACAATCTCCCTTCCCAGAGGAAGAACCTAGTGCCACGATCCTTATGGAGAGGATACTAGCAAGACTAGATAGGGTAGAAAAACAGGTAGCCCGCAAGCCCGTCTGGGCCAGGCTGTTTGAAACCTTTTGTGGGGATGAGTCCCCGTTCACTCAAGCCATAGTTGAGGCTGCCATGCCTGGCGACTTCAGAGTACCTCGGCTCGAAACTTATGATGGCCGTACTGATCCACAGGCCCATCTGACTAAGTACAGACGCAGCATGATGATGCACGGTGCCGACGACGCTACCTTGTGCAAATGTTTCGAGGTCACCCTCACAGGACCAGCAACTGCGTGGTATAATTCATTAGCTCCAGGAACCATCACAGAATTCCAGGAGTTATCCACGGCCTTCACGCAGCAATTTATTGGAAGTCGGCCAACGGCGAAGATGCCTGTCCAAATGTTCGACATAGCGCAAAGAAATGGAGAAACCATCCGCGACTATGTCGAGAGGTTCAACAGAGAAGCCTTGAGCGTCCCAGACTTTCGGCCCGAAATACGCATTCTCGCCATGACGCGGGGCCTTCGGAGAGACTCACAGCTGTTTTACGAGTTCTCCAAAGACCCCCCGGACACGCTTGGCGAATTTTACCGAAGGGCCGAACAGCACATGACGGCCGAAGAACTGAGAATGGGTGGACCGAAGTCCGATCACACCCGGGCCGAAGGGTCCAACCAGCAAACCCGGTACCCAACCGAACAGGCAGGCCGACCTCGGAGGATGAGGGGAAGGAAACCCCCAATTTTCACACCTCTGAACACCACAAGGACCAACATCCTCATGACAATGGAAAGGCAGGGGACTCAGATTCAGCGGCCAAGAGCCATGACCGCTGATAATAAAAAGAACATGAAGAAGTTCTGCCAGTTTCACCGCGACCACGGCCACGACACCGAAGACTGCTTTCAATTGAAGAAGTATATAGAGTCGCTAATAAAACTGGGCCAACTTCGGCGTTATCTGCGGATGCCCTCCCCGAAAGGGAAAAAGGAGGAGGAAGGAAAGGCAGAAGATGAGGACTACGACTCCGACAGGCGGAGGAACTGAAGCCCGAAAAGGCGCCCTCCACCTCCGGCAGGAATAATACAAACAATCACGACGGGGCTCCCATCCTCGGAAAGAAAGAGGAAGGCCAGAGAAATAGCAGTCATGGAATATCAGAGTCCGACAAAAAAACTGGCCCGCAAGGATGGTTCCACCGTCATCTTTCCCCATGACGATCCGCTGTTGATCATGGCGAGGATAGGAAATTGGGACGTCAAGAGAGTGTTGCTTGACGATGGATCAAACACCGACGTCCTGTTTTCACACTTACTGCTGAACTTGGGCATATCCAGCAGTGACCTCAAGCCCGTTACCTCGCCTACTTTCGGGGTAGGGCCATCCAAACTGCCTGTCCTCGGATGGATCGATCTCCCCTTAATGCTGAAAGGGACTTTGGTAGATGGGACTGCCGAATTGTTCACCTCCACAATGGCGAGGTTCATTGTCATGGATGTCCCTTCATCGTACAACGTCATCCTTGGAAGACAGACACAGGGAAATCTACACATTCGCCCAGACATAAAATACTTAACTGTCACTTTCGCCACCAAGGATGGAGATGCGGAAATCTTCATAGACCAGGGCGAAGTGAGGAAGGTGTTCGTCAGGGCACGAAAAGCTCCGGCAAATAACTTCGCACAAACAATGGAGGCAAAGGCACCAAAAGAGGACGAGGCAGAAGATCCCGTGAAAGTGGAAATGGAAAAAGTAGAACTTGTCCCAGGCCAAAGTACCCGAATAGGGAAGAACTTGGCCGAAGGTGACAAGAAAAAACTTGTATCTTTTCTGCTGAAAAATAAAGACCTATTTGCCTACTCGCCGAAAGATATGCCAGGGGTAAACCCAAGCATAATACAGCATAGCCTTAGAGTAAGTTCGGAAGCAAAACCTGTCCGGCAAAAGAAACGAGGCATCTCAGCCCATAAAAGTGACTTTGTCAAAACGGAAGTCCAGCGCCTGTTGAACGCTAATGTCATCAGGGAGGTCAAGTACCCCGAATGGTTAAGCAACGTGGTTATTGCCACAAAAGAAGGAAGCAGTAAGCTCCGGATGTGCATCAACTTCAGAAACTTGAACGATGCTTGCCCGAAAGACTCATATCCTCTCCCACCGATAAACCAATTGGTAGACTCCACTGTCGAATTCGGGCTCCTAAGTTTCTTAGACGCCTTCAGCGGATATCATCAAATAAGGATGGACCCCGAAGATGAGGAGAAAACTGCCTTCATCACTGAGGGGGGAATGTACTGTTACGTCAGAATGCCCTTCGGGCTCAAGAATGCAGGAGCTACCTACCAGAGGTTGATGAGCAAGGTCTTTAACGACCAAATAGGGAGGAATGTGGAAGTCTACGTCGATGACATGATAGTCAAAAGCAAGCTGCCTAGCGACCATGTCACAAACCTAAAGGAAACTTTCCACCAGCTCAGAACCTTCAGGATCCGCCTTAACCCCGAGAAGTGCATCTTCGGCATAACCTCGGGAAAGTTTCTTGGGTACATGGTGTCAGAAAGAGGCATTGACGCTAACCCAGAAAAGATTAAGGCTCTACTTGAATTCGAACTCCCATCACAATAAAAGATGTACAAAGACTCACTGGAAGGATAACCTCTCTTAGCAGGTTTATTTCCAGGTATGGAGACCGATGCCGAGCATTCTTCAAAGTGCTCACAAAGGCCGCAAAAAAGGAAGGCAACCTTGGGAGTGGTGATCACCCTTGGAATGAAGACTGCCAAAAGGCCTGGGAAGAACTCAAAGTCTGTCTAGCCCGCCTGCCCACTCTGCGGTAACCCCGCGAGGGAGAGCCCCTTGTGTTATACCTCGCCGTCACAGAAAAAGCAGTGAGTTTGGTCCTTGTAAAAGAGGAAGGGCCGAAGTAATGGCCAGTCTATTATGTAAGCAAGTCTCTGCATGGCACCGAAGTCAGATATCCTTTGTTGCAAAAAGCTATATATGCCTTGGTACTAGCAGAAAGAAGGATGCGACCATATTTTCAGGCTTACCCTATCATCGTCCGAAGCAGTCTACCCCTGCGCGATGTCACGAGAAAGGTTGATCCTTCGGGAAGGCTTTCCAAATGGTGTATAGAGCTTGGCGAACATGACATCACTTATGAACCTCGAAGAGCCATAAAAGCTCAAGCTCTGGCAGACTTCATTGCCGAAGTACCCACCACCGAGGACAGCCATCCGGATCCAAACGAAGGTGAGCCAGGGTGGACTTTGTATGTTGACGGAGCCTCGGGGTCCGAACACCAGGGAGCGGGGGTAGTTATCAGAGGTCCCGAAGGCCTAGAGGTAATAAAGGCTATCAAGTTCAGCTTTCACGTCACCAACAATGTGGCTGAGTATGAAGCCCTCATAGCAGGATTGCGCCTAGCCAGAAAAATTGGCGTGAGAAATATAAAGGCCCACAGCGATTCCCAACTGATAGTTCGGCAAACAGCAGGGGACTATGGGACGAAGGATCCAACCTTAGCAAAATACCATGAATTGGTAGCAAAGCTCATTCGGGAGTTCGACACCGCAAAAATCAAAAACATACCTCGACGAGATAATGCCGAAGCAGACTGCTTGGCAAAGTCAAAAACATGCACCGAAGTACTAAACAGCCCGAGCATTGCAATACTGAGCATAGCAACTTCGGGAAAAAGCTGGAAGGACCCAATAAAGAGGTATATCGCAGACAATGTACTCCCCGAAGACCCTGGCGAAGCCGCGAAAGTTTGAAGGCGCTCCGGTTGATTCTTCCTAATTGGCGAAGAGTTGTATCGGCAGGGATATGCAAATCCATTATAGAGATGCGTTGGCAAGGAGGATACTGA
Source organism: Aquilaria sinensis (assembly GCA_005392925.1). Taxonomy (NCBI): domain Eukaryota; kingdom Viridiplantae; phylum Streptophyta; class Magnoliopsida; order Malvales; family Thymelaeaceae; genus Aquilaria; species Aquilaria sinensis. The sequence continues at coordinate 154,614 of SMDT01000195.1, read as the reverse complement.
AGTGATCCTCGAAGAAGTTCATGAAGGCGCTTGTGGTTCACACATTGGAACCGACGCCTTGGCAGTAGTAATACTTCGCCAGGGGTACTTTTGGCCTACCCTAAGAAAGGACGCTAGGCAATTCGTCCAGAAATGTGGTAGTTGCCAAAGACACGCGAATATCCAGAGGACACCCTCGGAAATGGTGACTTCGGCTGACTATCCCTGGCCCTTCACAGTTTCGGGCATATACCTCATAGGACCGCTCCCAACGGCACCTGGGGGCATGAAGTTCTGCGTGGTAGCAATAGATTATTTCTCCAAATGGGTCGAGGCAGAACCCTTGGCTACTATCTCGGCAAAAGAAGTGCAGAAGTTCATATGGAAGAATATCGTGTGCAGATTTGGCATACCAAGGGTACTAGTAGCTGATAACGGATCCTAGTTTATAGACAAAGGATTCCAAGAATTTATCAGCGACCTCGGGACAAAAATGCACTTCGCCCCAGTAGCTCACCCCCAAAGCAATGGCAGGTAGAAGTATCTAACAGGACCATAAAAGATGGTCTGAAAAAAAGACTGGGGGAAGCAAAAGGGAAATGGCCAGGAGAGCTCCAAAGTGTATTATGGAGCTACCGAACAACACCCCGAAGAGCCACAGGGGAAACGCCTTTTTCACTCGTTTTCGGTACAGAGGCCATCATACCAATCGAGGTAGTGCGACCATCGGTACGAGTGCAAGTATTTGATGAAAGTGGAAATGACCTCAGGCTAAGAACCAAGCTCGACCTTCTCGGTGAACATAGGGAAATAGCCGAGCTGAGAAGAAAAGCTTTTCAGCAAAGAATGGCCGCGGCTATAAACTTGCGCGCCAGGCCAAAGGGAATAAAGAAAGAAGACTTCGTTCTCCGAAAGGCTGAATTCCGACCCCCAAAGCCATCCTACAGGGTATTTCCCGCAAATTGGGAAGGTCCTTATCTGGTTCGTGCCGAAGTACGAAAAGGGGTGTACAAACTCGGCGATGCCGAAGGCGTAGAATTAAAAAATATTTGGCATTCGGATGCCTTGAAAAAATTCTATGCTTAGGATCTCGCGGGAGAGTTGTATTGTACAAATTAGAAAAATATTCTAAGTACAAAAGTTTCTTAGAAAAATTCTTAAGTATAAATTATACAAGCCAGAATTCCGCGAAGGCGATCGCCGTAATAAGCGCAAATTTGATTTTTCGAAGTCTCTTGAGCGAACATGTTCGGGACAACGGGAAATGAAACATCTCACAAAAAGACTTAGCCAAAAAAGAATCTTTATTAAGGACGAATCTACTTACAGAGGAGAAAGATTGCCAAAAGAAGAAGTACAAAAAAGAAGGAAAAGAAGGCAAAGGGCCCTAAAACAAACTAAGGGATCTCGGCGTCCCGGGAGCCACCAGCTCCTGCGTCCTTCTCCACTACCTTCGGCACCGGGAGCGAAAGGGGCAAGTTCAAGTGTTCAATCTTTGACCAAGCCCACTGAGGTCCCTCGGGAATGTTTAAGCCCTTCAAGAAAGAAAGGTCCAGATCTGGAAAATTCTGCAGGACCTGGTGCCGAACAAGGCAGAAGCCATCCTGAACACTGACTTTGGTCATCTGGTCGGACTTATCCTTCTCGACACCAAGGGCGTGAAGGTCCTTCTCCAGATCCGCGGCCTTCTTCTTCAATTCCTTCATCTTCTTCTTCTTCGGCTCCTTCTTCAAGGCATCGACCTCGGCTTGAAGCGCGGCCTTCTCAGCAAGCGCCTTCGCCAGGAGAACCTCAGACTTTGACTTCTCCTTTTGATAGGCTTCATTCGCTGAAATCAGCTCCGCCACTTGGGAGCCGAGGTCAGAAATCTTCTGGGAGGATTCCTTCACAAGTTCTTCTTTTTTCCTTCAGGAACCCCTCTCGAACGGTGGCAATCTCCTTCTCTGTAGCTTGAGCCAGCTGTGTGTTCTGGGCAGCTAATTCCGAGCACGTGGCCCTATTTTTTTCTATAACCTCTAAGGCCGAGGCTCGGAACGCTGTCTGCCTCGCCACCTGAACTCTGAGGAAACCAGCGTACCCCAGCAGCTGCAAAAAAATAGGCAAAGTCAGTAAGGCAAAAGAGAAAAGAAAGAGCCAAACACTTGGAAAAAATCCAACGGAAAAAAGAAAGAAAGGCGCAAAACATACCTGGGCAGCGTGCTCGGAAAGTTTCGCGACCAGGGAATTATCGCCCGGGTGAGCCTCCGCGATAGCCCTGAAGGAGGCTTCAGTAAGCATCCCCTTCGAGATCTCTTTAGCCATTTGCTGGAAGTCTCCGGAGTACAAATTCATGTCCTCCGTAAACGACCAGAAAGGCTCATTCGGGATCTTCCCCTTCGGGATACGGGATCCCGAAGGGCTCGCTTCCGGGCGTGCTCGGCTACCCAACTTGGAGTAAGTAACTCCCCTACATGGCAAAGCAAGAAGCTGGTCAAGGCAAGTAAATTTCAAAGTTCAAAAAAGTAAAGGCATCACAGTTTGTCTGAGAAAGCAAACCTGGAGGCACCTCGGTGACATCGTTGTCCGAGCCCTGAGCCCCCTCGGCAGAAATTTCCTTGACTTTGCTCTTACGGCGCTCCTCGGCAGAAGGGTCTTCTACCAAAGCATCCAGAAGAGTTGCCGAACGAGTGGGACTCTGAGCAGTGAGGTCGGCAGCGACCTCGGCCGGTGGGACAGTAGCAGCCTCGGGCTCTTCGCCCGCCTCCTCGGAAATCTCTGGAAGAGGAGGAGGCGCATCCTTGTTCGCCCGTTTGGCCACAAATGGCCCAGCCCCAGACGATTTCCACCTTCGGGAGATGGCCTTCTTCGTCTGTTCGCCCTTCTCGGCTTGACCGAGAAAAAGGGACTTGTAATAGGCAGCAGTGTCGTCGCCCATCTCTGAAAAAGAAAGAAGACATCAGCGTGAGTCCAAGGTGAAATTATAACAGAGGGATTCGGAGATAACTTACACTCATAAAAAGTTTCATAAATAGTTTCCTCCCCGAAGGAGTTGCACCAGCCAGGAATCCTTCCCAGCGATGTCAGGAGCCGGCATTCCGAGGTCGGTCTTGTGCTCCTTAACTACCCCTAACTCCCGAAGAACCTCCTCGGTCATCAGCTTCGAATTGATGGGGAAGGGGTAGAGGGAGCGCGAAGGGACCTCGGAACCCCAGTCGGAGATGGCGCGGGTACGTTTTTCAAAATCCGTGAATATGGGAGCCAACTCGGGAGTCAACATTATCCTCGGATCTACGACGTCCATCTCCAGCCTTCCCCGAGCCCACTTGGTCGGAACGTACGACCAGGCCTCCTCCATCTTCAGAAAGAAAAATTTTTGTTGCCACCCTCGCCAACTGTCCTTGGTGGCAAAAGTAAACATATACTTTTTGCTCCCTGATCCCCGAGGTAGCATGAAGTAAAAGCCACCCTTCGGGACCACAAAGAGCTTATAGTACTGCATAAAGATGATGAAGTGGGGTTCTATTTTGAAAACGCCAAACATACAGAGGAAGGCGTTAAAATAGCAGTACGAGTTCAGCGGAAGCTGATTTACGGCAATGCCATGGAATTGGCAAAAGTCACAAATCATCTTCGGAGGAGGATACCGAAGTCCGGCGTTCAGTTGATCTCAGAAAATGGTAACCTCGTCGCCACGGTTTGAAAAGCTAAATTGGTCCGAACGTGGTAACCGGGTAACGGCATACGAGGGAAGGAAGAACTTGGTCTTCCATTTTTCTAATTTTTTAGGAGTGGTGCAGCAAGGATGAGACAAAAGGGGTTGCCAGCTCTCGGGAATAGGCATGGTTGGTTGAAAAACGATTTCGGAAAAAGTCCAAAAACAACTTCGGGAAAGCTTAAAAAGCAAAAGGCTCTGAAAGTTAAAACCCACCAAATGTTTTGCCGAAATTTGGATTTGAAGACGCCGTCGCGAAAGGTTGCCGGAAAACACCCCGTTAAAAAGGATTGCCGGAAAAAGCGGGAGAAAACGTGAAAGCAGTTGAGAGCAAAAACAGAAGCAAAAGAGGGTTATGACGGAACAGGAGTATATATAGGCCGAGAGGTGAAGGCGAACCGGTGTCATAACTACTCCGCGAAGGTGAAAAGTCACCATAATTGCTCAGAGTGCATGAAAAGATGTGCCTACTTTATCCGATATAGTTCCTGCCAATAGCAGGCTGCCACGTGTCAGCCATTGCGCCAAAGGGGGGTCACCTCTTCTGACACTCCTACACCTGGGCGCGCCGCTCTAGACTGACACGTTTGGTTATGAGACGCGACGTGGCGCAGATCTACAAAAAGAGAGAGGTAGGTTACCTCGAAGACACCAAGTGACAGATTATGACTAAACAAGCCGATGTCTTCAGACAAGAGGTCCATCCTTGGAAAAATTGTTATAACCAAGGCCCTGAAAGACTGCATTCAAAAGCTGATAAACCGAAGTATCTACTTCGGCTTTCCAAAGGGGGGCTTGTGATAGCCGAAGGACTATCGCCTCTCTCACCCCGTGCCTCCTGCTGAAAACAAGGTAACCGGAGAGCTTAATGTCACCCGAAGGAGGCACCATCATTGACCTCGGCAGGAGTGAAGTCGAGCACCATGAAGTCAGGACTTCGTCTAATACGCCAGGAAATCCAAAGGTATTGCCGGCTCCTTCGAGGGACCAAACAGATCACCTTCGGGACAGAGGCCTAGCCCTTACAAGCCGGAGAGAATCCTCCGAAGGCAGAACCATCGAACTAAAGGACTCCCCGACATACGAGCATAACTCCCGAAGAAGGGCGTCCATACCAAAGGACGACCTCGCCCAGAGGACCTTGGGAGTACGGCATGAGCATTTAAGGAGCCTCTGACATGTCGCCCACAGGCGTTACATGCCGCCCCAAATGGCAGTCTGACACGCTGATGCCGTCCAGGTCTTGTCACGACTTGTCTCGGTTCAAGGCTCAAGGAGCCTGCCACCGGCTACTTGTCCCCTACGCCTAGAAACTCAGAGAACATCCGACCGAACACGTGTCGTCATCTGAACGGGCTGGGCACTCCCATAAATACCAGGGAACAGACCCTGGCAAACGGTTCGACTCCTCCTCCTTGAGAAAACACAAATAGGCAAGGCCACTAAAACCTTTAGTGCTCCCCCTTCACCTTCTCAAGACACTAACTTGGGCGTCGGAGGCTCCTCCCCGGAAAAACACTCCGGGGACCTCCTAACCCTCTCTTCTGAGCTTTTCAGGCACGCTCCTCTAGGAAATCTGGGCTCCAGGCATTCTCCCTCTCAGGAAATCCCTCCAGAAGTCACAATGTCACTTAACGAGGATGCCTCGGGGCATCATTTGGCGCCGCCTATGGGAAATCTAGGCTTCAGGCATTCTCCCTCTCAGGAAGTCCCTCTAGAAGTCACAATGTCACTTAACGAGGATGCCTCGGGGCATCATTTGGCGCTGCCTGTGGGAAATCTGGGCTCCAGGCATTCTCCCTCTCAGGAAGTCCCTCCATAAGTCACAATGTCAATTAACGAGGATGCCTCAATGTCACTTAACGAGGATGCCTCGGGGCATCATTTGGTGCCGTCTGTGGGAAATCTGGGCTCCAGGCGTTCTCCCTCTCAGGAAGTCCCTCCAGAAGTCACAATGTCACTTAACGAGGATGCCTCGGGGCATTACTAGGAATAGTGGATCTACTTTTTCGAGGTTAGTGGTTTCCCAAATCCGATGGTGGTGAGGACGCCTTTTCTTGAAGTTAGTCATGTTACTTTCCGAGGGTGGTGTGGAGAATGCCCCGAGGTTGGGGCTAAGTTTCTTCCGAGGGTGTCATTAAGTTACCCGATCAGGAAATCTCAGGGGTGATAGCCCTTCAGCTATTAGAATGTACCATCCATTCTTAGTGACCCTAATGATGAATTTGAGGCAACTGTCATTAACACTGTTGAAGAAATAGAGATGGTATTGTCCTAGTTCAAAAATAAGTATGTGAATGTAGTACGCACATAACAGCAACAAAGCATTAGTTAACAACAAACAGATAACAATGAATAGAGGAAAGCACTAAACAAGAAAGGGGCATAGAACATCATGAAGGAAGAACTGAAGAGAAAAAGGACAACATTAAATAGCAAAGAAGGTGATAGTAAGCAACATTATATAAGCACAGAACAACCTATTAAGATGGAGGAGGATGCAATTGCATCAGAACATGAAGTTGAGCATAGTGAAAGCACTGAATCTAAGCATGATGAGTTTGAACATATGATGAATAGAATGATGATCATATAGGGAAGAACAATGATATTAATTAAAAAGCTATCATCTAGGACCTTGAAAAACTTATGAAAGGAATTGCTCTATGTGAACATCTATGTATTCAACAATAATAGAATAAAGCAGTAAAGAACCAGTTGAAGTTGTGGATGTTGAAAAGCACCTGACAATAAGGTAAAGTCTTTTAAGAGGTGTGTACAAAGAAAGGTATAGTTGGTTAATGTAATATTTTTGTGTTCTCTTCTATTCTTTGTGATGTTTGTATCAGTACTTTTTGATGTTCTCTTCAATACTTTGTTATGTTTTCTTCAATACTTTGTGATGTTTAGGTTTGTACATTGTGATGTTCTTCATCATAATGTATTATTCTCATGTCTCTTTATTGTTATGGGTATGTAGATCGTTAACCAGCTATTGAATCAATACCAAATATTGATGTCTTTGACACATTATTATTGTCACAAGAATGTGATTATCTTCTCCAAATTATCAACATCTCAAGAATTATCAATTCAATTATGTTGTTCACATTTCTACACATTTTTGTTCTATAGTTTTATTTATGTTGTTCAAATACAAATATAAAACAATAATTACATTTTTATAGGGGTAATTCTAAAAAAACTACAAAATAATTTTGTCTTGCATTTCCACGTCCAAGGCTTGTAACAAACTGGACTTGCCATATATGCTAATGTGTTGGGAAAATTAAAAATTCACAAGCTTCAATATTACTGCCCATATCAATAGATTTCTAATTCAATAACCATATCCCATCAAAGCTTTTTTGTACTAAAATTTAGGTTTCAACTATTTTCCACGTTCTCTCCCTACAATTTCCACCAATAATCATATTTGATAAAATTTCCAAGCATTTTTTTCTAGCTTCCTCATTAAATGGCGACAACAATGTAATCATTCCATATAAATATTATGCTTTATTCTCACCTCATTCTTTAAAAAATCAAATATTTGACTCTTGTTCTCTACTACAAAGTATTCTTATACACCTTGTTAAAATAATGCATCTAGGTACTTATGTTCAAAGCATCAACTATGAACTCTCCATTCTCAAGTATTTATGGCATGGAATTCATAACATTCATGGCCAACCTTTCAAACACCAATTTGTTATTGGAAGCATGATAAAACTCTTTGCAACATTCTAGCACATTTCTTATATCATTAACTAAAGATGCACCTACTGGTGATAAAATCTCAACTTTCATATCTTTTTGCAATGATAAGATTGATCATTGAGTTTTTTCTTTGACATTTCAACCATTATTTTTGAAGAACCCATGTTTTCCTAAGAAAACAGAAGTTATTTTTCTTGTCTTGCCTGAGCATGTATTTTCATAGGTAATCATGTGCCTTTACGACCAAGCAAACATGTCCATTTCAGATTTCTTGTACCCTTGCAAAATGATACCCTCTGCAGGTTTGATTTGAACAACTTCACGAGACAATGATGAAGATCATACTCATCAAAGAAAATGTCATACTCGACAGCAATCTCATTGTTACTTTAGAGTATAACAAGTAAAAATACCTGTCTTAACTTTTTTTGCTAAATTTTAAGGCTGTAAAACTTGGAAGCTTGATTCAATATAGCAAAGCCATTAAATTTACAAATCATTGTGCCTCAATTCTGAAAATCTTTGATTTTTGCTTTGTCCCCCATTTCCTTTATTCTCTTCTTAATTGAATAAAACATATCAACCAATGATGTTGTATTACCACATATTCCTCCAAACATTTGATTTGTACTCTCACTTCCTTGTGTTAAAAGAATGTCTACATACATAAATCAAAACAAAATTATATTCTACTATAAACAACAACATACATGATCATCATGCAAATCAAATATGAGTTCTGTATATAACTAAATGATGTTCGGGTATCAAATAGGTCTTGCTCAGATTAGAAAAAAAACAACAATTATATTCAGCATTGCAAACAACACAAACTTCATGTTTGGTACAATATATATGATGTTTAGTTTTGTGAAATATAAAAATTTACTTAAAGTGTAGCCCATATGCCACTTTGGTTTTTAAATTACTACTATTATTATTTTACATATATATTAATTGAATAAGATAAATATGATGATTGAGGAGTCTTTACTAGAAAAGATTTGGCCAAATGTTTCAATTTGGCAAGGATATATGCTATTATGGTAAATTCTATAGTGGACGGAATCAATGTAGCAAATTCCTATTTGATTTGGTTTTCTAGACTAACTTATGTATATGAGCACATGTTTCCTATCAATGATAGACATGAAAGAAAATAGGTATACATAAAAAAACTCTCTTAACTCTCTCCAATTTTTACAATTCGAAGCGTTATGATTCACTTGATCAATTATAGCTGGAGGTAAGTTCTACTAATTTTTCCATTGTGCTGTCATAAAATTTCTTACATTGTGATACAATAACCTTCTTTTATGCTATGTTGATTAGTGATTTATGGAACAACTATGTTTGGATATTTCTTTGATATTTTATTTTTGTGCCATGTGAATATAATTTTATTGCGAAATCTTCTTAAATCTATTGATTTGTAATTACAAAAGCATGTTCTTATATTTTTTAGTCTCATGCCTTGTCTATTAATTTTTGGGAGATGATCATATACAAAATTGACTTGTAGCATTATTTGTTTTTTTAATCTTTTTAGACATGCTTTTCTATTCATAGCTTATCATGTTTAAATCAATAATCATTAATCCATGATTACATATATAAGAGCCTAGCTTTTGTGCCGATCACATGCTCTTGTTTTTATTCTATTTACCAAATAGGTTTGTCATTCCTTTGATAACTATTATGTTTTATGAGTTTAATGAATGACTATTTATTACCCATGTTCAAAAAATTTATCTTGAGTGGAGTTTCTCGTTAATAAACTTTGGTTTAAGATTGGGAATTCAAACTGTCATGAATGCATGAATTGCCTTGTATCCCTCTATTTAATTATTGTTCAAGCATATTCAAATTGCTATGTGGCAGAGTAATTTTGCTATGATCTATGTCTGTGATACATGCCTAAGAGTTATAAATTCATTGTTAATAGATCCAATAAATTATGTCAATATTTTTTAATATCTAGTATTAATCCAAATAAAGATTTTAATGTCATTAAGGTTCATTCAATATATATGGTATGGGAGTAGCCACAACGTCTTAAACCTTAGGGAAAATTTATAGAACCCCATAAGGATATGACATTAAATTGCAATTAATGCATACAAATTAGGACTAAGCCCCATAGGGAGGTTGTTTGATTTGCGTATTTGTTGGAATAAGATATTTGATAAAATGTTGAGGATAAATTTTTCCTATGCCAATAGGTTTTGAGAATTATTTTTTCTTAATATTTTATTGCTTGTCTTATTAAATAAAGAATAATAATTTCTATCCAACTGAGACGTCTACCCATAGGAAGTTGGATTTTACCATTATATGAATTTTATGTCTTTCATATCACTAAAGTAAATATTTGTTGTAGTTATTTCTATTGCTTATGATGCGTCACGTATTTCGACGCTTTCAGTGACAATTTTATTTATTGGAAGGAGAATATCCTTTTTATTTTGAGTTGCATGGATTTGGATTTGGTGTTTCATAGGATGCATCAGTTGCTCGTATAGAATCAAGTATGCCACGAGGGAAGACCTTAATATGATTAGTGGGAGCAATCTAGTTGCTTGAGCTTAAGGTTCATAAAGTCTCACATAAGTAAGAGTAGTAGAGGATTCATTTTGAAAAATCCAAATGTCAAGAGTTACATTAAAGACATTAAGGAACAAATTGTTCATTTGGATAAGGCATTGGCTAGCACCCTAATGGAAAAACTTTCATGCAAAACCTTTGACAGTTCTAGAGGTGTGTGTGAGCACATTATGGAGATGAGGAACATTGCAGCCCAATTGAAGTCCTTAGAGATTGAGATTTCTAAGTCATTCTTGGTGCATTTTATCTTGAAATATCTTTCTAGTGAATTTGACCCCTTTGAAATTTCATACCACACACATAAGAAAAAATGCTCAATAAATTTCAAGAGGAAGATATGTTAAAGTATGAGAATGGAGAACACTAATTTGGTTAATCATGAAAATAAAATTGTCAGGAAGGGTAACAATTTCGTCCATGAAAAGAATACACTAATCCAGAAAAAAGGTTGTTTCATTTGTAGGAAAAGTGGGCATTTAAAGCTAGACTGCCCTAAGTACAAGAAGTGACTCACAAAGAAAAGTATTCTTATATCATTTGTGCGTCATGAATCATTTTTTGTTGAGCTCCTAGTAATACATGATGGATTGAATCCAGTTCTACAATACATGTGGTTAACACCATGCAGGCTTTCTAGATCTAAGGAAACCGTAGGAAAATGAGCAAAACATCTATGCAGGCAACCGAATTTGCTCCAAGGTTGCAACTGTTGGAACTTTTTGGCTTGTTTTAAAATCTTTTTTGAATTCAGACATTCAAATGGTGTTTTATATTCCAACTTTTCCTAAAAACTTAATTGCAGTTTTTAAACTTATTTTAGTTGGATAAGAATTTTGTTTAAGGACTTAAGTTTTATTATTTTAAAGAATAAAAATTCCATAGGTGGTGGAACTTTAAGTACTGGTTTATACAAGTTTGATCTTGATCCCACATTTGAGAATGATTATTTGGCCTTGCACATATATGTTGGCACAAAAAGGAGCATGGTTAATAAGAGTTCATCATCTTTATGGAATAGAACATTAGGACATATCTCCATTAAAAGAATGAAATGGTTACTAAATGATGAAGTTTTAGTAACTTTTGATTTTACTAACTTTGGTACATGTGTGGACTAAATAATTGGAAAACAAACCAACAAGACTAGTAAAAGTGTCGAAAGGAGCTCAAAAACCTTAGAGATCATATACACAAACAATGTGGATTGTTTAGTCTGCCTTGATTTAATCGTTAGAGATATTTTATCTCATCCATTGATAACCATACAAGATTCATGCATCTATATTTGCTTTTTTTGACCAAGCTAAAGCATTTTATGCTTTTAAGTCTTATAAGGCAGAGTTGAGAAGCAAAAGGAGAAAAAGATCAAAATTGTTAGGTCTGATAGAGGATACGAGTACTATGTAAGGTACAAAGAAAAGGGACAAGTGCCAGATCCATTTGTAAAGTTTCTTAATCAATAAGGCATCATTAGTCCATATACAATCCTTGGTGCACCACAATAAAATGGTGTAGCCAAAACAATGAATTGTACTCTTATGGACATGGTGAAGAGTATGATTAGTAACATTAATCAACATGAAACCCTATGGTGTTTTTCTCCATCTTTGCTATGCGACATCATTGTTGGTAGTAGTAGCAAGCTGCTTGTTTGGAAATGGGTGGCTTAAAACAAAGGAGAATAGAGCTAGGGGGAGTCCCTAGAGTATTTTGGGTGAATGAAACCTTTGACTTTCAAGTCATGTATGTGTGCGAGGGGATTAAGGACCCTAGAGAGAGTGGCAAAAGTAGGGTTACCTCAACTGTGGGATGGCCTTTGGTATATATAGGTGAGGGGGAGATAGGGTTGGTTTGAGTAATCTTGAGAGAGGTTGACTATCTGCCCAACCAGATCCAAAATTCTAGATTTCATATCCTACAGTGCACCTCTACCCCTTGGCCTTTTGGTTCTAGCAACGATGCCTCTGACAAGTTGCCCATAGTACAACTATAATGGGTATATCGAGGGTCCCTTGTGGGGTCCTCTATCTAGATAATGTCGAATTCCTTACATGAATAGAGGTGCCGAAGTGGTCCTTTGGCTGGGTAGGCTGGTCCTCAATATGCAAACATATTCGAGGTCCTATTGGTCTTGCTGAGCTAGTGATTAATTCGAGTATCTCCCCTCTTATCACCAGGGTAGCTTGTTAAGGGCCTTATTTGGATTTGTTAGTATGATAAGGGCATCAGCCCTTTGGCCATTAGACACCCCACTTACTTGCTCTAATGTTCCTATTGACATTGAGTTGTGGCTTTCATCGATTATTACTTCCAATGCTATCATTGTTTTTTTGCTAAATAAGCCCTAGCTATGGGTTATTCCAGGTTTTCTAGATAAATCCTAGCTTAGGGTTTTCCCAAGCATTCGTGTCATTCCTAGTTTTCCCGATCTTTAAATAGGTATGCTGTGTTAGAAGTCATTTCCTGTGCTCCCAGACTATCGCTTCGATTAAGATCTTGTCAACCATTTCAGTTTATAGGTGTGCTCCTATTTTGAGTTCTGTAAGACACGTGTCAATTCTTGATTGAACGTTGTTCACTTGATGTATCAGTTTTGTTCAAACGGGTAGTTTTGATATTCAGTATAGTGTAATGATTACTACTCTTAGAATTTCCTTTTTGTGCTATATATACTTCCATTCTCCAGGGGAGTTCCACATTTCCTTCATTTGCTCCCATCTATTCCCTTCTCTCAAATCCTAAGCCTTCTTGCCTTTTTTCTTCTAAACAAGTAGCTCAGCCTTCATCGATCATTTTTTCACCAAACTAGCTCTCAACTCCTACCAAAGTAGGCCTATGGCTTCTCCTGCTCATTCTGAGGTTCCTTTGTCCAACCCAGTCAAGCAACTATGAGGTTCATTGGATGCTCACCCTAGTTGAACAACTTTGGGAAAGCTTGAGAAGTGGAGGAAGGAATATTACGTTCTTTCTTATGTCCGGGTTTGCTTGCCTGAGAAGGGCAAACCTTGTTACTGGCCTCGTGAAGAAGAAATCACTGTCTTCAAGACTCAGTTGAAGTTGGTATTTCAGTTGCTATCGAAGTTGGTGTAGGACTTTTGTGAGTTCCATGGAATAGCGGTCAACTAGATGCCTTTGAAATCATATGCATACTTCAATGCAATTTTGTGCATGTGCAATGTCTTTGGGATCGAGCCCTATTTCCTCATATTCATATAGTACTGTAAGTTGCATATATTTCTAAATCGTTCATTTTATTATTTACTTCCCTAAGGTATGGCCAACAAGAAGTTCTCATTCTCTTTTAGCATAAAACATAGTTGGCAAAACTAGTAGAAGAAACTAATAGCTGAAGGGCTATCGCCCTGGTCCACTGACTTCGGAGAAAGAGGGAGCCAAACACCTGAGGTATACGACCTCGGAAGCCCCATCGTACCAACCTCGAAAAACTATCATATCGCTTCTCCAGTTGAGGACGAATGAACCGACTTCGGAAGAATAAGAACACCTCAAAGAAACGGTATCACCCCGGGGAGAGGGCATTGCTCGTCCCCCTAAAAGGTAATGTCGGCTGAAGGGACCTCGGAGGAGCGATGGGTGCCACGAAGGAGTCTCTGACACATTCACCCGTACGCACTAGACGTTGACCTCAAGCACTCTGACAGGCCACTGCAGTCTGCGCTCTGACACGCAGAGACACGCTTCTCGACAAACCACTGCCCAATAAAGCCTGCAGGTGGCTGGCCACTCTTCTGCTTAGAGGTATGGATGGCATCCGTCCATACACGTGTGACAATCTGAGGGGCTCATTTCCTCCTATTTACAATAGCGGAGGCTCTCGGTAAAAGGGTGCTGGGGCTGGACAGGGGCTTTTTGGGCTCCAGGTTCTAGCTTCCTCCCCTCTTTCCTCTAGGCATGCCAGAAAAATGCGTCCGGCGAGATTCTTTCCCTTCTGTGCATACCAGAAAGATACTCCCGGCTGGACTACTTGGGGGCATCCCCTCTTCAGGATCTCTCCAGCACCAGAAACCCTTCTTCAGACTCTCTCCAGCATCGAAAACCCTTCTTGGCCACCGCTATCCACCATCGAACGGCCACGCACGACATTCCTCAGGAGGTCCCTGTTACCCCCATCGTGGAGCCACGGCGGGAACATAAATGATGGCCAACCAAACGTCATCATTTGGCGCCATCTGTGGGAAGTTTCCAAGTAGCCATGGTCGAAAACTCGGCGTTCTAAGGACAAAGGCTCCCTGAGGCCCCCGTCCGCGCCGGAGACTCGCCCGGCAGCCGAACAATTAAGAGCAGGGACTTCCCATCCCAAGGACAATCCTCCTCCGGATATTGTTGTGGCTTACCTGCATAGTTTCCCACGCGTCGCCGTGGTCAGAGTAGTGCAGCGGGTAGATTGAAGATGGTCGTGTGCAAATTCGAGCCGAAGTTTCCTCTCTCAATCCTTTCGACGAGAGAAGTAGTGGTGACCCAAGAGTTCAGGGGGAAAACAAAGATTAGTGGGATGAGTACCCAAAAGACATGCTTCCCTTTGGAACATGATGGACGGGAAAAGTAGAGTCGGTGTTTTCCAGACCTCCCCATCGAAAGAGTTCGGGCCAAAGAAAGGTTGCTGTTCCTCCGGTAGCAACACCGAATCCATTACCCTGAGAATATGCCTACGCTTTGATATTAAAACAGGCAAAAGGCTACGATCCTACTCCAACGGACACACTACCATCGTCCAAAAAAGAGTCACCCCCATGCGACGTCATAAGAGGGAATAGGGTAATCGGGCAAGTGCACCGAACTCCAAAGATATTACATCGCGCACGAGCCCAGAGGGGCAATATAACACCAAGCGCTAGCAGACTATTGCCGAAATTCCAGAAACGGAAAAAGGGGAAATCCAACGAGGACCGGATATAGGTGAAATCCAAAAGAAGGAACTCCCAGCCAAAGAAATCCCAGGCGCAAAAATACTACGGCCCGGGAACGGTACCTCAGAGGCCCGAGGATAGGGAAGGCACCTGAGTTAGCATATTCGGTTAATTAAGTGTTGGACCACCCAAGCTCGGCATCGCTAGGAATAAAAACCTAGGACAAGGGAAGGAAAAATACCCCGCAAAGAGGCATCTCCCAAGAATACTGAAAATCTTCATGAAATGGCGAAAAGTACATAAAATGTTCCAGACAGTCTTTCTTGATTGAAGAGGAATGACATCGGTAGGGAAGCCTAGGCCCGTTATAGAAAGGCATCGGCAAAAAGAGGAGCAAAACAGCGCGCAAAAAAAGGTGCGAACAAATGCGTCCAAAAAAGGATGAGAATGGCCAAAAAAATGCACCAGCACCCAAAAAACTGCCTTCGGAATAAAATACCCGAAAGACTCCCGTCGGAGTGGGTAACCCCGAGAGACTGCCCTCATCCCTCTAGGCAAATATGGTCCACTGTCAACAACGCCTGAAGTGAAATGCTATGAGAAAGCAGTAAACTACTTCGTTTGGCGAGACAAGACAGAACCCCTACTGATCAAGCAGGCAAAAGGTATACAAAAACTTGCTTAAAGGAACATGATGCACGAAGATGGCATATTATGCTGGTAGCATAATGGCTTCAGTCTTTAGGCGAAGGAGGCCAAAAAGTTCGCCATCAACTTCGGAATAAAATACCTGAAAGACTCCCATCGAAGTGGGTAACCCCGAGAGACTACCCTTAGCCCTCTAGGCAAATACGGTCCACTGTCAACAACGCCTGAAGTGAAATGCTATGAGAAAGCAGTAAACTACTTCGTTTGGTGAGACAAGACAGAACCCCTACTGATAAAGCAGGCAAAAGGTATACAAAAACCTGCTTAAAGGAACATGATGCACGAAGATGGCATATTATTGCCGGTGGCATAATGGCTTCAGTCTTTAGGCGAAGGAGGCCAAAAAGTTTGCCATCAACTTCGGAGTGAAATGACATTTCGGTCCACCAGCTTAGTTCTGAAGCAACAAGCAAGTGGAGCCCCCGAATAGAATTATACACAAGGGACTACGGAAAAGTTGGGATAAGCAAAGGGAAGAAGGTCCAGAATGGCCGAGAAAATTCCTTGATAAATTTGGGAAATTATTAGACAAACTTCCCAAAAAACCACAAGGAGAAAAAACCTTTCTTACTCGCCTGCAAAGACCAGTGCCCACTTGGAGCAATACAGCTACCAAGTGAAGCGCGAGTGTTCGGCGGAAAGAGGAAATAACCTCGGTTTGACGACTGAACTTGACCAATTAGCCAAACATCGAAGGAAGAATGAGCTCGGAAGGAATGCTCGGCAAAGGAAGAAATAGCCTCGGATTGGGGAACCGAACTCGAGCCACTCGCCGAAGCATGAACGAGCTCAGGAGAAGTGTTTTCTCGACAAAAGGTGGCCGTGAGCGCAAAAATTGCACCAAATGCCAAAAGGAGATCTCATCCTTCGAAAGGCCAAGACAGAACCCCGAGAACTACCTCAGGGGAAAACTTCGGCCACTAGGAAAAAGGACCTCGCTTGATCCAGGGCGAGGTCCGAAAGAGAGGATTATCAGCTTGGCAGCGTCAAAGGGAGAAAATTAAGAAATACCCTAGAAGATTTCTATACTTAGAATTTCATTCTATACTTAGAATTTTTAGATAAACAAGCTATACTTAGAGAAATTTCTCTTTTCTCCTGAACAGGTTACCCACCGAACAAAGCTGAAGCACACGTGCCCGAAGGCTAAGTATAGATAGAATGACGAGGACAGACTAGTGTTCGCCTGAAAAGTCTTTGTCAAATCAGGGTGGCCGAGAAAGCGAGATCGGCCAGTAGAAAGGGCAAGGAGTGGCTTTCCGAAATCCCCTAGCCGAAAGTAGCCAGGGCAACTGGAAAACAAAAATTGCTCAAGCCAGACAGAGCGAAGAAATGAAGAAGAATCCATTAAAGAAGGTCTTTTGTACAAGAGGAGTACAAGAGGAGCGCGAAAATGAAAAACCCTAGAATGTTTAAGGATCCCCAGCGACGTGAGAAGTTCCAGCTCCCGTGTCTCTAGCCGTCGCCTTCGGCGCAAGTAGAGGAACAGGTGGCAGGTTGAGGTGATCAGCTTTCGACCAAGTCCACCGAGGACCCTCGGGAATATCCAGGGCCGCAAGAAAGAAGGTCTCGAGGTCCGGGTATCGTTGTAGACATTGATGACGAGCTAGACAGAAGCTGTCCTGAAAGGACACCTTCGACATTTGGACGGCTTTGTCCTTTTCTACGTCTAACAAGTCCGCCTCATTCTCAAGACCAACAACCTCTTTCTTGAGACCCAGGACCTCCTCCTTAAGATCAGCAATCTTCCTCACCAATCCCTTACGTTCCTTTTCTTCATCGCACTCCTCCTTTTCGGCAGGAGTTTTCTTCAGAAGGGCAGCTTCTTCTTCTTTCTCCCTCTGAATAACCTCATTGGCCAAAGTCAAGCGCACAACCTCCTTGCCAAGGTCATGCATTTTGCGGGAAAAGTCCTTCAAGAGGTCCGATTGGCCTATCAGGAACTCATCCCGGAGCTGGGCCACCTTCTCCCTAGCTATGTGCCTCAACTCGACATTAGCTATGTCCGAGTTAATACAAAAGAGCCTGGCCTTCTCCAGTTCACTTTCAGCCCGAGCTCGGGCAGAAGACTGCTCTGCCGCCCAAACTCGGAGGTGCTCACTGTACCCCAAAAGTTGTGAAGAAGAAGGAGAAAATCCTCAGTGAAAGCAGCATAAGGGAAGGCAAAACACTTGGGCAAAAAAGAGAAGGCCAAAAGAATCACCTGAGCGGCGCGCTCAGAAATTCTAGCGGCAAGGATATCCCCAGAAGCGCACTCCTCGGCAACTGCCTTAGAAGAGGCCTCGGTAAGAACGCCCCTCGCCATCTGGGGAGCCATCTCTTGGCAATCCCCGTAAAATAAGTTCATGTCCTCCGTGAAAGACCAAAACAGCTCCCTCGAAACTTTGTCTTTCGGGAGAAGGGAGTCCCGAAGAGCCTGTCTTCGGGCATGGTCAACCATCCATACCGGGGCCGCTCGGTCCTCTGCAAAATGGAGGGGCGCGAGTCAGGAAGGGCTCCCTGAAAACACAAGTTATGAGGGAGCAGGTGTCAAAACAGAATTCGACGCAAACCTGGCGCAACCCCAGTAGCCTCATCCACAAAGGCCGGAATGTGCTTGCCTTTATCCTTGCGACGTCTCTCTAGGTTTTTAATAGTAGGACTCTCGGGCAAAGAGCCTAGAAGTTCCACTGACGAGATATGACTCGACGGAGTGAAAAGGGTGACTACTCCAGCGGGCACCTCGGCTGCAACAGTATCAGCCTCAGAAGATGTCGCAACTACTTCGGAGGGGGTAGCAACCCTGTTGGATATCGGAGTAACATCAACCATGGCGAAGGTTGCAATAGCATCGGTGGAAGGGGCTATCGCATCGGTTGAGATAGCAACCTTGGTGGAAGTAGCAATGACTTCATCGACCTCCACCACATCCTCCGAAGGTGGAGTAAGGGCCCTCTTCTTTGACTTCTTGGCCGAAGACGGTCCGCTCCCAGTAGACTTACGTCTTTTGGAGCCACTTTTCTTTGCTTGTTCTCCCTTCTCTACCTGACAAAGGAAGAGACTCTTGTAGTAGGCGGCAGAATCATCAGCCATCTCTGAAAAAGGGAAAAAACATCAGTATAAGTCCAAAAAGGCACTGAAACTGAAGATGTGAGTCCAAAAACAGTTAGCCAAAAAAGGAGCTTCAGGAAAGAAAGGAAAACGTCAGCAAAAATTGAAAACATATGACCTCGGTATGTTAGGCACCTCCTGAGTGCTTGGCTTAGGCCAAGGAATATCAAGGAAAACCAAGAAAAATGAGAGAAAACAGAAAGGGGAAGTAAGAGAAGCTCTGGAGACTAGTATAGTGACTTATGTGCAAAACTGGAGACTTTCAGGACTTAATTGCACATAGAAAATGTACTATGGGAAAGCTGACAGAAAACAGAGAAAGAGGACTAAATTGTGCACTAAGTTAAGTGGTACAAGTGAAACCACAAGCTTAAGGATGGCATTGTTGGCCATGCAAAATTTTATTATGGCTAGTCCAAGACTAGACCATTTTTGGGAGACAACAATGATTGCTAGTCAAATTCTTGTCTACCACTAGTGTACTATTCACTTGTTACTAGTTAAGCTAACTAGTCATTAGTTTAGTTACATGGCCGGTTTTACAAGGGTACTTATGACATCTTGGTACTTGTGTTTATCATGTGCTTGGCATAATGGGCCAAGAATTGACTTGAGTGTCCATTTAACCACAAGTTTAAGGGCGGCATTGTACTTATATGGGCTTGGAAGACTACTTTGCACCATGCAAAATTGTGGAAGGCAAAGTTGGCATTCTAGCCAACTAAAAACACATGACTTTCGGCCGAAATCAAGTCCAAGGCCATTTGTTCATTTCAGGCTTGCTTATTCTTGTTAAACCGAGAGTGTTCTTGAGAGTTCTTTCACATTTTGGCTTTGAAATCCAAGATTCTTGAAGATACTTGAAGGATTCGAGCTTGGAGAAGAGTGTTTAGGCTTGTGCTTGCTTGGAATCAAGCTTGGTTCTTGAAGATTCAAGGAAACCGAGCTTAATTGAGCTAGGGTTTTGAGGTAATTTCCATATCTCCTTGAATTCATGGTAGTTCTTCCATGTACAAGGAACCTAAGTGCTCAATTGAAGATGTATTAAGTTAAATGAGCAAGAAATGCTTCGGTTTGAAAGTGGAATGTTGGCCGAATGTGATGAACAAGTGTTCTTGGTGTTCTTCTTGGAATTCATGGAAATTAATCCATGTGTGATGCTTGTTAATGATTATTTAACCTTGTGTTAGGTTGTTGGGGTGAAGAACACCAAGTTTGTGAAAGATAGTGTGTTGGCCGAAAGTGCACTTTGAGGTAATCATGTGTTCCTCTTCATGGTATTAGTGCCATGGGCATTGGTTAGTGATACTTTGATGATCATATGTTGGATTGAATGGGTGAGGAACATTGTTATGTGAAATTGGGTTATATGGCCATGAGCTTGAAGTGGCATAATTTAGTGCCCATTGTTTGAATACATGGTAATGTTGCCATGAAACATTAGTTATTGATGTTTTGATGTGTATGTGTGGAGTTAGTTGATAGAGAACATATGTATGTGAAGGTGTGCACTTTGGCCGAGAACTTGATTTGGTATATCATGATGTACTTCAATGGGTTACATGGTAATTATGCCATGAGCATTGTCATTTGATGGCCACTTGATCATGTTTTGGGTTAGTTGGATGAATGACACAAATATGTGAAAATGTGTACTTTGGCCGAGAGCTTAGTTTATGGTAACATAGTGCATTTCACTTGGTTACTTGGTAATACTACTATGGAAAATGTTCATTGGTGATTAGAGTATCATGTGGTATGACAGAATGATGGGCAGTACATATATGGACATATTGGACACTTTGGCCGAGAGCTAAAGTGTGTGCATTCTAGTGTTCTTCATTTGAGTCATGGTAGTTTAATCCATGGATGTGTATGATGATGCCTATGTGTTGTTATGCTAGGCGTTGTGATTAAAGAGCACTTGGACATTTGAAACTTGGTTGAGACCGAGAGCTATTTGAGGTAGGGTTCACTGGCACTTGACTTTGCCTGGTAATATACACCATGAATCAAGTGTCTAGACTGGCTAAGTGATGGTTAAACTTGCCAAATGACCTTAGTTTCTTGATGGGCTTAGTGTTTATACTTGGTTGCTTGTTGATTAGCTAATTAACTATGGTACATGTACTAGAAATGCAAGTAAATGTGGCCTATTTGCTTGGCATTTTGGGAGCTCCAAATGGAAATGGTGTATTGGTAAGTTTGTGTGCAAGAAATGCACATGGGTACATGTATGGCTTATATGGCCGAGAGCAACATTGTGGAGTGTGTGTGTGTACTTGTGTGCTTTGGTGTTTCCTTGTGCATGCTAACCCCACTTATGAAATATTTGACTTATTTATCTGTCTTGTATATGTATATGCCTGTTTTTCTTGTCTTGGTGTTTGTTTTGCAGGCTAAGCTAACTAATGGGAGGTTAAGCTTTGAGAGTGATTACTCAGCTTAACTAAATAGACTCAATATGAGTTGTATATGTTTTAAGTGAATCCTATTGAGTTATATGCTCACTGCCCATCCTTTATTTTTCAGGCAAGGACATTCGGCCTGAGTAAGGCTAAGCTGCTTGTGTGTGTGCTTAGTGTTTATATTTGCTTGTTTTGTAAGGTATGCCCCAATGTGTGCTTGGCTTAGCATTTTGATTTCATTATAAGTCTTATTCCTTGATTGGCCGAGACTTATAGTTGAAGTTTGCAGGCAGTAGTTGGAGACTTGTCTAGGAGAGCTATGGATACCTGGACTGTAGCTTTGATCATAGTGTTTTCCTTCATGACCATGAATCAAGCCATTGGGTTGGTGTTGCAGTGTGTACTCTTGTATGGCATACTTAAGGTCATGTTTGACCATTAGGAGTCTTGGCATGTAATAACTTGGCATAAATACTTTTGGTTTCATGGCATGTGTAGCCATGTTATGGTTGCTAGGTAGACTACCCTTTTGTGTTTATATGTGTAGTCTTTAGTGCCTAGACTCATGTTGCTTGAATGGGTTTTGTATGCCAAGTTCTATATGGACTAAGGATGGCGTTATGCTTGCTTATGTATGTTGGATGTTATGGGCCAAGGTTTGGCACTTGTATGTGAATAGTTTGGGCCTTGCAACAGGAAAATATTGTGCATAAGTATGTGTACCTTAATTGGCCGAGAGCATCATGCACATTTTGTATGTGGTTTTTCAAAATCTAAACCAAATCTTGTGGGCTTCTTGGTTGCCATATAGTTAGTACACTTGATGCACACCATTTATGCACTTAAATTGCATTAAGTGTTGCCTTGCTTGTTGTGCAAGAAATCAATTGAATCCTTGCTTGTGGAGCAAGTTAAGGGTTTGGGCCTTGCCCTTGCTGCAAGTTGATAATTGATATTTATTAAAGCCACCTGGGCCACCTCCCAGGCCTCATAACTTAAGAAAATAAGACTTAAAAGTTGCCATTGCTTGCTTGGCCGAGAATTAGAACCTAATTTTATATTTGGGCTTGTGAGCTAGTTTAGGAACTTTTAGGCCAGGGCCTGAGCGAGGTGTGACACTGTAGGCTGAGAAGTTAGCAGAAGTCGGACGATTCCCGTGGAAGGCACTCACGAAAGGCCTTGCCGAAGTCAAGATTCTTGGATGCCGTCGTAAATAATGGCAGAAAATCGCTCCACCGTGCAAATTGTCCCTGAAAGAGATGGAAAAAGCGAGAGAAAATGAGAGCAAGGGTGAGAGCAGAGAAAAAAAAAAAAGAAGAATGGCAGGAGGAGGCTTATATAGAGCAGGGAAGGGCAATTGAAAAGGCGTCATAACTGCTGCGTGGGAGTAAAATGTCACCGTAATTACTCTTCCCGCGCAAAAAGAAGTGCCATCCCAATTGACGCTTGCCACGTGTCGATCATCGCGAGAAACTAGGGCATGTTTTCTGACATCCTGAAGATTTGGGTGCATCCCTAGATTGACATGCCCAGTTTCAAGGCATGACAGTCCACTATTTTGAGATAGAAAAAATAAGATTGGAAATCTCGAGGACGCCAAAAGCCAGGTATGCGACATCTGCCCGAGCAAACTATGCCCTTAAAATGGCGAAGTACCCTCCTTGCAAACGATATGAGCCGGATCCTTTAAAAAGTGCTCCTGAAAGGGCTACAAGCCGAAGTTACACTCCAGCTTTCTGAAGGAGGGCATGTGATAGCCGAAGTGCTATTGCCTTAGTCCACTGGCTTCGGAGAAAGAGGGAGCCAAACACCTGAGGTATACGACCTCGGAAGCCCCATCGTACCAACCTTGGAAAACTACCATATCGCCTCTCCAGTAGAGGACGAATGAACTGACTTCGGAAGAATAAGAACACCCCGAAGAAACGGTATCACCCTGGGGAAAGGTCCTTGCTCGTCCCCCTAAAAGGTAATGTCGGCCGAAGGGACCTCGGAGGAGCGATGGGTGCCACGAAGGAGTCTCTGACATATTCGCCCGTACGCACTAGACTTCGACCTCAAGCACTCTGACAGGCCACTGCAGTCTGTGCTCTGACACGCAGAGACACGCTTCTCGACAAACCACTGCCCGATAAAGCCTGTAGGCGGCTGGCCACTCTTCTGCTCAGAGGTACGGACGGCATCTGTCCATACACGTGTGACAATCCGAGGGGCCCATTTCCTCCTATTTACAGTAGCGGAGGCTCTCGGTAAAACAGTGCTGGGGCTGGACAGGGGCTTTTTGGGCTCCAGGTTCTAGCTTCATCCCCTCTTTCCTCTGGACATGCCAAAAAAACGTGTCCGGCGAGATTCTTTCCCTTCTGTGCATACCAGAGAGATACTCCCGGCCGGACTACTTGGGGGCATCCCCTCTTCAGGATCTCTCCAGCACTGGAAACCCTTCTTCAGGCTCTCTCCAGCACCGGAAACCCTTCTCGGCCACCGCTATCCACCATCGAATGGCCACTCACAACATTCCTCAGGAAGTCCCTGTTACCCCCGTCGTGGAGCCACGGCGGGAACATAAACGATGGCCAACTAAATGCCATCATCTGTTACCCCCGTCGTGGAGCCACGGCAGGAACATAAACGATGGCCAACCAAACGCCATCAGAAACATTTTTTTATGACCATTCCAGAGTCATGGGGCATACCATGCAAGTGGAAATCGGGTCCCCTTGATATGGATGTTGATGAATTTCTTGGTCTCTTGGGGAATGACATCGGAAAGAGGTTTGAGGACTTTAATGCCCAGATAAGGGAGGTGGTAAACTGGGGTGATGTCAAAGAGAGCCAGGATCCTTATCACTTCCCTGTCAAATTGGACCTGATGACTGAGGGGGTACTTCAGGAGTTAAAGAAGCTTACGGAGCATCTCCCTAATCAAGACATGCCTAAACCTTTTGAGGATGGGGAAAAGGCCCACTTGGTTCAACTTTCTTGGAAACAACTATCCTACTCCATGTTTTCAGAGCATGAGTTCTTTTTCATTCTTACTTGTCTTTCTTCTAGATTACATACACTAATAACTTTTTGTTTTATAGAGTTATGACTCTACTAATTTCCACAAAAAGGCTTTCCTAGAGAAGCTCTAAAAAAACAAGGATGAAAGGAAGAAACCATTCAAGGGGAAGAAGACCAAGAAGCCAACCTTTGGATGATAGCCACTTTTTGGGGGATAGTCATCCAAGATGCCATCGGTGCTTCAACTATTGGTGCTAACCTTATTTCAACCAAGGTTGTTGAGAGGGAGAAGTAGAAGAATGAAGGGATGTGGAAGGTTGTCCCTATTAAGATTGTTGAGGTCTAGGGTATTTCAGATCCAAAGGCTGCTTCTTCAATTGTTGTGGTTCATCTAGGTTTGGTCCCTAACTTTGCGTCCCTTAGTCTAGGCTTGCTTGGTATTGTGATAAAAATTGAGGATTAGGGAATAACCCTATGAGTGAACTTCGTTGTGATCACACAAGTGAGCCTTTGTAGAGGCAAGGTTCTGAGGTTAGCTATTTGGGGTTTGCTGAGGATATGGAACTCTTGAGTGATGATCCCTCAATTATACCATGAGATCACAATTAATGTTATCTTTAGCACTCTGATGGAATGTTTTCTAAATGAAGAAATAGGGTAAACAACATCACTCATCCCTAAACTAAGACCCATGTTTTAGATTCATCTTGGAACTACAAAACATTACACCATTCTTCCTCTAACTATGAAAATTTTACACCGTTCATCTTATCGTTAACTCTAATAATTAAAATGGATGGAACAAAAGTAAAAAAAAAATAGTTTTAATCCCTAAAAACCTTTTGTTTGCCTTAGAAACCTTAAAAATTTTACATCTGACAATCAAAACACCTTCTCCTAACTACCTTCATTCCTTTCCCTCAATTCCTTGCCCATCCGGTTCTCACCTCTGCCATCATTCAAAAGTTTGTTTCACCTATATTGAGGTTTATCAAGTATTTTTCTTCTATGAATTATGATTGGGATTTTATTTATCTTTTGAGTATTTATGTGAAGGTTTTAGGTTAGGGCTTAGGAGTGGTAAGTGATTTTAATTCATTTTATAAATAAAAAGGCCAAATCCTTTGTTGAATTTTGGTTGATTGTTTTTTTTATTAAACAGATTAATCAATCAACATTATATTAGCATTCAAAGGAGGGGTACACGCTAGAAGTGTTTAACTTACTCGGTCCACCCATTTGGGTATAGAACTAGGCCAACTAGGGGAAGTGAAAACTCTTCCTCATTGTTGATCATGCTGTCCATCATCAGTCACTATTTTGATTCTTTTCAATTATCTTTTTCCATGACCGAGCAATTGCTCGTCCAGGTCAATCGTCCCCCATTCCCCTCCCCGCCAGCCACCATAGCTATTGGATCTGACTCCCAAAAGCCAGCTTTGACCTGATGTTGCGTACAATGAAACCTCTTTCTCCCATGTTTAATCCTCAACCTCCTTCACCCTTTCTTCGGTAGTTAGCCCCGCTTCTGTAAATGATCCTTGTCATCCCAGCTCTTAGTTAGCTCACATTTGGTCCCTTCCATCATTCAGTTTGGTCATTTTTTGTCGTCTATTGCTCTGACGGGTATGAGAGCCGAGTGAAAAAGGAATGTCTGAAAGCAACTTGAAAGGCTTTATGGATTTTTTTCTTTAATACCCAACTCTAACCAATTTGTTTCTCATGTTAATCAATGGTAAAAAATAGTAACGAGTTTCCATGATGATGGAAATTTGAAACACTTAGTGTTTAAATTAACTGTAGAGATAATAAAATAGGTTTATACCAAATAGGCTAAGTTTTATGGAACTCCCGAGAGTTTTGAGAAGGTGGTTTGCTTGTGAGATGTAAAAGTTTTGAGGCTTCTAAGGCAAATGTAAAGTTTTTAAGGGTCTCCACTAGTTTTTCACATTTTGGCCGTCTATTTTAATGGTTAGAGTTAATGATAGGACAAATGGTGTAACACTTTCGTAGTTAGAGGGTGAATGGTGTAACATTTTGTAGTTTTGGGATGAATCTGAAACAAGTGTTTTAGTTTAGGGATGACAGTTGCTGTTTACCCTGAGGAGATAGTTGCTGTCATTTTGTTTGACTACTTTACCAAGGTAATACCTTTCTTTTCCCTATTTGGACCACTATCCTTTTTCACTGCACGATGACTAACTGCTTCTTTATTTTTATTCTTTATTATGTAATGAAGCAAACTGAGGTTCATTCTCCTATTGAGGCCCCAGGTGCACATGTAGGATACCCAGGAGGACTCCTGGCACATCCAAGCTAGTGCCCGAACTATAGGGCATGATGGTTGCGCCAAGGCACAGCCTTATGCCCTTAACCTTGCAATATCAAGAAGAGGCTCCACATCCAAATCATTGCCCATCATGCTTGTGTGCCTAGCTATTCTACCCCAATTCGTGCTTGATACATTTGAGGCGTTTTATGAAGACAAGTTTGAGTTATTGTGTCTGAGAAGCCTTCTTTGTAAGGCTTCTTACTTAACCCGGTATGGGAATTCCTAGGACCTTTAATTAATCTGGATTTAGTGGTCCTACACATAAATACAATTGGCTAAGTTGATACTTGTGTTACATTAAAAATTTTCATGCTACTAGTTGTTTAGCCTAGTTCAATATGAATGCATGATTGCTTTTGGCATGTATGAAATAATCCAAAACTAAACCATTTTAAGGTTAACCTTGGCATTTATAAAATATATTAACACACTCCCCAAAGTCATAAAAGTAAGTTGCTTAGACTTCAGGTATCAAACTTTATGTACACAAAACATTCAACTTATGTACATTACAAAAGTATTCCTAGTGTTTATGAAAACTAGTAAGTCTTCATTTCATGGTCATACCAGAGACATTCTTAGGAACACATGAATACCATGTAAATACAATAAGTTTGTGATCAAGAAAAACTTTCCCACTTGCCTTAAGCTAGCCAACAACAATAGTGAGAAAGTGACCACTTATTTGTGTGCCTTTAGCCTAAAATGGTGAAGCCAGCGTTGAACTTAGTTAGCACTTCAATAATTTAAAATTAGACTCTTAGAATCAGTGAAGATTTTATTAGACTAATACCAACACAAAAAACTTGCTAATAACCCCTTAGTGGGCTTTAGGCTCTCCGGTATCCAAGTTTGCACAAATGTGACAATTTAGAGGTTAGAATTTATAAATTCTAAGTAAGAGATTTAAATTTTACAAATAAAACTTAGGAAAATTATATATAATAAAGCATATATATGTACACCTTAACGTGAGCTCAAATGCCCTAAGCTCTTAACTTGCAAACACTACCTCAACCTAGCCCAAACTACAAGAATAAATTATTGCCTTAAACTTAATCTATTTTTTCTTACCCTTAATGACATTGTACAGGAGTTTACTTAACTTGGTGGCTCAACTTATTAAGCTAAAATAACTTCAAGGTGCTTAGAAGTTTTAAACCTTTCTTTCTTACTTAGCACCCATAATCTTGCTTAAGGTCCCCTTTTATTCTTAGGCCTTAAGTTACTTTTTTGACCACCCAGAACTCTCCTAAAAGTTCATTTTATCTCATTTTAGAACTAGTTCTTAAATCCATTCAAAGATCCTATACATTTTAAGAAGGTTTGGGGAAGCCAACCGAAGCATTGGAAAGTTAGTAGGAAGTCCTGAACGTTGGGCTCTAAGGGCTTAGCATTGCTATGCCAATGGCAGCGCCAATGCCTAAACCTATTGGCCCTAACTCAACCTTCACGTCACTATAGCGCTAGGCCTGGTACCCTGGTGCTACGGGGGTCTTGCCAAGTGCCTTACTTCGTGCTCATTTCTACATCATTGCACTTCTCCCCCCTTGCCTTGCCTTGCCTTAAACCACTTCTAATTCAATTCTAAACTCTTCCACTTGATAAATAGCATGTAAAATCCTTCATTAAACACTTTAAATTAAAAAAATCCCTTAGCTAAACCAAGATTATAGGCCACAAATCCAATACGTACACACAAGTTCAAATTCTTCAAACTTGCACTATAATGTAGCAAACTTATTATAGCCTAGTAAAGTCATTGCCAATGCATCAAGAACAAATAATATTATCCAAACTTGAGCCAAGAA
Organism: Aquilaria sinensis; assembly: GCA_005392925.1. Lineage (NCBI taxonomy): Eukaryota > Viridiplantae > Streptophyta > Magnoliopsida > Malvales > Thymelaeaceae > Aquilaria > Aquilaria sinensis. The sequence goes on along the minus strand of SMDT01000195.1, from coordinate 126,400 downwards.
GTCATAGAAAATGCTTATTCAGCTTACCCCTCTTTGTGCGACACACTAAACCCTTTTTTGGACCAACCTTGCACATATGCTAATTTAGATAGTAATTCACCTTCATAAGCAAGAATTTAGCTTATGGATTGATTATCTAGCTTACCTAGGCCTTAAATGACACTTAAGCATCAATGTTATCAACTGAAGGCCATGGAAAAGAGCTTACTAAGGGGGAAAATGTGGCCAGTAACTTCTTCAATCTCAAAAGAGTTTCTTGTACTAAGAGTCCTTCTAGCTTGAGCTTCCAATCACAGGAAATTAGTTGGAGATGAGATCTGGGTTTTCTTGGCTAGGAAATGGTGTAGGAAGAGAATAAATGAGGAAGAAAAATTATCCATCCAAGTTTATATCTTGTCTTAATGACAAAAGACACATTAGCCAATTAGAAGTTAAGTTATGGCGGAATAGGGTCCCAGTGCCATGAATTTACTTCCACTGGTAGGATCTTAGGGAACTATAATCCCACTTGGTTACAATTGGCTAGTTATTACTCATGAAGTATCTTAAATCATCACATGCAACTAGTTACTTAGCCTACCCAACATAGGAAATTTGCATGCATTGTCTTAGTTATGCGATAACAATAAATTAAACAAAACTGAAAATAGTGTCGTGACAGTTAACAAAAATACAATTCAAAAAAAGGAAAGATGTAAAAACTTTAGTTTCTTTAAATTTAAGTAACAACTATCTGCATACATATCAATCTTATATGCACCCAAATGTAACCCTAGTGTTATACACACCAATGGACATTAGAAGAGGCAATCTCTTTGTATGAAAATATCATACATATAAAAGAAGCAACATATAACTACTAAGATCCATCCTTAACTCTTCACCCAAGCAATCTAGCTTCAAGTGATGAGCCACACTTTCCTTGTACTCACTTAGGCTCAAACTATAAGGCAATCACTTTGGCCAGTACTAGCTCATGCTATAAGTAGCTTAGAAATGTAAGGTTTTCTACTCAGAGAATACCTTCAAACTAATAAAGCTTAGCCTTAACAACAGCCCCTTACCAACTGTTAAGCTCGACTAGCCTGCTTAAAACTTGCACAACACTTAAGGGGCAAGTACTCAAAAGTACTTAGTAAGGGATTCAGCACCTGCAAAGGGAAACAAATGCAAGTATGCAAAGCACGAAAAACATATATGTATAAAATATAAAATAAACACCTGTAGGTGCTAGACTTGCTATGAGCTCTTATGGCTGGGGTACTTGGATACTGGCCCTTGTATCCTATGCTAGCATTTAACCAATCCCATGAAGTCCTCTTACAGGCACTTTAGAGTAAGTCATCACTTACTCGACCCGTGCCCACCTTTGATGAGCTACTTAGAGTAAGTTGCCACTTACTCCCTTCTTACCCATCTCTTCCCCTTAACATATTGTGTAGGGTAGCTGCTTTATGTGGTTTAACTTGCCAAGCTCTTGGAGCTTAGCTTAGGGCCCCTTGGCGGCTTACTTACCAAACTACATGGTTTGGTTGGGATCCTCTTAGGTTTCCTTTTTATTACCCGAAGGTCTAAGACCTCTCACTTGGGCCAACAAAGAATATGATGTTAGTGTTGTGCCCAAAGCCAATCAAAAGATGATTCTGTTTTGCACATGGAGTTGTGATATTTTATTGAGGCATCGTTCCAATAACTGTGTTTGTTGTTTGTTTCTGCGTAATGGAATCAAAAATAATTATAACCTAGAATAATGATATTCTTAAATGTCCTTGGTCTAGTATTATTATATAGCGGGTTGCAATAATACATGAAGACTAGCATATGAAGAGACTAATATGAGATATGTAGTCTACATATGGATACAAGTTGGAGAACTTTTGTATTGGACCGACCCTTCTATGAGTGTCATAAGTGTTTTTTATAGTGATCATGGTGTATGTAGTCCTTTGACCTTAGATCATCAAGGTTCTTTACATGTGAGTCAAATACTTTGATACTACTGTATGTTGCTCATAACTAAGTGAACATAAAAGTGGTCATTGGGTAAGTCACATATCATGCAGAGGGATTTGTATGGTCAAGATGGAATTTGTCCATCCTAGATATTGGAGTGATATCTCTAGGCTCCTTGATAGAGTGAGACTAAGAAAATGCTTGGCAATGCTTGCATGAGTTGATATATGTTATCAAAGTCATCAGTTTAAGTTAGTCCACTCAGAAATCAAGAAACCATAGATTAGGCTATACGAGAGTGACATATTCCATGTCTCATGCTTGGGCTTGATATCTTGGACAAAGGGATAATGACATATATGAATAATGATCATAGAGATTTAGTCGAATCACCAACTATCATGTCACTTGGGTAGCAATGATGTGTTGCTAGACACTGCTCATTGTTTATGATCATAAATGTGATTTATGATCATTGCCAATGTGGTTGGAACCTATAAGGTCACACACTTAGAGCCAATTGGATTATTTGAGTGCATGCGCCTAATTGTTTGGTTTTGGTTTCATGATAATTTTGGATTAATAATTGGCCCAAAGGTTGAGCCATTATTAAGCCCAAAATTAAACTTGATTGGATTAGGGTTTCGAAACCCATTAGGCTTGGGAGTTAAGCCTCACTATATATACATCATATAGAAAGGATTTTCAAACCCTAACCCTAGCCTCCCAAGGAAGAAATCAGAAGGATTCTGAAAGGTTCGAGCAGCACTCTCTTCATGCCTTTCCTTGGAGGACACAAGCTCGCACTGCAGGCACAAGAAGAACACATCTGCTGGGAAATGGTGGAGGCGTGGTGATCCAAGAGGTTTTTGTGGATACCATAGAGAGCTTCAACACGTCAACTGTTTAAGTCTTTATGATTTGGCTAAATAGTTGGGTTAAAGATCTTAGCCAACTAGGTAAAATTTTGAATACCCAATTTACTCTGTTTCACTTGGATCATGGAGGGCTTTGGTTACTTTTTGCTATGCTTGTTTAGCTCCCAAAACCCTACATTTGAAACCCGCCTTAACCCTCTTAGTGCGCCTTTAACAATTCAAGCACTTTAACCCGCTTAGCCACCATTCCTTACTGTATCTTCACAACACCACTTAGTTACAACCTAAATAATGCATAATTCCCAACTTAGGAATGAGTTCTAGGCCTAAACAAGGCTACAGAACTTCTTAGAAAAACCTAGGGATGATAACTGAGAAATTGAGACACTCTTAGGATGGCTTAAGCTTGAGGGACTTGTGCCTTGGCGATGCCTTTGATGACATGTCACCAATGGCATAAGTCCTTGGATTTCCTGGAAATTCATAGGCGATGCGTCGCCAATGCTCTTCCATCATTATGTGACTGTGTGCTATCTTGCATGAAACTTGCCCAATCTTTCAATCCCTAAAGCCAATTCGCATGGATCTTATTTCTAATTCATTCCTACATGTAATACTATATATCTATGCATTATTTAAGCTAAATTAACTTAAATCTCTTACCTCAAAACATCTTCAAAGCAAGAAGCAAGCAACAAGCACACACAAGGTTAATGGAGTTCCTTTGAGTTCCAAGCTTGAATTCAACCAAATTGGGCACCAACGGCATGAAATTAAGACCATTTCTAACCATTTAACTAGTTTAGTACTAACCCACAAGGATCAAAGATGCTTACCTTAGGTTTTGAACCCAAAACTTGCAAGAACAACTTCAACTGCACCAAATACATAAATAATGATCTAAGGGCTTATTGGGATGGCTTTGGGACCTTCAATTTTCATGGAATTTTGGGTGATTTGGGAGGTTTCGAGATGCAGAGCTATGGAGGAGAGGGAGCCACGAAATTGTAAATGAATGGAGATGATCAATAGTATCATCCTTCTTCCTAAAAATATCTCAATTGCCCTACTTAGCCCAATTCTCCTCTACTTGTCACTTTGGCCCTCAAACTTAACTTTGATTCAATTAAGCCACGTAAACTCTTCATACACCATCACTCCTTGGTCCCATAGAAAGGTTTTTCTTATCCAAACTCTTTGCCCTTAAGTCACTTAAGCCATTATAAGACATAATAGCTTAATTTCTAACTTAAAGCATTTTTCACCCTTAACTTCACTTTTGGTTCAAATGGCTAGAAACAAGTTATGGTCTTAACTGATTTAGCTCAAAACACTTGAATGAACCTAATTTCATAGAAATTACAGTCATGCCACAAACTTGGGTCAAAATTACCAATTTTCCCTTTTTCCTTTTAGGTGCCAATTACACTTTGGAACTCAACTTAACCTTAGTTAGTTTTCTTTCATTGCTTAAGAAAACTTATTTAAGGAAAATAACTTGGGAGTTACTGTCATGCCTGTGACTTGTATAGGCCATGGGCTATGATGAAATGTACACATAAGGTACATTATATGGATAAGTGAACAATACAAGTCACAAGTGTGAAATAAGAACTAAATAGGACAAATACCTTATGAGAATGCACTAAAACTGCTCTATGTGTTTCTTAGGGGCACTTAAGGCTAAGACCATGAGGAAGTGGCATGGTTATGGGCTAAACAAGGCTAAGCTTAAGTACTAAATGCATTGTGAGAAGGATGCTCAAATTTGAGAAATAACTTGGCCAAGAAATGAAGTAAACAAGGAGTTCTAAGATAAGATAATAAAAAAAACCCTTAAGCACACCCTAGTATGCATTCATGTGCACTTGAGGGCTTTAAAGCCAAAAACACTAAAGGGAATTGTGTGAGCTCAATGCCTAAGAATAAGGTACTAATGAAGGAAATAAATTTAAGAAATGTGATTGACTCATGAAAAATGACAACGATAAACCATAGTGCACTAGAGAACTCTTAAGTGCATCTTTGTGTATAACCATGTGCTTATGAAGGCTCTAAAGCCTAATGTCTTGAAGGGCACTATATGAGATTGATACTTATCATTTGAATGAGAATGAGGGCTACAATCTGGGCTAAAAGAAGGTGGAAAACACAAAGAAACCATGGAGACACCTTGAAGAAGGCAAAATTGCTCTCAAATGCACTCTAAAATGCACCTATGGTCAATGAATGTTTGATGGCTAATTGGTTGAATTTATTGATAAATTGGGTCCTTAATATGTGCCAATTGAAGATTAAAGTAGGAAAAAAACAAATTTTTAGAGGAATGAGCGGCTTGGAAGAAGATTTGACCAAAAAGTAGTCAAGGGTCCATGGTGGCTTAAACATTCGCCACCATTTGGACTTATGGTCTTTAAGGCTACCTTAATGCAGCTTCTTAGCTATTTCTTGGTAGCTTCATGACCTCAACATGTCTAGGTAAGGACCTGTAAAGAACCAAAATAAAAATAAAATAAAGGAAAGACTAAACTAGTAAAAAGACTTACCGGCCTGGCCATTAGGCACCATTTGCTACCTAGTCTTCAAAGGTAGGCTCCTAGTTATCTCCAAGTAGGCTACTAGCTCATTCATTACCTATGATCATAGCCTAAGGCCTACTAAATACCACCAAAGGAACAAAAATACAGGAGACCACAAAGAACCAAACCAAAGGCAAAAATAATTAGTTAGCCAAAACCAAGACCAATATGACACACCAACTTTGATGTTCTTCATGAGCTACTATCTTCTTGCTTTCTTCCTATTTTCTTACCCTCTACTACCTAGCCAAACCCTTACCAGGATACCATAGAACTATTGGAAAGAAAGGAGGCAAGGAAGGATAAAAACAAGGTGAATCTGAAGCATGATGTTGCAAGACTAGCTCATGATGCTGTCTAATGCTTGTGTTCAAGGATATTTGATCAAGCTTCCCTACTACCCTTTTAGCCATAGGTGAGGACCAATATTAATCTTCTTCTTCTTTATTTTGAGGGGGAAAAGCTACCCTAGGTGATGGCTTAAGCCAAAGGAACCTAAAGGCTATTTAATGGGTTATATGTGCATAAAGCACTATGGTAATCTAGCTAGTTTGCTTTTGGCAAGCATGGGTTTTTGTTTAAGTTGGGCTAAGCTTGATCAATCTCCTAGAGCTCTATGTTTATTGAACCTAATAAAAGTGATCACATGAAGAAATTGACAAGAAATCATGCTTGTATGTTAAGAAAACCATGTGTATGTGGTGCGTGTGTTTGTGTGCTTCTTTGTTTGGATGTGTGTGCTAGCCCCTATTTTATGTATATGTTGGTTTTAGTGTTTTATTTGTCTTTGGATGCAAGTTATTAAGCAAAATTAGACATTTATATGTATAACAATGTTTTAAGCATTATAAAGGCATATGGTGTTGTATTGGGTCTTCACTGAGTACCTATGTACTCACGCTCTCTTTTGCTGATTTCAAGTAAAGAAGTGGAAGATTGAAGGGCTAGGAAACCTCCAGAAGAAGTCTATGTACAGATAGGTATGCCTTGAAATTTATGGCTTTTGAAAAGGAAGCATGGAAAGTTCATCAAATTGAACTAATGATTGTGTTCTGTTGCTGTGTTTGTAGGCCTTGATGGTTGTTTTGGGAGTTGCTGTATTTGGTATTATCCTGGTATGGCTAGGACCAGGAGGGTAATAGGAGAACTATGGCCTAAGTGTTAGGTCAAAGTAGAAGTCAAGGCCACAATGGTCCTAGAGACAATTTGAACAAAGTGGTGTACCATGTATGACACTTAGTACATCAAACTTTTGGTGTATATGTTTTGGGCCATGTAGTCCCTATTTGCAATTTTGGCCTGTACATATTTGTATATAACTAAGGGCAAGAGGATTGGACTTAGAATAAAATGTGGCATATGCCTTGTATGTATTTTTGGGCTTAAGTAAGCCATAAGGCACTAAGTATGGTATAATAGCAAAAGACCTGCATGGTTTGTAACTTATGAAACCAATATGCATGCATGTATGTATGCATGGGTGTATGTGTATGTTTTGTACTAGGTAAGCCCTAGTAAACCCATAAAGACACTACGACACACTTTCACGCTTATGTACCCCATATGGATTAAGAGAAAGTGGTTAAGTAAATGCATTGGCTAGAATAACACATTAAACTACTAACTTAACCTCTTAAACTATTAGTCTAAAGTGTTCAGTTGGGGTTAAGAGTTTTGGGAGTCAGAGTCTAATTCACCCTAAGAAAATCAACTGAGTGCATAAAATCAACCAAGTAACTAAAACCAACTGGTTGACCTCAAACCTCTTAAAAAGGTTTAGGGTGGGCGTGAATTGGGCCTTAACACTTACCTACCATGGCATTTTGAACTACCAAAAGTACTAGGAGAGCCTATACATAACTTGTGCTAGTTTGGCCTTAATCTCATTCACTTGTTTTATTTATTCTTTCCACACATGCACTTGAACTAGGAATCATAAAAGTAATTTAAAGTCTTTAATTTCTTAGTCCAAATCCATTTTTGGTGACAAATTGGGGTTTGTGTGGCAAAATACAATTTTTCCTTTTTGGTGAAACATTGCTCAAATCATCAGATTACTTAATTCATGTAACATTATCAGACTAAAATCATAAATTTGTGTGTAAATAACATCCTTAAGCTGAAAAATCACACTTACCTTACTAACCCTAGTTAAGGTATGAGAGAGCCATAACAATCTCCCTACCTTTTGAAATTTGGTCCCCCAAATTTTGTTGTAACTGAGTGAATTCTTTTAGATATTGTTCTTACATATCTTGCATAGTTTACCAAGTGGCTTCCTCTTCCATATAGTTTGACTATAGGATCTCAACCACAGGAATTTGCTTGGTCCTTAAGTTCCTCACCTACTTGTCCAAAATTTTAATAGGAAACTTGTCTTAGGTCAGGTCTTCCCTTATCAGGACTAAGGATTGGGATATAAGTTGCCCTGGATCCAAGAAACACATCCTCAACTAACTTACATGAAAAGTCTCACGCACATGAGATAATTGAGGCAGGAGAGCTAACTTATGGGCCATTTTTGCCATTGATAGCCAAAAGGCTATCGCCTCCCCCAGCATCAATTCCCCAAAGGTTTGACTAGGGAGCCTGACATAGCTCGGAAGGAAGCATTGCCACAGACCTCGGCAAGAGCGAGATCAAGCATGATGAAGTAAGCACTTCGGCTGAAACGCCAGGTTATCTAAATGTGTTGCTGACTCCCTCGGGGAACCGAACATATCGCCTTCGGGAGAAAAGGACCAGCTACTGAAAGCAGGAGAGATTCTCCCCGAAGGCGGAACTCCCGAGCTAGAGAACTCCCTGAGCTACCAGCGTGATTCCCGAAGAAGGTCATCCGTACCAAAGGGCGACCTCACCCAAAGGACCTCGGGAGTACGGCATGAGCATTTAATGAGCATTTAAGGAGCCTTTGATAGATCGCCCCTACGCTGCCTGAAACGGCGGCCTGACACGCTGACATCATCCAAGTCCCGTCTCAGCCACAAAATCAGGAGCCTATAAATGGCTACCTGTTCCCTACGCCCAAAAAGCACAGAAAGAATCTGACCGAACACGTGTCAGGATCCAAACGGGCTAGGTACTTCTATAAATACTGGGAAACAGGACTTGGCAAGGGGGCCTCTCTCGCTATTGGCATTCTCACACAACAGAAAACATATACAGGCCAGATCCCATATCCATTTAAGTGTCATTATTTTACTCACTACCAGGACACTAACTTGGGCGTCGGAGGCTCCTCCCCGGAAAGTCATCCCGGGGACCTCCTAACCTTTCTTTCGGAGTCTTTCAGGTACTTTCCCACCTGGGGACCCTCTTCGTCAGGCGTTCTCCCTCCTTGGAAGCTCCCTCGGAATTCACCATGTCGCAAGACAAAGATGCCGAAGGGCATCAGCCATTTTTTAAGGATTTTATAGGGGCCTTAATATCTTGGGGCTAACTTGCATTTTTGCTCAAATCTTACCACCTTCATCATAAGAAATACCTTCAATAAAACCTTATCCCCTACATCGAAGCTTAGCTTATGGCTTATTACATTTCCATATTTTTTCTATTGATCATTGGCAACTTTGATCCTTTTCTGGATCATCTTTTTCTTGGTCGTATATCGGCAATGATTTTGGGTCTATCTTGAATTTGGTCAGTCAGGTCTGCCTGACAATAGCGAGTCATGCATCTTCATCCTTAAAGAGCTTTATAAGGCACCATACTTATAATCGTTTGGCAGATATTGTTATAAGCAAACTCAATGTGTGGCAAGTGGTGGTCCCGGTCATGCTTAAAGTTTATGGCATACATTCTCAACATATCTTCTAATGTTTATATTGTTCTTTTAGATTGACCATTAGTTTGAGGATGATAAGCCAAACTTAGACTTATGTTACTGCCCAATGCTTTTTAGAATGTTGCCCAGAACCCTAACACAAACCTTAGGCCACAGTCAGATAGTATCTTATTAGGTATGCAATGTATGTTATAACCCTCCCAGTGGAATACTTGGTGAGTGAGGTAAGTTCATAAATCCCTAGTTTAAATGCCTCAATTAAGGGTGAATTAGCAACATCAAGTAAGTTATCCAAGGGTTAGTTGGTTCCGAGTGGTTTATGGCACTAGGTTTGCCTGGGGGAAAAATGGTCATCTTGCACCTTGGTGGGTTAGGAGACATCCTGAGTGTAAAAATGACATTTTTAAAATTCAAAGCCCAAGTTAGCATTTTTTACTAAGTGTATGAATTACCTAGTTACTATTCAGGGAAGGGTTATTTTTGTAAAAACTTAAAAAGTTTTAGGGAGAGATGTTTTAATTGCTTTTAAACTTGTTGGAAGGTTTGTGGCTGCCACTATTCACCCATTTTAGCCCCAAAATTCACAGCTCTCTCTTCCCCATTTTTCTTGCTTGGGCATAGTGTGTGCGTGAGGTATGGCTTTGATCATTGACTTCTCTTGTTTCTTGAGCTTAATCAAGCTTGGGTTTTGTTGGGTTAGTGTTAATTTGGTGCCATATGCCTTATGTTGCTTGGAACCTAGGAAAATCCTTAGTGGGGCCTTAAAAGTTAGAATTCTTGGCTTGTGTGCTTGATGCTTCCTAATACATATGTAATTTAGGTAAGGGATTTTTTTTTCATGCTTGATTAATGCCATTCATTGCTTGCTTGAAGTAGAATTCATGTGAATTACTGAATGGTATTGTTGGTGCATGGCATTGGTTGTCCTGGACTAGTGAGGATTTGATGATTTGTATGGTGTTTGTGGACACCATAGGATTGGTTTAAATGGTGCATTGTGACGTAGTGCATGTGTACATGCAAGTTTGAGGGTAGAGGCATTCCTAGGGCCATTGGGAGGCATTAGAAGCCCCCAAAGAGCCTTAGGCACATAGGAGAAGGTTCAAGCCTCAAGAACTTGGCGCCTAGGTGCTAGGTGGTGCTGCAACACCTAGGACTCATTTTGGAACACAAAGAAAAATGGCCTCTGGAGCCTCAATGCCAGTCCCGGTGCCTAGGTGCCAACATTCAGCAGCATTGACATGCTGTAGTGTTTTCACCATAACTTTTTGTTCAGGTGTCCAATTGAGGCGATTCAAGGTTGCACGTAAAGCTAAAAAGGAGTACTGTCATTTACATGCCTTACCCAAGCTTGACTTGGACTATGTGGTTCTATATTTTAGTTCAAAGTGAGGATATGTTTGGCCATAATAGACCACCATTAGTTGGGTGCAAGGTTTAGTACCATCGGAAACCTACTTGGGCATTTGGATTTGAGGGTATGTTGTGGAAATCTTAGTTCACCTAGGTGGGTTCCAAAGAACCTAATAAATGAGTCCAACTATGGTCATTGCCACTCCACTAGGGTGACCCAAGTAATCATGGGCAAGTATATGCCTTGTGTGAACGTTTAGTGCACCTGCAGTCTAAGCAAGGTTACTTGAGGTGTAAGTGAAACCCTAGTGCACTCTTGGTAAGGTTTTGAAGTGGAAGCTTAATACACAAGTAACCTAGAAAAGTATAAGGACTTGAGGTACTATGTGGAGGCTTAGTACACCTAGTTAGTTCCTTGGAACTCAAGTGAGGTGCATCTACGATGTTCACTTACACAACTGCCAAAGGAAGGTAAAGTTACATCGTTGGTAAGCTAAGGCTTCTTAAGAGTGAGTTAGGGTCAAAAACTCATTACGCATGAAGTGATACCCGTGAGAGGACTAGGAAGAAAAGGAGACCCAAAGGACTCAAATGTGTGCCTATACATTAACCCTCAAACTATAAGTACATGTAGTAAATTTTATATATCATATATATATGTGTACTTAGTACTTTTCTTGCGGGTTAAAGGATCCATTACTAAGAATATTGATTCTCACTCCCTTAGTATTTGCATGTTTTAGGAAAGGATATTGTGGATTGAGTGTGCTTGTTGGATAGTTGTGATTTCGGGTGGGGAAGGTATGAATACCAACTTAAGTGAACTTGGTCAACGAGTTTAAGTACGAGTCATTGTGCAATTGCAAGCTCATGTGTATTATGTTGCTTGTAGGCTTTGTGAGTAAGATTGTGGGAACAAGTTTAGTGAAATGAATGTGTGCTCTTTTGCATTTTTACTTTGGTTTGCCCTTATGACCATGTGTTATCACCTTACAAAAATGGGAGAATTACAAAGTGTGCCATAATGGTCAAGAAACATTATATTGTGTAATTCTCACCATAGTGACTGAAGTATGAGGGGTAAAAAAGGTATGATCAACACCTCCTTAAAAGTGTCTTAAGTTGGTAACTTGGCCTCCAAGAAAAGCCTTAAGGATTGCTTGTTTGCCAAGCAACCTATGGACTTTTCTGTAAGGATTTGATAATTTGGGTACTTAATTGCAAAACTCTCAAGAAAGAGCTTTGGAGAGTTATGGGAAGGATATGAATGGTATGAAAGTGCTTTTGGAGGACCAAAATACTTATGGAAGACAACTGTGAACAAAGAAAAGCATAAGGGGCTTTAAGGACTTAAGTGTCCTAGTGTAAGCCTTTGGTTGTTTATGCTAATGAATTAAGTCAAATGGAAGCATTTTGGAGTTATCCCACTTAAGAAAAGGGAGCCAAAGCAAGATAAGGATGGTCAAATGTGGGCCATGAGTTTAAGGCAAAGAAACCATGGTTTAGAAGTAAGAAAAATGACACAAAGCTTGGTTAAGGCTATTAAGGGTGTTTAGTGCACTAAAGCTTGGTTAAGCCTCTTAAAGCAGCCAATTTCTTCTTTTCTTCTCCCATATTTGACCCACACCATCCACCTTCACCTCCATAGCTCCTCCATAGCCACCATACATCCAAGCTTGAAGTTAGAGCAATTGAAAGCAAGAAAGGTCAATTGGAAGCTATTGCGTGCTAAGACTTGATTACACCTAGGATTAAGCTCCAATTTCAGCATACACTCATGGTAAGGGTTCTCTTGCTCTCATGGATTATTTACTATATCCATGGAGCTAGAGCCATGAGCTTGATGAACCAAGCTTAGTGAGGGGAGTGCACTTATTGAAGGTTTTGTGACCTAGTGTGAAGTGCACAGTAATGGCAGCAAATTTAAGGGTTTCTAGAGCCTAAAGTTAGTACTAACTAGTGTTAAAACTCTCCTAAGACCAAGCTTAAGCTTGAGGAGGGCTTCCATAGTGATTTACTTAAGTTTATTGCATGTTTTATGGACTAACCTATTGTTTATGTTGCTGCCACATTTCATGTGTTTGTTTGTTGTGAATGGCTGCTGCATTTGATTACTATCTCTTGTACATATGCATTGTGGTTTTGTGTTTTAGTGTATTTGGATGCAGGTTTTAATGAGGTCACATTTCCTTAAGAGTAAAAGTGTTACCCTTACTAAGTTTCACAATGAAACTTATTCCCCTCAAATCTGCCCATTTCAGGTTCAGCAGAAAGATCACATTTAAATTGATGTTTGTCAATTGATTTTTGATATGTAATTTCAAGTATTTGAACTTCCATGTATCTAGTTTTGATCTGGAAATTTTGGTGATTTTAGGAGCACATTTGGTGTTTTTAGTGATGGTGCTTATTGTGTTATGTAGCAGCTGTCCAGCATCCTGTTTCTGGAGTCTATTGTGTCTCAGGCACTCTTGTAACTTAGGATGCATATTTAGCTGAGTTAAGACCATTATTTAGTGCATGTACATGTATTTCATGTAAAACAAGACAAGCATGTGAACATTTGAGTAATATTTTGGCTATGTATGTGATGTGGTGCAAAGCTGTGTAAGTGTGAATGATAGGCTGCTTGTCTATAAATTCTGTTTTGGCCACATATTGTTGTTAAATGCAAGAGCATGTATTTCCTACATGTATTGGACATGTATGGGATAGACTTGGAGGGCTTACCCATTGTGAATGAAGTGTTTGCATGGTTTGGAAAATTTGTATGGGCAAAACGGTCCAAAAGTGGCCAGATTTTTTACCCTGCACCTAAAGTTTAATATCTCCGTCTATAAAATGAATCTTGGTATGAAATTGTAACCAAATCTATATCACATCTAGAGGTTGAATTGGGATTTTGAATTTCTGAATTTGGAGCCTTGTACCCAAAGATATGATTTTGTAAAGTTGGCTAAGTTACTGTTCATTTGGTTAGAATTTTGTAACCAACTTTAAAAATCCATAACTTGGTCCACAGGTGGGCTATTGATGTAAAACCAAATTCCTTGGTTTTCTTAAAGACTTTAATTGATAATGAAGTAAATAAAACATGGTGGTACATGGCTATATTAATACAGTTTTTTTTATGAAGTTTCAAGTGCAGTGGCTGGTTACTTAAACTTAACAAGATTGCCTAATGTGTGGTAGCCAAGATTAAGACTTGTGTTAGTGTTTTCATTCCTTGCTACCATGGTGTGCATAAAATGTGAATATGTGTGTAATGGTTGGACCAATATGCATGTATTTACATAGTGCCCAAGAGGGCCACTTGGGTATGCACACTAAGGGTATTATTCTGATGGCCTGCACAACATACCAACCCTAGGAGTTTTAAATGCACAATTTTGGCACCATAACTGGACTAGCCCAAAGTGGGCAACACCATGTGCTTGGTCATGGGACTTGTGTTAGAGTCCTTGGTTCTGTTTCAAGTATTCTTGATAACCTTTGGGTACATTTAAGTGCATAGCCATGTAAGTGACAACTTTCAAATATCATGTCTTTTGATGAACTTGGTATGGATACCAAGTCTTGTATATGTATCATAGGGGAGTTATGGTATGAAGTTGCCTAAGCAGTGATGGTTATGGTATGTAAGATGTTGGTTATGTGTGAATGATGATGGATACGTAAATATGAAGTTTCTATGAAAAGTATGTGATGTTCTGGGTTAAGTCCATAACTATGTTGTTGAACCTCTTCTGCATAAGAAAAGTGTTTTCAAAACCTATGAGTTTGGGTCTCTTGGTTGCCATGCATGTATGTATGCACACTTGATTGACATATGAGCACTAACACATGATTTGAAGCATTAGAACCATGCCTTGGTGTGCAAGTTTGCATTGGGCACTAGGTAGGTAGGCTTCTTAAGTTGCGCTCCCTAGTGCCCTAGCAGTGTCTTTGCATGTGTCCTAGTGCACTATCGGTAATTCGCTTGCATGCCTAGTAGGGCCCTAGGTGGCACCCATGACTAGCAATAGACACACATGAGAAGCCTCAAAGGCACAAATACACAGTGCACATAAGCCCAGTGTCCACAAGGGTGCCAGGTACTAGCAATAGGCACCAGAGGGGCACACCATAAACATATGCATAATAGTGCCTTGATAGGCACCCTAAGGGGCACCAGGCACTAACGATAGTCACCTAGTCATGCCATTAGGGTGCAAATGGTGCACATGACATCACAGTGCCTAGAATAGCACCAGTGCTACTTCTATGGCTAGCGGTAAGTGCGTTTGGGCTAGGGCCTATATGGGGCATGATAGAAATGTTGGTATCAGAGCATGTTAGGACTTTGGGTCTGTCTAAAGTTGTTCCCACATGAGTTGAGTAGACTTGTAGTTATTAAGCATATGTGTGTATATGTGTCCTTATGTGTAGGATGAGAACTCAAGGCAAAGATAGAGAGGTTCATGAGGAGGAAGAGAGTAGGGCCAACCATCCTAGGGATGGATAGCCTGAGTGTGAGCCTGAAAGACAACAAAAGGTTTTAGAGCTTGATAGGGCCAAGCGGCCTAATACTAGGGTTAATATGCCTGCACCCAGCAAAGGTAGGCAAGAGAGGATGGAACAGATGATGGAAGCCATGCAAGCAACCATTGCTCAATTGGTGTTGGGCATGCAAGCCTTGGCTAGAGGCCACACTCAGACACCTGAGGGTGTAGAAAAGATTAGAGAAGTAGAAGAAGGCTGAAGGGGAAGAAGACCTAGCAAAAAGTCAGTGCATCATGATCAAGCAAGCAAGAATGAAGGAGATAAAGATGAAGAAGGTGATGAAGAGAGTAGACATTTGAGAGATAGGGTAGTGAGATTAGAGGTGAGACAAGAAACTAGAGTGGATGTAGAAAAGAATCCAGGAGTGAAATAAGTGGGCATGGACACTGCTTTAAAAGGGACTGAGCCTCCTACAAAGGTTCCTGGAAGAGGACGACCACCCAGAGGTGGAACTCGAGACATAGAAGCTAGAGGGGGAAGACCAAGATGAGGTGGTCTTAAGGAGGGCCAGTTGGTAGGATTCCTGGCATTGAAGACTCCTATATTTAAGGGTGGGTGTGACCATCAAAAGGCTGAGTTTTGGCTCTACTAGGTGGTGAAAATCTTTGAGAGGATGAAACTATCCTCCACACAAAAGGTGCTTCTAGCCACATTTAGACTTGAGGGGAATGCTGAACATTGGTGGAGAGCTATACAAAGGACCTATAAGAGCAAGAATCAAAGGAGGCCACCTACAAGAAGAAGGTCAATGAGGTGGGCTAAATTCCTCCAAGTCTTTCAACAACAATATGTGAGTGAAACACTAAAGGATTAGAAACAAGTTGAATTTGATCAGTTGGAGCAGGGAGACCTCACTGTAATGGAGTATGGGCAGAGGTTCAACAACCTGATCTGCTATGCTCCATAATATGATGGTCAAGAAGAGTTGAGAACCAAGAGGTTTTTAAGGGGCTTGAGACCAGAATTGAGGTAGATCCTCAAAATGGTAGGTGCCAAAAAGTAGTACAGAGTAGTGTAGAGTGCAATAGCACTTGAGTAGGAGTTCAATAGCCAAGTGAAAAGTGGGCTAAGAAGTGCTAGTGGAGCACATAAGGGGCATAAGAAGAGGACTCGAGAAAAGTTCGAGCCTGCAGATTGGAGAAGGGAAAACAAGAGGGAAAGAGGACCTCAATAGTATGGGCTTCTGTGTTCTATGTGTAGGAAGTTCCATGGCAACAAGCCAATTTTCAAACTCATTAATGGATGCCTCAAGTGTGGGGCACCAGACCATTGGGTGAGAGATTGTCCCATGAAGAGAGAAGAGAAGAACATGTTGGGAAGATTCAACACTAGGTGGGCTAGGGGACAGCCACCAATGCCACTAATGAGGCCTAATGTGCCTAATCTAAGAGGGAATCAAATGCCTAAGCTACTACAGGATCAAAGAAGGCAGAATCCACCTCCAGACAGGATATTCCAGCTTAAGACCTCCAAAAAAGTGCAAGAAGCACTAGAGGCCAAGGCTAAAGAGAAAGAGACTGGCCACCGGAGGTTGAGCAGAAGGGCACTAAAAGGTACCATTTACCTTCATGGCCATTTAGTCTCTGCTTTGTTTGATACTGGTGCTTCACTGTCAATAGTTTCATCTAAATTGGTAAAAGACATGAACTTAGAAGTAAGAAAAATAACAAATATGTACTTAGTCAAAATTGATGGTAATAAAATCCTATTCACTTACCATATAGTTGAGAATTGTATGATTGGTAAGTTAAAACTTATGGCAGACCTAGTGGTCTTGAACACTTATGACTATGACATAATACTAGGAATGAATTGGCTTAAGTCAAAACAAAGTGGTGATAGATTGTCATATAAGACAACTTTTGATTCCTAGTTGTGAACCATTTAGACTAGATGAATCACTTCAACTAGTCTCGGACTTTCAAGTTGTAGTGAGATAAGTACCTCTTGTGGATGAACATGAATGTTTGGGGTTAAATGAGCATGGAGTAGCTAGTGAGTTAAGAAGAATCTTTATACTTCAGGAATACCCAGAATTTTTTCATACATACATACATGGACTACCACCTGTGAGAAAGGTGGAGTTTGGAATTAAGCTTGTGCTAGGAGCTGCTCTTGTGTCTATTGTTCTTTATAAAATGGTAAAGTTGAAGAAACAACTCGATGAGTTACTTGATAAAGGGTTCATTAGACCTAGTCTGTCTTTATAGGGAGCACTTGTCTTGTTTGTGAAGAAAACGAATGAGACCCTTAGATTGTGTATAGATTATAGAAAACTTAATGCCCAGACTATCAAGAACAAATATCTTCTCCTAAGGATTGAGGATTTGTTTAATCAACTGAAGGGGGCAAAAGTGTTCTCTAGGATAGATCTTAGGTCTGGTTATTTCTAGCTAAGAGTTAGGGAAAAAGACATACCTAAAACTACTTTCAGGACTAGGTATGGACACTTTGAGTACACAGTGACACCATTTGGGCTCACTAATGTACTTGCCTTTTTCATGGATCTTATGCAAAGGGTGTTTAGAGCATACTTAGACCACTTTGTGGTAGTATTTATTGATGATATACTGGTATACTCAAAGAATGAGGAGACTCATAAAAAGCATTTGAGGCTTGTGCTTGGCTGGTTCCAAGAACACAAGTTATATGGGAAGTTGACTACATGCAAGTTTTGGACCTGAGAGGTTAGATTTTTAGGCCATGTGACTAATGAACAAGGGCTAGTAGTAGACCCTGAAAAGGTTAAGGCAATCTTGGATTGGAAACAACCCTAGAATGTTAAGGAAATTGGGAGTTTTTTTAGGTTAGCTGGCTATTATATGAGTTTTGTACCTAAGTTCTCTGTAATAGCTACTCCTATGACACAACTAACAAGGAAAAACCAGAAGTTTGTCTGGGAAAATAAGTGTGAGGATAGATTTCAAGAGCTTAAGAGGAGGTTAACTATGGCTCTTGTGTTAGTGTTACCAAACCCTACAAAGGCTTATGAGCTATACATTGATGCATCACAAGTAGGGTTGGGTTGTGTCCTGATGCTGGACAAGCAAGCAATTGCTTATGGATCAAGGCAGTTAAGGCCACATGAGAAGAATTATCTACTGCATGACCTGAAATTGGCAGTTATGGTCTTTGCACTTAAGCAAATGAGGCATTACTTCTTAGGTAACAAGTTTCAGGTCTATACGGACCATAAGAGCCTTAAGTACCTTTTCACCCAAAAAGACTTAAATATGAGATTGAGAAGATGGTCGGGATACCATAAAGATTTTGATTGTGTGATCAAATACACAGTTGGCAAGGCCAATGTAGTGGCAGATGCCCTGAGCAAGAATTATACTGGAGTGATCAAAGGAGGAGAAGAAGGAAACAAGGCCAAGAGCCTTAGTCTGACTTGCCTAGCAAGGCAATGTGATGGCGGAGGGTTAGGCCTCTACCGACTACATGTGGGCGAACCAGCACGTGGTAGTATTGTCCCTTGTGGCGCATTAATGGGCATCCCTCATCAGGACTTGAACCCAAGACCTCAGGGATTTACACTCCTCAGAGGGAGTCGCGTCTAACCATCAGGCTGTGTGTTTTTTATGGCGGAAGGTTAGGCCTCCGCCGACCACGTGTGGGTGAACCAGCACGTGGTAGTATTGTCGCTGGTTAGACATGACTCCCTCTGAGGAGTGTAAATCCCTGAGGTCTTGGGTTCAAGTCCTGATGAGGGACGCCCATTAATGCGCCACAAGGGACAATACTACCACGTGCTGGTTCACCCACACGTGGTCGGCAGAGGCCTAACCCTCCACCATCACAATGGATGCAATGGGAACTTACTCAGCTAAATGTGCTTACCATTACCCTTGAGTGGAAGAACTCATCAGGGAGGAACAACTTAGTGATGAGAAGATTGATATGATGTTTGGCCAAAGGAAGGGAGAGCTATTCCAAGGCTTCTCCTATAAGCAAGGGCTTTTGTACTTCTAGAATAGGCTTTATCTACCTGAAAAGGATAATCTTAGGCCTCAAATTTTAGAAGAAGCACATTCAAGTAAGATCAGTATGCATCCAGGAGTTACTAAGATGTATCATGCTCTTAAAGCATACTTTTGGTGGCCATGTATGAAGCAAGATATTGGAACTCATGTAGCTAAGTGTGAAGTATGCTAACAAGTGAAAGTTGAGCACTAGAAACTACGAAGGAATCTTCAGAGCTTACCCATACCTGAGAGAAAGTGGGCGTCCATATATTTGGACTTTGTGTTAGGAAATGCATTACTGCCCATTGCTGGCATGAGCGAAGGACAAACTAGAGTTGGGACTAGAGCTCATAAGGGAGACAGCTGAAAACAAAAAGTTAATCCAAGCTAGGATCAAAGCTGCTAATGACAAGCAATAGTCTTATGCCAACCTGAAAAGGAGAAGATACCTAGAATTTTAGGAAGGAGATTGGATGCGGCTCAAGTTATCTCCCATAAAGGGAGTAGTGAGATTTGGAAAGAAAGGAAAGTTACCACCGAGATACATAGGGCCATACCGAGTGATAGCTAAGATTGGGAATGTTGCATACAAGCTTGATTTGCCACCTGAACTTGGACATGTTTATGATACATTTCATGTGAGCTTGTTAAAGAGGTATTTTCCAAGTTCTAAGAAAGTGGTTTTACCCCTAGTGCAACTATAACACCAAGTTTATCATATAAATAGTTGCTTTGTTACCACCTCCAAAAATGGGAAAATTTCAGTATAAAAACATAATGGTTATAAACCATTATATAGCATCATTTTCACCATAGATCATGAAATATCAGGGGTAAAGAGCATAATCTACACCTCCTTAAAAGATTCATACAACAGTTATTTGGCCCTCAAGCAAGCCCTAAAGTATTGCTTGTTTTACAAGTAATTTATGGAATTTATTGTAAGATTTCAATACTTTAGTACTCAATTGTAAACCTTTAAAAGAGAGCTTTTAAATGGATTTGAATGATATGGAAGAATTGGTTGGCGGATAAATTGCATGAAGGAAATAAAGACTATTATTCAAGAACCTAGGACAACTAGTGTCATGCCCAACTTAGCCCCTAGCCCATTTTGGGCCCAATTACTTAAACATGCAGCGGAAATTCATAGAAGAGGCACTTATTCATTTCTAAATCATATGGGCATGTTCCTAGGACATTACTAGTACTAGCTCATTAAGTAATTATTTAAAGGTTTATATTGTGCTCTCGGAAACAAGCTAGTACTTATGTGGAACTTGCGTGTTCATTTCAAGCTCGTTATCCAACATAGCTAAGTACATGCATGGCAACCAAAACACCAGATTCAAGTTTTGAAAAAGAAACTTGTTTATGATGCATACTTCTTGCCTACTCATATGTGTCTTGGTAACCCACTATTGCACATAAACACATACATGTCTTTAATTTCATCTTTAAACATACATAGAAGGCCGAGACATACATGATTCCATATTTCAACATGTGTTTAGAAAACATAATCATGCACATCTATCAACTTTTTACTTTGACCCAAAGATGACTATCAACCAAAATGTCCAAGAGTTTATATATATACCATAGACATACTACATGGCTGAATATACGTGGAACTGAATTTAGCATGCCATTTTACTTAAGTACCATAAAGGGTCCATAAACACTTAAATTCACAAATTTGGTTTTTAAGACAAACCAAAATACATAGCACATGATTATACATGGAAAATCACACATAGAATACATTTCCACCTTAGAGACATTGTTCCCACAATCTAGACTCCAAGTCCTGCACATAAAGTCCACACTTATTAGCTTGTTACACAAGCAACCAATAACACTTAGAATACTTAGAATATTGAGCAAATACCACACATATGCGTAATACCTTTACCACAGAAAGAGTATAAAATACTCTTGACCTTAGTGCCTTTCAAGTACTCCTTTTCCTACATGAAGTAGAAAGGGCGGGTGAGTAAAACTCAGTAAGGATTCTAGATGGCTCCCAGAGCCTAACATATGACTTCCAAAGCCTAACATAGCCAAGAATAACATGGCAACAAATATTCCATACTCCTGCAAAGAAAACACTAAGACAAAGAAGATACAGGTACATGCAGATAACAATAATAATAATATTCGGGGGTTAGCATGCACAACCAAACATAGAAGCATACAACACACACACCACTTAACACCTTATCCCCTTGAAGGGCAGAGCAAGCATGATCCATATTTCTCATTTCTTAGGATAACCATTTTATTAATCCATTTTAAAATCTGAGCTCTTTATGCTTGGGAATTGAGTTGGCCGACTCAATTCCTAGCCGTAATGCTTGCACGGAGCTAGCTAGCACAGAGTTGCCTAAGCAACAAAACATAGCCCTCTGTAGCCTTCTTGGGATCACATGTAATCCAATATCCATCACCCAAGGGCCCGAATACTCAAAGAGTATAAGAATCCTTACCAAAACCGTTAGCAACTTTTGTTGCCCGAAAGCTTTAGTAGCTTGGCTCTTTGTTTTTCCTTGCTTGTTGTAACTAGAACTTGTATTCTAGCTTAAGATCCTACAAGGGCAGAAAGTTGGCAAGCCATATTCTTGCTTGACATAACTTGGAAACATAGGAAATACCAAGAACACTTGGTAGAACACACAATACCTCAACCAAAGGAGGTATGGCCGAATCCTTCAGCTTGATTTCCTTAGAGCTCCCACTCGTCTTTTCTTGAATCCACCACTTGATTCCTTGCCTTGGAAGGCCTTAGAAACTTATGTGTATCAAGAACACAAGTTTCAAACATAAGAATGCCAAGAATAAGACTTGGCCAAAACTTTTCCCGGTTGATGACTTCCAAAAATGTCTCCTTTCTTTGATCTGCTTCTTGATTCTTGTTCGAGGTGTTCTTAAGAGTTTGTAGACACCAAGAACACTTGGTAAAATCTCAAGAATGCTCAAGAATGATTCTTGGCCAAATTTAGAAGGAAGAAGAAGTTTGGAAGAGTGTTTTAGAGTTTAAGGCAAAATTTGAGAGAGAAAATGAAAGAGTTTTAGTGAGAGATTGTAGAGAGAGATGGAGACTAAAATGAAACTTGTATGGCTAGCCATGGGAGTATATATAGAGTGAAACCATATGATTCACATGAGACAAATTGGGAGACAAATTCGAAGACTTATGTGGGTGGTGGGTGAGATAGTCAAAAGTAGGTGCCAAATTGGAAGACTTTGTGTGGGTGGTGGGTGAGATAGTCAAAAGTGGGTGACGAATTGGAAGACTTGTGTGGCTGGTGGGTGAGATAGTCAAAAGTAGGTGACAAATTGGAAGACTTGTGTGGGTGGTGGGTGAGATAGTCAAAAGTGGGTGACAAATTGGAAGACTTTGGTGAAAGTTGGGTGAATTTGTCAAAGTGGGGGACAAGTAGGTGGAGGAAGGAATCCTAAGTGATGAGTTGGATGGGAGGTGGAATAAAATAATGGGATTTGGAGGGTGTTGACATAAAATATTGGGAAATGGAAGGGGCATGGCCGGCCAAGGCATCCTAGGCCTTTAAAATGGCCTAATTCCCCATTTAGTCCTCCAACTTTCTGATTTTGGGCAATTGAGCCCAACTACAAAAAATCCCTTTGTGCAATTGAGTCTTTCAACTTTAAATTCCACCATTTCATCACTAATATTCTTGGCCTAAGCCAAGCTTAATTTCAAGAGTGTCCAACACTCACATAAACCCAATTCCTCACCTAAATAATGTCTCCCGAGCTTAATGAGCTTAATTCCTTTTTTTTTCTGAGAAATTTTCTGAGCCCTTTTTATCTCCATAATCCGAGACTTAAATACTCAGGATTTTCAAGGTATTACAACTAGGATTACAATTGTTCAAAAAAATAACTTAAGGATGAGATGATCTTTGACAAGAGTAAAAAATGGCCATTTTTAGCAATATCCCAACCTTTTATTTCCAGCTTCAAAGTTCAAAAAGGTGGGCTAAAGATTAGCCAAACAATCTTTGCATAAGGCATACTTATAGTGACCTAAGTAAGGGTTAAGGTTAAACTAATTAAACCAAGGAAAATATCTCAATTTTTTGCCTTTCCTTGGTCATTTTTGGCACTCACCAACTAGAGTTCCTCCCTTAGCTCCTCCATAACCTTTCATAGCCACCATAGCCCAAGCTCCCAAGAAATCACAAAGGAAGGCAATCAGATTCAACAAGAGAGAGAAAAACCCTAGTTTTTGGGTTTATTGAGCTTCCTTCAGTATTTTTAGCATTCACAGCTTAGGTAAGGTTTTATCTGGGTTTCACAGCTGTTTATTGCTCAATACTGATGTCCAAACATCCATGAAGCTAAGACCCTAAGCTTGGAAAAGAGCCAAGAGCTTGATGAACCAAGTTTAGGTTAAGGGGGAAATTGCACCTAGGGTTTCAGCCCTACAGCTTTTGTGTTCTGTTATGGCAGTGAAATTTAGGCTTTCAGGCCTACAACTTTGGTGCTATATTATGGCAATAAAATTTATGGTTTCTAGAGTCCAAGTTAGTACTAACTAAGACTAATTAACCTCCCAAGGCCAAGCATTAGCTTGAGGAAAGCTGCCATAGTGATTTCATAATGTTTATTTGATTGTTTATGAACTAACCTTAATGTGTTTATTACTACCAGCATTACATTTGTTTGTTGCTATGTTGTTTGTGAATTTGGATGGCTGTGTTTATGTATTTGTACTGTATTTTTGTGTTTTAGTGTCTTTGGATTTTAGGTATATGACTGGAGTTTGAAGATTTTATTGATAAGCCCTTACTAAGTTTCATTCAAGAAACTTACCCCCTTTCTATCCATTTTAGGAGCACCTAAAAAAAAGCATTCAAACTAATAATTGTTTCAATTTCTTTGTGAAAATTCAAGTATATTAACTTCCATATGTGTAGTTATAAACTAGAAAGTTTCATGATTTTTGGAGCACAATAGCTATTTTTAGTAATGGTACTTTCTGCCTTATGCAGCAGTTGGTCCCTTCAAGTTTTTTGAGTGTTTAGTGCTTTTGACATTCTCCAAGAAACTTAGTGTATGTATTAACTAAGTTATGGCATGTCTGTAGTGCATAAATGCATGTAAATGATTTGGGTATGTTGTATGTGTAGTGTGAGAATGATATATGGATCAATGGAGTATAGTTTGAAGTGTGTATATAATGTTGTCCAAATTTTGTTTATGGGTTGTTTTGATAGCATTTTTATGAATGATGGTTAAAAGGGTTCTAAATTCAGGGGAATGATTTTCCCAGGTGTATAAGACATGTATGGACACTACCAAGTGGGTTTTGCACCTGGAAATGAAGTGTATGAATATTATGATATTTTGTATGGGCATAAGGGTCAATAGTGCCTAAAATTTTGTACCCTATACTCCAGCTACCATAACTTTCTGTAAATAAAGAATTTGGCTATTAAATTTTGAGCACATGGTGCCCTGTAGCCAGTGGTATGGCATGTCAAAGTTGGCTGATTTTGCTATCCACTATTCATATGGTCGTTTTTACTCGATTAAGTGTAAAAATCCATAATTGCAAACTTAGATGGATTTAAGGTCTCAAACATGTTTCCCTATGAAGGTTTAAGTGTATTAAAAGGTTTAAATCCTTTAGGGCATGGGAGAACATGGGTAGAATTTGAGTGGCGGATGGTATGATAGTTTGGACACGTAAAATGAGCACCAATGGCACCAAGTTTGCATATGATTGTACATGCACTTACGGATTTTACTCAAATTCTATATTTTCCAGGAATAAAGAATTTGATTTTTCATCATTGCTTTCAAGATGAAATTGTACATGAATATTTGTGTGATGGTTTGACCAATATACATATATTTGTATAAAGACCAAGGGGGCCACTTAAGTATCGTAGTGAGGATTATTCTACTCGACCTACATAACATGCAGAGCTACTGGGGCTTGACACATTAAGTATGGTCACTGTATTTGAGTACTCAAAGTGGTAACATGCTTATCCAATTCCTAGCAAGAGAAACAAGAAAATAAAGGAGTAGATGGATCTCCATGGTGAAAGTCCGTTGGAGTAACCATACTCAAGAAGAGGTAACCTGGGAAGTATAGAAGGAGATTGCAAGATGATATCCAAATGAATACCCAAGGCTCATGAGGAATTTGGAGGACCAAATTCTGTAAGGAGGGGAGGTTGTCATAATCCTCATTTTGGTATTCAGCCTAGACTAATTGAGGAGGAAGACAAGGTTAGATACAAGGCCATAGTGTTTTGGTTAGTAGGACTAGAGGACATGTGGTAATATCAAGAGTAGGCTTACTTGGGTGCATTCATGTGCATGTTTAAATAGCTAGGGAGGTTAGTGATCAAATTGCAAGTTTTGGGACTCAATTGCATATTTATTCGGGTGACTAATTTGGCACTAATTGTTGTAAGAGGATTACTTTGCACCATGCATACTAGTAAGCCTAGTCGAGCTAGCATTTAGCCATTTTGAGCGCCATGTGGTAAGGCAAGAAATTTTGCATGCCTCCATTTCATGGCCGGGTGCATTATGGGTCAAAGCTCCCATCTTGTAGTCAACTAAGTGTTCATGGAGGAAGAACATCGGGTTCATGGCAAATTCTTGAGCTTTTGAACTATGATTGAATAATCAAGCACACTGGAGAGAGATTCATCCATAGGCGACCTTGGAGACTAAGTTCCAAGATTGGATTCTTGCATTTTGAAGCTTGGCCAAGAGGTTAAAGGCTACGTTGATAAAAGGATTCATATGTTTTTCATAGATTTTGAGTTTGAATACTTCAATCATGATGAACAATAGGCACTTAGGGGATAGCTATGAGCTAAATTATCCTTTGATGCTGTAGGGGCTATGATTGCTTTTGAGTAACTAAGTGACTTGTGCTAGCTAGCTATGTGAAAAGCAAGTACTAGGGTTCTAGCATGGGTCAGCCAACTCATGTGTGAACCTGGAGCTCTAAGTGAATAACTAAACTAATTGAATTTGATTAATGAATAAACTTATGTGTGTACTTGCTAGGCTGACACAATGGCTAAGGTATAGTGTGTGTGTGTGTGTTGCTTGCTTTGGTGCTTTGTTTGCATGTGCTGACCCATTTAATTTAGTAGTTATTATCTTGTTATTCATCTCTTATATTTTCCTTGTTTTAGTGTCTTCAATGAAGGAGCAATTGGGAGGTTAAGCTTTTGGGCTTAACTAATAGGCAATAATGCTGTATGTTTCCCTTACTGAGTTATGCAAATAACTCACGCCCTAATTTACATGTTTCAAGAAAGGATATTATGGATTGAGTGTGCTTTTTGGAGAGTTGTTATTTCGGGTGGGGAAGGTATGGATACTAACTTAAGTGAACTTGCTCAATAAGTTTAAGTACAAGTCATTGTGTAATTGTAAGCTCATGTGTATTGTGTTGCTTGCAGGCTTTGTGAGTAAGATTATGGCAACAAGCCTAGTGAAATGGATGTGTGCCCTTTTGTGTATGTACTTTGGTTTGCCATTATGACCATGTGCTTGTTCATAGAACTTGTGCTAAAGTCCTTGGTCTTATTTTGAGTATTCTTGATAACCTTTGGGTACATTTAAGTACATAGGCATGTACGTGACAACTTTCAAATCTTATGTCTTTTGATGATCCTGGTATGGATACCAACTCTTGTATACGTATCATATGGGGGTTATGGTATGAAGTTGCTTATGTAGTGATGGTTATGGTATGTAAGATGTTGGTATGTGTGAATGACGATGGATATGTAAAGATGAAGTTGGTATAAAAACTATGTGATGTTTTAGTTTAAGTTCATGACTATGTTATTGAACCTCCTTTGCATAAGAAAAGTGTTTTCAAAGCCTATGAGTTTGGGTATCTTGGTTGCCATGCATGTATGTATGCACACTTGATTGACACATGAACACTAACATATGATTTGAAGCATTAGAACCTTGCCTTGGTGTACAAGTTTGCATTGGGCACTAGGCAGGTAGGCTTCCTAGGGCATGCTCCCCAGTGCCCTAGTAGTGTCTTTGCATGTGTCCTAGTGCACTGGCAGCAATGTGCTAGCTGGGTGCCATGACCAACAATAGACACACATGAGAAGCCTCAAAGCCACACATACACAATGCACATAAGTCCAGCTTCTAAAAGGGGGCTAGGTGATAGCGATAGGAACTAGAGGGGCACAGGAGGGGTACACCATACACACATGCATAATAGTGCCCTAACCGGCGCCCTAGAGGGCACCAGGCACTAGTGATAGGTGCCTACGATGCCATTAGGGTGCATATGGTGTGCATGACATCCTAATGCCCAGAGTAGCACCAGTGTTACTCCTGTGGCCAGTGATAAGTGCGTTTGGGTTGGGGCTTATGTGGGGCATGACAACAACCATTACGGGTTGTTAAGATATGCTTGTGAGTAGGTATTATGTTTATTTGAATTGTTGTGATTCTAGTTTTGTGGTTTGCATGTTAGTTTAGTTATGGTGCTAACTACAACTATTTATTTGGTCAATAGAGGCTAGAGAAGCACAAGTGAGGGCTTATGGAGCTTGCTACTGGGAGTTTCCTCCAAGGTGGGAGCTTAGTTGAAGATCTTAGTAGTAAATTTCAATGTTCACACACTAGGTGTCTCCAATGTTCATGTTGAGTAGTGTACTCTAGACTCGCTATTAGGTGCGAGCATAGTTTACTTTTGTATGGATGCTGATAGCCGAAGTGCTATCACCCTTTTAACCTATGAACTTCGGCCAGATGCCATGTTTGGGAAACCGAGAGTCACTCGTAAGAGTTCTAATGCCGACCTGGGAAAGAGAAAGTCTGATGCCTTGGGCATACGACCTCGGTGGCCCACCAGCACCCTCAGGAATGACAATACTGACCTCGGTAGAATAGTGCGTCGCCTCCCTCGGAAAAGCGGCCAAATCACCATCGGGGGAGAAGGACCAGCCACCTCCGGCAGGAGAAAATCCCCCCGAACGAGGAGCTTTGGTGCTAGGGAAACTCCCAAACTACTGAGATGACTTCGGGAGAAGGGCCCTTATTCCGAAGGGTGACTTCAACTAAAGGGGACCTCGGGAGTACGACATAAGCATTTAAGGAGCTCTGACATGTCGCCTGCACACGCTACACGCCGCCTTCATATGCGCTCTGACATGCTGACGCCGTCTATGTCTTGTCATGTAGGGCTACTCCTGCCCTGGCCCGTGGCCTGAGGAGCCTATAGGCGGCTAGAGGCCCCCATGCCCAAAAGCACAGATTACATTTGACCGAACACGTGTCGCAATTCGAACGGGCCATACCCTCCTCTATATAGTTAGGAAATGGCCTCAACAAGGGATCTCTTCCCCCCTGAAAATACGTAACAGGCAAGAATCTTTGGCCCTTAATACTTCCCCTCAACTTCTTAAAAACTGACTTGGGCGTCGGAGGCTCCTCCATGGAAAAAGACTCCGGGGACCTCCTAACCTTTGTTTTTCAAGTGTTTTAGGCGGTTCCACCTGGGAAATCTCCCCTTCAGACGTTCTCCCCCGCTGGAAGTCCCTCTCGGCCTCACCATGTCACACAATGAAGATGCTACTGGGCATCATCTAGTGCCGTCTGTGGGAACCCACCCCCAGGTTGTCGTCGTTGAAACTCGGCGTTCTAAGGACAAAGGACTTCCGAAGTCCCCGTCCGCGCCAGAAGTTTAACTGGCGACTGAAGAAACTGCAGCAAGGACTTCCTTGCCTGAGGATGAACATCCTCTAACTATTACCATGCACTTCCTGTGTGAGTTCCAATGCTCTGTCATGGCCGAAATGACACAAAAGTTAGATTGAAGATGGCCACATCCAACTCCGAGTCGAAGGCCCTCTTCACTAGTACCTCGCTAGGAGAAGAGTCCCAGGTCAACTCACCGGAGTTCGGGAAGCGGGGATCAATGTGATGAGTGCTTGACAAAAAATATACCCCTCAAGGCGCAACCCACGGGAGAAACGGGGCCAAAATGACCCAGAACTCCCCGCCGAAGGAGTTCTTCACCTGAAGAAAAATCACCGTCTCCTCGGCGCCGAAGTCTCTCCCCAAAAAGGAAACGTCAGTCTTCATTCCCGGAGGCCTATAGACAGCAGGAAGAAGAGCCCAGTGCCACACTCCTCATGGAAAAGATCCTAAAGAGGCTGGAAAGAGTGGAGAGACAGGTAGCTCAGAAGCCCGTCTGGGCTAGGTTGTGGAAAACCTTCAATGGAGACAAATCACCATTCACCCGAGTAGTGGTCAAAGCACCCATGCCGAGTGACTTTCGGGAACCTCGGTTGGAGACCTACGATGCCCGAACAGACCCCCAGGCTCATCTGACCAAATATAAGCACAACATGGTATTGCACGGTGCTGATGATGCCATATTGTGCAAATGCTTTGAGGTCACCCTTACTGGCCTAGCAACGGCACGGTACAACTCACTGGCTCCTGGAACCATCATGGAGTTCCAATAGTTGTCTATTGCCTTCACGCAGTAGTTTATCGGGAGCCAGCCAACGGCGAAGATGCCAGTCCAAATGTTTGACATAGTGCAAAGAAATGGAGAAACCATTCGCGATTATATCGAAAGGTTCAACCAAGAAGCCTTAAGTGTTCCAGACTTCAGGCCAGAAGTATGTATCCTGGCCATGATACGTGGACTTTGGAGAGACTCCCAGCTGTTCTATGAATTCTCCAAGGATCCCCCCGACACACTCGGTGAATTTTACCGAAGGGCCGAGCAGCACATGACTACTGAAGAACTGAGAATGGAAGGCCTAAAGTTGGATCAGATTCGCACCGAAGGCCGAGCTGGCAAACTCGCTACCCAACCGAAGCAAGGGGATGACCTCGGAAGCTTAAGGGAAGAAAGCCACTGGCTTTCACTCATCTGAACACCACGAGGATGAACATTCTCATGGTGATGGAAAGGCAAGGAACTCAGATCCAACGAATGAAGGCCATGACCTCGGACAACAGAAAGAACATGAAAAAATTCTACCAATTCCATCGGGACCACGGGCACGATACCAAGGACTACTTCCAATTAAGGAAATACATAGAATCCTTGATAAAGCAAGGTCAGCTCTGACGTTACCTGCGGATGCCCTCCCCAAAGGGAAAAAGAGAATAGGAGTGGAAAGGAGATGACGAGGAGTATGACTCTGACAGATGCCAAAACCAAAGTCCAAAAAGGCGTCTGCCACCCCCGGCAGGAGTGATACAAATGATTACAATAGGACTGCCATCGGCAGAAAGGAAAAGAAAGGCCAAGGAGATTTCGATGATGGAATATGGGAACCCATCAATAAAGCTTGTTTGGAAAGATGGGTCCACTGTCATATTTCCTCATGATGATCGACTGCCGGTTATGGCGAGGATAAGAAGCTGGGACGTCAGGAGAGTATTGCTTGATGATAGTTCAAACGCAGACGTCCTATTCTCACACCTGCTTCTCCTACTTTTGGAGTGGGACCGTCCTACTTTTGGAGTGGGACCGTCCTCGGCTGGATTGATCTCCCTTTGATGCTAGGGGGAACTTTGGTGAACAACAAAGACGAGTTGTTTACCTCCGTAATGACAAGGTTCATCGTCATAGATGTCCCTTCGTCATATAACCCCATTCTTAGGAGGCAAACGCAAGGGAACCTCCACATCCGCCCGGATGTAAAGTACCTAACTGTCACTTTTGCCACCAAGGATGGAGATGCTGAGATCTGCATCGACCAGGGGGAGGTGAGGAAGCTGTTTGTCAAGGTGAGGAAAGCCCCAGTGACGAACTGCGCGTAGACTATGTAAATGAAGGTCGTACTAGCAGAAGAGTCAAAAGAAGAAGGAACAGAAGATCCTGAGAATATAGAAACGGAAGAAATAGAGCTTGTCCTAGGCCAAAATACTCGAATAGGGAAAAAATTGGCCGAAGGTGACAGGGAAAAACTTGTATCTTTCCTGCTAATGAATAAAGATCTGTTTGCCTACTCGCCGAAAGACATGCTTGGGGTAGACCCTCGCATAATACAACATAGCCTTAAAGTGAGCCCAGAGGCAAAGCCTGTTCGCCAAAAAAAGCGAAGCCTCATGGCACACAAGAACAACTTCGTCAAAACCGAAGTCTAGCACTTGATAGATGCGGGCATAATCAGGGAGGTCAAATACCCCGAATGGCTTTGTAATGTGGTCATTGCCAGAAAAGAAGGGAGCAACAAGCTCCAAATGTGCATCGACTTCTGAAACTTAAATGATGCTTGCCCTAAGGATTCGTATCCTCTCCCACCAATAGATCGGTTGGTAGACTCGACTGCTGAGTATGGACTCCTGAGCTTCCTCTATGCCTTCAGTGGGTATCATCAAATCAGGATGGACCCTGAAGATGAGGAAAAAACTGCCTTCATCACCGAAGTCGGTACATATTGCTACGTCAGAATGCCCTTAGGGCTTAAAAATGCAAGAGCCACCTACCAGAGGTTGATGAACAAGGTCTTCAACAACCAAATAGGGAGGAACATGGAAGTCTATGTTGATGACATGATAGTCAAGAGCAAATTGCCTGGCAGTCATATTGTAGATTTGGAGGAAACTTTCCACCAACTTAGGACATTCGAAATTTGTCTCAGCCCCAAAAAATGCGTCTTCGCCGTAAGTTCTGGCAAGTTCCTTGGATTCATGGTATCGGAAAGAGGTATCGATGCCAACCCGAAAAAAGTCAGAGGGCTACTTGAATTTCGAACTCCTGTCATACAAATGCTCACTGGGAGAATAACGTCCCTTAGCAGATTCATTTCTAGGTGTAGGGATCGCTGCCGAGCATTCTTTAAGGTTCTCACCAAGGCAGCAAAAAATGGTGGCAACCTCAGAAACAATGACCATCCTTGAAATGAGGATTGCCAAAAGGCCTGGGAAGAGCTCAAAGTTTATCTAGCTCATCTACCCACTCTTCGGCAACCACGAGAGGCAGAACCCCTTGTACTATACCTGGCCGTTACGGAAAAAGCGCTGAGTTTGGTTCTCGTGAAGGAAGAGGGGGCGGAGCAATGGCCAGTATACTACGTGAGTAGGTCCCTGCATGGCGCCGAAGTCAGGTATGCCTTACTAAAAAAAGCTATCTATGCCCTGGTGCTAGCAAGCAGGAGGCTGTGTCTGTACTTTCAAGCTCACCCCATTATTATCCGAAGTAACCTACCTCTTCGGGATGTCATGAAGAGGGTAGACCATTCAGGAAGGCTATCCAAGTGGTGCATAGAGCTCGGTGAGTATGATATTACTTATAAGCCAAGAAAAGCAATAAAAGCCCAAGCTCTAGCGGACTTCATTGCCAAAGTACCCGTTACCGAAAGTGAACAATCGGACCACGGAAAAAGTGAGCCAGAATGGATTCTGTTTGTAGATGGGGCCTCCGGGTTCGAACACCAGGGAGCGGGAGTAATTATTCGCCGTCTCGAAGGTTTTGAAGTCATGAAAGCCATCAAATTTGGGTTTAACATCACCAACAATGTGGCAGAATACGAAGCTCTCATAGCAGGGTTACGCCTGGCTAGAAAGATTGGTGTAAGAAACTTAAAAGCCCACAGCGATTCTCAGCTAGTGGTACGGCAGATGGTAGGGGACTATAGCGTGAAGGATCTGACTTTGGCAAAATATCACGAGTTCGTATCAAAGCTCATCCAAGAGTTCAACGCAGTACATATTGGAAATGTACCTAGCTGAGACAATACCGAAGCAGACAGCTTGGCCAAATCAAAAAGGTTCACCGAAGTGTTGAGCCACCCGAGCATAGCAACACTGTGCATAGCAACCTCGGATAAGGGGTGGAAAGATCCTATAAAGAGGTATCTTACAACCGAAGAGCTTCCCGATGATCCTCTTGAAGCGGAAAAAGTGTGAAGACATTCCGGATGATATTTCCTAATTGGTGAAGAGCTATACCGGCAGGGGTATGCAAGCTCGCTACAGAGGTGTGTCAGCGAAGAGGACGTTAGCATAGTTCTCGAAAAAGTCCACGAAGGGGCTTGTGGTTCCCATATCAGAACTGACACCTTGGCGGGAGTAATACTCCGCCAAGGGTACTTCTGGCCCACCTTAAGAAAGGACGCAACGCAGTTCATCCAAAAGCGTGACAATTGCCAAAGACACGCCATCATCCAAAGACTGCCCTCAGAATTAATAACTTCGCCAGACTACCCCTATCCCTTTGCAGTTTGGGGCATAGACCTCATCGGGCCACTCCCGATAGCACCTGGAGGAGTGAAGTTCTGCGTAATGGCAGTGGATTACTTCACTAAATGGGTCGAGGCAGAACCCCTTACAACCGTTTCGGCAAAGGATATATAAAAATTCATCTGGAAGAACATTATATGCAGATTTGGCATACCAAGGGTGATAGTGGCCGATAATGGTTCCTAGTTTATGGACAAAAGATTCTAAGAATTCATCACCAACTTGGGAATAAAAATGCACTTCGCCTCAGTAGCTCATCCCTAGAGCAACAGACAAGTAGAGATATCCAACAGAATGTTGGGTTTTGGGAGCCAAACAGTGTAGCGGAATTTAACCGAAACCCTCCAGGATCCAAGTGAAACGTGGTAAACTGGGTGTTCGAAAATTTTCATACCTAATTTTCGGTTGAGATCTCTCACTCAACTATAGAGTCGAATCACAAAACCTGAATAGTTGACGTGTTCAGACTCTCTATGGTATCCACACGAGCCTCTCGGGATCACCACGCTTCCACCACGTCCCGGCAGATGCGTTTCTCTTGCGCTCACAGTGCTAGCTTGTGTCCTCCAAGGGATTGCAAGAGAATAGTGTGGTTGTCCTTTTTGGAGGCTAGGGCAAGGAGACCTGCGAATTTCTCATTTAAAAGTTGTATTTATAGTGAGATTCAACTTCTAGGCCTAATGGGTTTCAAAGCCCTAATCCAATTAGGATTTAATTTTGGGCTTAATAATGGCTCAACTTTTTGGCCCATTATTAATATGAAATTAAACTGAAACCATAACCCAAATAATTAGCCCATGCACTCTAATGATCCAAATAACTCTATGTGTGTGACCCAATAGGCTCTTACCATGTTGGCAATGATCATAAATCACATTTATGATCATAAGCAATGAGCGGTGTCTAGCAACACATCATTGCTACCCAAGTGACAAGATTGTCGGTGATTCGACTAAACCTTTATGATCATCACTGATACATGCCACTATCTCTTTGTCCAAGATATCAAGACTAAGCACGAGACATGGAATGTGTCACTCTCGTATAGCCCAATCTTTGGTTTCTTGATTACCGGGTAGACCAACTTAAACTGATGACATTGATATCATATATCAACTCATCCAAGCATGGCCATGCATTTTCTAAGTCTCACTCTATCAAGGGGCCCGAAGTTATCACTTCTGTTACATAGGAGGGACAAATCCCATCTTGATCATACAAATCCCTCCACATGATATGTGACATACCCAATGACCTCCTTCAAGTTCACTCAGTTACGAGCAACAAAGGAAAGTATCAAAGTATGTGACTCACATGTAGGGAACCTTGATGATCTTAGGTCGAAGGACTACATATACCATGATCACTATGAGAATCACTTATGACACTCATATAACGAACCATGTAGTGTTCTCATGGTGGGTCGGTCCAGTACACAAGTTCTCCAACTTGTACCCATATGTAGACTACATATCTCATATTAGTCTCCACATATGCTAATCATTATGTATTATTGCAACCCGCTCCACAATAATACTAGACCAGGGACGTTTAAGAATATTATTATTCTAGGGTTACGATTATGTTTGTTAAGTTACGCAGAAAGAAAACAACAAACATAATTGTTGGATTAATGCCTTAGTAAAATATCATGACTCAATGTGCAAAAAATACAATCATCTCATGATTGGCTTTTGGGCACAACACTAACACAGAACCATAAAAGAGGGTCTGAAAAAGAGGTTGGGGGAAGCAAAGGGAAAGTGGCTAGGAGAGCTTCCTAGTGTGCTATGGAGTTATCGGACGACACCCCGAAGGGCCACCGGTGAGACACCTTTTTCGCTCATCTTCGGCACAGAGGCCATTATCCCCATCGAGGTAGTACAGCCATCAGTTAGAATACAAGTGTTTGACAAAGGAGGGAACTACCTCGGATTGAGAACTAAGCTCGATCTGATTGACGAACACAAAGAGGTAGCTGAACTCAGAGGGAAGGCCTTTCAGCAAAGAGTGGCCACCGCCGCGAACTTGCGTGTTAGGCCAAAAAGAATAAAGAAAGGAGACCTCGTCCTCCGAAAGCCTGAATTCGGAACCCGAAGGCCATCCCACGGGGTACTTCGGGCAAACTGGGAAGAGCCTTACTTGGTCCTTGACGAAGTCCGAAATGGAGTTTATAAGCTTGGCGACGCCGAAGGTAGAGAGTTGAAAAATACATGGCACTCGAACACCTTGAAGAAATTCTATACTTAGAATTTCGGTAAGAAATTGTACAAGTTAGAAAAAGTTTCTAAGTACAAAAATTTTCTTCCACCAAAGGATTCTCGCTGAACAAGGCTTAAGCAAGAAGCTTGCGAAAGTTACGTGTTCCTTTTAAAGTTGATTGGGTCATTTACCCAAAAAGTAAGTCCAAATTTTTGTTTAAGGAAACTCGTCGAAAGTGAACATTTTTCTGAAGACGGCTAATAAAGCAAGCAAAACGTATTTTCTGAAGTCCCTTGACCGAAAGTGGTCGGGATAACTGGGAAATAAAAAGTTACTGCTCAAAGACTTAGCCAAATTCTGGAAGAAGGAAAATTTTCATTAAACAAGGCCTTGTTACAAGGAGAAGGTTACAAGAAGAAAAGTTACAAAGAAAAAGAAAAGAAGGCAAAGGCCCTAAAACATCTAGGGGACCCCAGCGTCGTGGGAGGCTCCTGCCCCTGTGTCTTTAGCCGCCGCCTTCGGTGCCGGAGGAGGTGGAAATGGCAGGTTGAGGAGCTTGATTTTTGACCAAGTCCACCGAGGCCCCTCGGGAATGTCCAGGGCAGCTAGAAAGGAAAGGTCGAGATCTGGGTATTTCTTCAAAACTTGATGACGAGCCAGATAAAAGCCATCCTGAAAGGCAACCTTGGTCACCTGGACAGCCTTGTCTTTCTCGAGAGACAAGTCTTCTACTTTCTTCTCAAGATCAGCAACCTCCCTCTCCAGCGCCTTCACCTTCTTCTTCTTCTTCAACTCCTTCTTCAAAGCCTCGACCTCAACTTGAAGTTCGGCATTGTCAGCGAGCGCCTTCGCTAGGAGAGCAGAGTCTTCCTCTTTCCCCTTTTGATAGGCCTCATTGGCCGAAGTTAGGCTCACCACCTTTGCGCAGAGGTCGGACATCTTCTGGGAAAAATCCTTCAAGAGCTCTTCTTGGCCCTTCAAGAATTCCTCCTGAAGTTTTGCAACCTCCTCCTTGGCTATCCGGCATAACTCTGCATTTTTTACAATAGAGTTGGCACAGAAGACCTTGGCCTTCTCCAAATGATCTTCGGTCCAAGTTCAGACTGAAGCTTGCTTTGCCACCCAAGCCCGGAGTTACCCACTGTACCCCAAAAGCTGCAAACAAGGAGAAGATACTTAGTAAAAAATGCATGAATAAAGCCAAGTACTTAGAAAAAGGGGGAGAAAAAATAAAGGGCCTGAAGAAGTACCTGGGCAGCATGCTCAGAAATTTTTTAGGCGAGGGTCTCTTCCTTGGCGCATTCTTCGGCAACTGCCTTGAAAAAAGCCTGGGTGAGTACGCCCCTCGCCATCTGGGGAGCCATTTGCTGGCAGTCCTCTGTGAATGACCAGAAAGGTTCCTTCGGAACCTTGTCCTTCGGGACGTGGGAGTCCCGAAGAGCCCGCATTCGAGCATGGTCCACCACCCAGGATGAGGGCGCTAGTTCTCCTGCAAAGTTAAAATACAAGTCTTGTTAAGATAAAGTCTCTTAGTCATAAATCAGCAAAGATTAAGAGTAAAAGTGTCTAAGGGACAAACCTGGCGCAACCTCAGTGATGTCGTCGTCGGAGTCCCTAACCTCCTCTAACTCGGCAGGGACGTGTTTACCCTTGCTTCTTCGGCGCTTTTCGAGCTCCTCAGCAGAAGCGTCCACTACCGAAGAGCCCAAAAGATCTACCGAGGTGGTGGGACTCCGAGAGACCACATTAGTGGCCACCTCGGTCGGCAGGACGGCTGTGACCTCGGGCCCACCGTCAACCTCCTCGACTTCTTCCGGCGGTGGGGGAAGGACGTCCTTCTTCACCTTCTTGGCCAAAGACGCCCCACTCCCCGATGTTTTACGCCTTCTAGAGGCCCCCTTCTTTGTCTGTTCCCCCTTTTCGGCTTGGCCGAGAAAGAGGGACTTATAGTAGGCAGTAGACTCGTCGCCCATCTCTGAAAAATAAGGAAAACATCAGTGTAAGTCCAGACGGATACTTATAATAAAAACTCTGGAAGAAAACTCACTTTCCAAAAAGGCTTCGTAATTGAGCTCCTCCCGAAGGAGCATCACCAACCAGGACTCCTTCCCGTCGATGGCAGGAGTTGGCATGGCGAGGTCCATCTTGTGCTCCTTAACTACCCCCAATGCCCGAAGGACTTCCTCGGTCATGAGCCTCCACATGATGGGGAAGGGGTAGAGGGAGTGTGGAGGGACCTCAGCATCCTAGTCAGTGACAGCATGAATACGTCTATTGAAGTCCACAAACCTCGCCGCCAACTCGGGAGTTAGCAACTTCTTGGGGTCCACGACATCCGTCTCCAGCTTTCCCTGAGCCCACTTAGTCGGAACGTGTGACCAAGCCTCCGCCACTTTCAGGAAGAAGAACTTCCTTTGTTACCCTCGCCAGCTATCTTTGGTAGCGAAGGTGAACATGTATTTTTTGCTCCCAGATCCCCGGGGTAGCATGAAACAGAAGCCACCCTTCGGGAGCGGATAGCGCTTGTAATACTGCATGAATAGGATGAAGTGGGGTTCTATTTTGAAGACCCCACACATGCAGAGGAAGGCGTTAAAATAGCAGTATGAGTTCGGAGGAAGCTGATTCACGGCTATGCCATGAAATTGGCAAAATTCACAAATCATCCTCGATAGAGGAAACCGAAGTCTGGCCTTCAGTTGGGCTCAGAAAATGGTAACCTCGTCACTTTGATTCATAAAACTAAAATGGCCGAGATGAGGTAGCCTTGTGACGGCATAGGAGGGAAGAAAGAATTTGGTTTTCCACTTCGCTAACTTCTCCGGAGTGGAGCAACAAGGGTGAGACATGAGAGGTTGCCAGCTCTCGGGAATGGCTTGGACAGACATAAGGGGGACAAGTGAAGACATGATTGGCAAAAAAGCAACTTCGGGTAGAAAATCAATGGACTTCGGGAAGAAGAAAAATGACTTCGGGAAGCTAGAAAAAGCAAAAAACGAAGAAACCGAAGAACCCCTAGAATCAAAACCCACCAAAAGTCATGCCGAAATCAGGCTTTGAGGAAGCCGTCGTGAATGGTGCCGAAAATCACCCCGCCGTTCGCACCACCACGAAAGGAGAAGGGAAAGCACGAAAACAGACGAGAGCAAAGCGATGGTAAAAGGAGAACAAATGAGGATTATGACGAAAGAAGGTTTATATAGACTGAGGAAGGGTTGCCGAATCGATGTCATAATTACTCTGCGAAGGCCAACCATCGCCATAATTGCCCCTCGCATGTGAAAAGACGTGGCTGGCGTAACCGACATGACCGCCCCCAACCATCACACGCCATGTGTCATCTAGTGTGAGAAACTAGGACACGCGTTCTGACAGCCCGAAAACTCGGGCACGTTGCTCCAGACTGACATGCCTGCTTACGAGACACGACGGTCCACTAACCTACAGCAGAAAAAGTAAAGGGATTGGGCACCTCAAGAACACCAAAGGGTAGACAGTGACACCTGGCCGGACAAGGGCTATCTTCGGGTCACGAAGTGCCTTCTTCATGAGCGTCACACTCCGAGTCTTGAAAAGTGCCCCCAGAAGGTTTGCAAGCCGAAGTCTCCACTTTGGCTTTCCGAGGAGGGGCATGTGATAGCCGAAGTGCTATCGCCCCTTTAACCTATGAACTTCGGCCAGATGCCATGTTCAGGAAACCGAGAGTCACTCGTAAGAGTTACCAGTGCTGACCTGGGAAAGAGAAAGTCTGATGCCTTGGGCATACGACCTCGGTGGCCCACCAGCACCCTCAGGAATGACAGTACTGACCTTGGTAGAATAGTGCGTCGCCTCCCTCGGAAAAACGGCCAAATCACCTTCGGGGGAGAAGGACCAGCTACCTCCGGCAGGAGAAAATCCCCCCGAACGAGGAGCTTCAGCACTAGGGAAACTCCCAAACTACTGAGAAGACTTCGAGAGAAGGACCCTTATTCCGAAGGGTGACTTCAACTAAAGGGTACCTCGGGAGTACGACAGAAACATTTAAGGAGCCTCTGACATGTCGCCCGTACACGCTACACACCGCTCTCATATGTGCTCTGACATGTCGACGCCGTCTACATCTTGTCATGTAGGGCTATTCCTGCCCTGGCCCGGGGCCCGAGGAGCCTACAGACGGCTAGAGGCCCCCACGCCCAAAAGCACAGGTTACATCCGACCGAACACGTGTCGCAATCCAAACGGGCAATACCCTCCTATATATAGTTAGGAAATGGCCTCAACAAGGGATCTCTTCTCCCCTGAAAATACGTAACAGGCAAGAACCTTTGGCCCTTAATACTTCCCCTCCACTTCTTAAAAACTGACTTGGGCGTCGGAGGCTCCTCTTTAGAAAAAGACTCCGGGGACCTCCTAACCTCTGTTTTCCAAGTGTTTTAGGTGGTTCGTCCTGGGAAATCTCCCCTTCAGATGTTCTCCCTCGCTAGAAGTCCCTCTCGGCCTCACCATGTCACACAACGAAGATGCTGCTGGGCATCAGATGCTTGCACACGATTGATTATGTGTAGTTAATTCCACAGTTGTTTTGTATGCTTTAACTACTTATAAACTTGGTTTTTAGTGGAAATCCCGGGCAATGTTTTATGATTTATGTTCATACTTTATAACTTGTTTTGTTACATAAGTCAAAGCATTACTCATGGTTGGTCGTATAGTACAATTAATTAATGAGAAGCATAAAGGTTTTAACTGGTGTGCACATAATTAATTAGCCAATTGTGACTAGTGTAGGACAAGTTCCCATAGGCTTCCTAGGCAGTCAGTTTGGTATTAGAGCTTGGTCATGGTCATTCGAGGCTAGGAACTAAGATCTAGTGGATTGTCCTTGTGCTAGGGTAGTTAGTACAAACCAACATCTATGAGTCGTCATCTGGCTTTGGCTGTAGGTTGCAATGGTGAAATTGGGTCTAGTTTGCTTTCAGATGCTAAGGTCCAAGAATGGATCCTAGCAGTCTAGTGTGGCAACATTTGGGCAGTTGGTTGGCTTTCTCCAAGGCAAGGCAACACCTTATTGCATGTAGTTGGGATGTGACCACCATCCTAGTAAGTTGTTTTGGACCTCAATCATGAGGTAGCCTGCAATGGAGGATATGGAATCCTCCAAGGTATGGAGCACCACTAGATCGGGTGGATTACTCTAGAAGTTCCAAAACTTGAACCCACCAACTTGGATTGGTTAGGCAACACTGAAGATAACCAAGGATGCACTGACCTAAGTGATAAATGCTTGGTCATGTAGGCTATAGAGCAACAAGAGTAGCATTCTCATACTTTTCCATCGAGAGTATGGGCTTAAGGCTAAGTTTTCTTAAGGCCTTGAGCTAGCATATGAAGGTGCATGACAATCATCAAGGTGGGCATCGACAAATGGTGCAGCATACAGCAGCTCTCAAAAGAGAGTTAGATGAGCTAAAGGCACAAGACTGTAAGGTGGAGGTTGGCTCATCCAACCTAGGAGGAGTATGGGTGATATGGCCATAGTGCTAAAGTTGACTTGAGACCAAGGAACGAGAACTAATCATGTAGCAGAAGGGGCTTACACCCAAGGTGTAAGCAGCATAT
The DNA here is from genome assembly GCA_005392925.1 of Aquilaria sinensis. Taxonomy (NCBI): domain Eukaryota; kingdom Viridiplantae; phylum Streptophyta; class Magnoliopsida; order Malvales; family Thymelaeaceae; genus Aquilaria; species Aquilaria sinensis. Next base: position 85,290 of record SMDT01000195.1, on the reverse strand, counting down.
GGCTTTAAGTCTTGTACCTAGGAAATTGTCATCAATGGTCCGAGTGGTCATCGTATTAGTCTCATATTTGGGCTTGGTTAAGTTAAGACTAGCCTAGGAAGTTTACCCCCAATAGTTGTTTTCACAAAGAGTCAACCTAGTGCACAAGAGTAGTAGCTTAGGTTTTGCTTCAATTAGTCAAGTGGTTGAAGTAGGCAGCTGCTAGCCGAGTACAATGGATAGTTTTAGTTAACTTGTGGGCAGTGCATGGCTAGTGTGAGGTAAGTCTTTAACCTTTCACTAGTAGTGTAGTTACTTTGTTGGAGTTTTGGCATTAGTTTACTGGCATATTCTTGTTTGACATGTTGGGTAGTAGTTTTGAGCAAGGTTAGGGGTTAACCCAAGTGCATTAGAAACCTAATGATGCACTAAGTATTGGGGAAATACCAGTACATTAGGAGCCACTTGCTAGTGCATGAAACCACATAAGTGGAGGCCTAAATGGCTTAGATTGGAAATGTTCTAATGTTCTATAGATTGTATTCTTGCATGAGTTAGTTCAGTGGCCTAGTTGATGGCAAATGACTGGCTAGTTGAATAGCTGAGTTCCTTAGAGTAGCTGATCAATGGAGTGGTTCAGTCAAATGTAGCAAAGGTAAGTAGGTAAGCTTTTGTTTTGTTTCTAACCATTAAATGCAGGAGGTAACCATGGAAGGAAGGAAGGTGCAAGGAACTCATCCAAGGTAAATGGATGGATAGGCCGGTTTGTCTGCTAGTTATAAACCCTAGGGTTGAGCTAATAAGAGTATAGTCATTGTTAGGGTTCAGCTTGACGGCCAGAAGGCAATAAAAGGACCCAAGCAATAGGAAGTACTAACATGGATCAAGGGATAGTTGGTGACTTATAGTCATCACCTCGAGGTCAAGTGGAGTCTAGGGCCACTGAGTTGACTTGTAGAAGAAGAAAGACTCGACTAGTGAAACTAGTCAAGTAGGTAAAGGACTAAGTCGTAAGTGAAACCAAGGACGCTGTGGTGATTGGTTGATGTTTTATGCTAGTGCTAGTAAGCTAAGGGAACATAGAACTATCAGGTCAAAAATGACCAAGTGATGCCAGAAAGAGGATATTTTGCCTTAACCCTAGAGGACAGTGTCCAATGAGCACCCATGAAGAAGAGTTTACTATGGTCAGTCAAGAGGTGACTCACAAGTATCCACAGGGTGATGTAATCTCCCACCTAGTTAAGTGTCATACTTAGTAATCAAAGTGCCAAGTCTAGTATAGGTACAGTTGTGCTTAAGCATCTGTTTTGTGACTTCGGTAGTTGTCATGTTCACTGGAGTAAAAAGAAGTCAAGGTTTGGAAGCCTAGTCTGTGAGGATATTGGTTGACCTAGTTAAAGCCCAAGGTTAGAGCATTTCACTACACCCTAGTGCCTAAAAAATGGGGTGGATTGTGATCTGTGAGATTGGTTGAGGCTAGTGGGTAAGCTTACAACTCTGAGGGATAGCACCAATCCCAAGGTGCAAGCTGAAGCACTAGGTGGTGTTGTAAGGATGAGCTACCAAAGTGATTTTTCATCCCAATAGTAAACTAAAGTTAGTTCTCCCACCTAGTAAGTTGAGTGGACATGGTGAAGCTGTAGGTACATCATCTTGATGAAAGGTCGACATGGTGTACTTATGGTATGGTAGTTGAGCATGGAAGGTGGAGATGGTTCTTTGTAACCATAGTTTAATTAAGAAATGGTTGTTATGGAGATGCTTGTTCTAGGAGGCCTAGGATGTGGTTGAGGAGTTAAATTAAATGGTAGGCACATCGGAGCCTAGTGTTTGGCTCTAAAGTGTCTAGTCGGCTACCAAGTCAGGGATGCCTAGTTGACCTAGGATTGGGTAGTACCTTGTAACTTGGCTAAGGAAACCATAGATGCTTCAAGCACAGACTGAGTAATGATGGCCAGGAAGCAATAGTACTAGGGATACACCTAAGAAGTTAATTTTGTGTGTGGGGTGTTAGGCTTCGAGTACAGGAAAGTGAAGAGACTGACTGTGTAGGCTTCAAGCATCTAGGATACTCCGAGTTGAGCAACTGAAGCATCAAGACCTTTGACTTCGATAGCCTATCAGTAGCTAAATCGCCAAGTGTTAAGTGGCCTAAGCCAAGGGGACACTGATAAGGCTACTAGCTACTTGGAGGCTTTGGCACTAATGGTAGAGAGGTTGTCTCTATTAGCCATGTGGGTGTAATAGGCTCCAGAGTAGTAAGAGCAGTAGGATCATGATGCTTGAGTGGTGTATGGGTACCCTACCTGGTGCACTAGTAGGCATGATGCATAGGGGCTGTCCGAGAGGAGCATTTAAAGACTTGTACTCTAGGGCCGGTTAAAACTTGCAACTCTTAGTAGTTCATTCATTTGGAAAAGCCTTAGAGTGTAGTGGAAATTGGAGTGGAGTATACCTAGGGGTGCTAGTGGTGCAAATGGGAAGGCCATAATACACTAATGACACACTTAGTCTAGTGATTGTTAGGAGTTGTCAGGTACTAAACCTAAAGTAAAGAACTAACAGTGTAAGAGTTAGTGGACAAGTTCCATACTTGTTAAGTTTGCTTACACTGGTGGGTTCTGGCACATAGGAAAGAGTGAAGGAAGTCCATTAGTGATGAGCTTTTAATGAGATCCTATTAGTATAAGGGTAATGGACAGGCTTCTACAAGCTTGTTAAGCTATCTTACACTAGAGGACTCAACATAGCATCTGGTGTGGAGGATTTGTGATCATTAGATTTCTTGGGACAACTCAGAGTAGTCAGATGTGCTTTAGCAATACCGTGTGATGAAGGTAGGGAGAGGCCATACCATAGTCTACAAGAATAAAAATTGCATTAAGGTGTTTGGAATGACTATCATCAAGCTAAGGTAGGGAGAATAGTGAACAGTAATTAGACTATAGTTGGGATTGAGCACAAAGAATGGCATTAGCCATAGTACCTATACGAGATAGGGCTTGACTCAAGTGCCTGATGGCATTAGTTGAATGGGCCGAGTAATTGGGTGCCAAGTTGGTCATTGTGACCGACACCTACTGGTAGGTTTGATCAAGATACATTGGCGCCATATCCTACAGCAGTATCTTAAGGTAGGGAGATTGAATTTGGATGACCAAATTCTCCAAGGTGGGGAGAATGTTATAAACCTCTTAGTGGAATGCTCGGTGAGCGAGGTAAGTTCATAAATCCCTAGTTTAAATGCCTTAGTTAAGGGTGAATTAGCAAGATCAAGTAAATTATCCAAGGGTTAGTTGGTTTCAAGTGGTTTATGGCACTAGGTTTGCCCGGGGGCAAAATGGTCATTTTGGACCTCTGAGAGTCAAGACATGTTCTGAGTGTAAGAATGATGTTTTTAAAATTCAAAGCCCAAGTTAGCATTTTTCACTAAGTGTATGAATTTCCTAGTTACTATTTGGGGAAGGGGTATTTTTGCAAAAACTTAAAAAGTTTGGGGGAGAGATGTTTTAATTGTTTTTAAACTTGTTGAAAGGTTTGTGGCTACCATTATTCACCCATTTTAGCCCCCAAATTCGTAGCTATCTCTTCCTCTCCCCATCTCCTCCTCAAATCTTCACAATTACATGATTTCTTAGCAAAACTGGAAGGTTTTCTTGGTGCCCGAGGGGATGGATGCTTGCTTTGCACTTGTTTTCTTGGTTTGAAGATTCTTAGGGCATTTTTCTTCCTTGGGAATAGTGTGTGCATGAGGTATGGCTTTGATCCTTGATTTCTCTTATTTCTTGAGCTTAATCAAAGCTTGGGTCCTGTTGGGTTAGTGTTAATTTGGTGTCATATGCCTTGTTGATAGCCAAAATGCTATCGCCTCGAACACCTAAGGACCCCGGAAAGGAGGGAGCCAAATGCCTGAGGCACGCGACCTCAGCAGCCCGCCAATACCAACCTCAGGAAACTACCGTATCGCCTCCATCTGGAGGGTGACCGAGTCAACTTCGGGGAGAAGTGCCGGCCACCTTTTGCAGGTGAAAGCCCCTTGAAGGGCTAACTTTGAAGCCAGGGAATACCCCGATGAACCACTGTGACTCTGGGAAAAGGTCCCTTACTTCGAAGTGAGACATCAACCAAAGGGACCTCGGAGGTACGACAGAAGACATCAAGGAGCCTTTGATGTTATACCCGTACACCCTACACGCCGTCCTCACAGACACTCTGACGTGCCGCTACTGCCTACGTCCTGTCACGTAGGGCTATGATTATCGCAGCTCGTGGCCTGAGGAGCCTGCAGGCAGCTAGGGGGCCCCCACGCCCAGAAGTATGGATGGTATCCACCCATACACGTGCTGCAATATAAGGGCTCGCCCCCTCCTATATATACCAGGGGAATGGTCACAGGCAGGGGAATCTCTCCCCTCTCTCCACTCTGAATCCTCTCCTTCCAGCCCTAAAAAGAAAACACGGCCAGGCAAGACTCTTGTATTTGCTGCTCTCTCTCCACCCCTCTAGAAGCACTAACTTGGGCATCAGAGGCTCCTCCCCGGAAAAAGACTCCGGGGACCTCCTAACCACTATTTTCTGAGCGTTTCAGGCACGTCCTCCTGAGGAATCCTATTTCGGGCACTCTCCTGTACCGGAAGCCCTGCTCGGCTTCGCCGCACCACTCGACGATCATGCTACCAGCCATCATCTGAACTCGCCTGCACCTCCCGAAGCACCTGCTGCATTCACCGCGACACACAGTAATGATGCCGATGGGCACCATTTGGCGCCGTCTGTGGGAATTCACTCCCAGGTCATCGTTGTTAAAACTCGGTGTTCTAAGGACAAGGGACCTCCAAGGTCCCCGTTCGCGCTAGAGGTTGAACCGGCAACCAAACGTCTACAGCAAGGACTTCCGTGCCCGAGGACGAACATCCTCTGACTACTACCATAGGCTTTGTGTGTGAGTTCCCATGCCTTGTCATGGCTGGAATGACGCAGCAGTTAGACCGAAGATGGCCATAGCCAAATTCGGGCCGAAGGCCCTCCTGACCAGTACCTCATCGGGAGAAGGATCCCACGTCAACTCACAGGAGTTCGGAAGTAGAGATCAATGAAGATGAGTCCTCGATGGGAAACATACCTTTTAGAATGCAACCTGCGGGAGAAGCAGGGTCAAAATGACTCCGAGCTCCCCGTCGAAGGAGTTCTGCACCCAAGGAAAAGTTGCCGTCTCCTCGGCAACAAGGGCATATGCCCATTACCCCAAAAAAGCCATCTACGCCTTGCTATTTGCAGGAAGAAAGCTATGACTCTACTTCTATGGTCACGCTACCACTGTCCGGAGTAACTCGCCTCTCCACAACGTCATGAAAAGAGTAGAGCATTTGGGAAGATCATCAAAAGGGTGCATCAAGCTCGGAGAATACTGCATCACGTACGAGCCTAGAAGGGCAAGAAAAGCCTAGGCACTGGCAGACTTCATTGCCGAATTCTCAGGAGTATTAAATGCTGAAACCAACGAGGGAAACTGAGCGAAGGTAGATCTAGAATGGAAACTCCTTGGAACCCCAAGCGCAGAACATCAAGGCGCTTGAGTAGCCCCTTGGGAGCCCGAGGGCAGAAAGGCCACCGGAGCAATCAAATGTGATTACCAAAGTGTTGGGCCATTCGAGCGTGGCAACACTGAGTATGGAAACCTCTGACAAAGGGTGGAAAGACCCTACAAAGAGGTATCTCGCAACCAGAGTGTCCCGAAAATCCTCACAAAGTGGCAGAAAGTGGGAAGACATTTCGGACGATATTCCCTAATTGAGGAGGAATTATACCGGTAAAGGTACGCAAGTCCGTTACAGAGATGTATCGGTAAAAAGGGTGTAGGACAATTCGTCCAGGAGGTGTGAAAATCGCCAAAGACACACCAGCACCCAAAAGTTGCCTTTGGAGTGGATAACCTCGGAAGAATACCCTTGTCTCTTTGAAGTATGGGGCATAGACCTCACCGGGCCACTCCCGACAACACCGAAGGAGTGAAGTCCTGCGTAAATAACAGTGGACTACTTCACTGAGTGGGATGAGGCAGAACCCCTAGCGACCATTCCGGCAAAAGATATACAAAAGTTTGTCTGGAAGAGCATAATGTGCAGATTTGGCATACCGACGGTGATAAGGGCCGATAATGGTTCCCAGTCTATGTACGAGGGATTACAAGAATTTGTCACCAACTACGGAATAAAAACTCTCTTCGCCCCACTAGCCCATGCGACACCTTTCTCGCTTATCTCCAGTACAGAGGCCATTATCCTTGTTGAAACAGTACGGCCATCAGTTAGAATACAGGTGTTCGACGAAAGAGGAAACGACCTCAGGTTGAGAACTAAGCTCGACCTAGTTGACAAAGACAAAAATGGCCGAGCTCAAAAGAAAGGCCTTTCAGCAAAAGGTGGCCATAAGCGCAAACCTGCATGATAGGCCAAAAGGAATAACGAAAGGAGACCTCATCCCCCGAAAGGCTGAGTTTGAACCCCGAAAACCGTCCCATGGGGTACCTCGGCCAAACGGGAAAGGGCCTTATTTGGTCCTAGACGAGGTCCGAAAAGGAGTATACAAGCTTGGCGACACCGAAGGAGGAAAACCGAAAAGTACATGGCACTCGAATGCCTTAAAGAAATTATATACTTAGAATTTTAGATGAGAAATTGTACAAGTGAGAAATTTCTCTAAGTACAGAAGTTTTCCCCTATCTGAAAGTACTCGCCGAAGAAAGGTAAAGTCCATTGACTCCCGAAAGTCTTGTTTTCCTTCCAAAGTTGGTTGGGTTATATGCCCAAAAAAGGTGAAGTCCATCGAGTACGCCCGTTTACCCGAAGGTTGGCCAATGAAACAAGCAAAATGTACCTTTCTGAAGTCCCCTGACCGAAAGTCATCTGGACAGTTGGGAAACAAAAATTGCTCGTACCTTTCCGAAGTCCCTTGACTGAAAATGGTCGGGACAACAGGGAAAAATTGCTCAAAAGACTTAACCAAATTATGAAGGAAAATTCATTAAAGAAGGTCTTAGTACAAGGAGAAGGTTACAAGAAGAAAAATACAAAGAACAAGAATAAGGCAAAGGCCCTAGAATATCTAAGGGGCCCCGGTGTCATGGGAAGCTCCGGCTCCTAAGTCTTCGGCCGCTGCCTTCGGTGCAGGAGGAAGGGCAAATGGCAGGTTGAGGAGCTCGACTTTCGACCAAGTCCACCGAGGCCCCTCAGGAATATCCAGGGCAGCCAAGAAGGAAAGGTCGACGTCTGGATATATCTTCAGAAATTGGTGACGAGCTAGGCAGAAGCCGTCCTGAAAGGCAACCTTGGTCGCCTGAACGGCTTTGTCTTTTTTGACGTCCAAGTCATCCGCCTCATTCTGAAGATCCGAAACCTCCTTCTGAAGGTCCGCAACCTCCTTCTCCAGCTCCTTTATCTTCTTCTTTTTCTTCGAATCCTTCTTCAGCAAGTCAACCTTGGCTTGAAGTTCGGCCTTGTTAGCAAGAGCCTTTGTCAGGAGAACAGCTTCTTCTTCTTTCTCCTTCTGAATGGGCTCGTTGGCCAAAGTTAAGCTCACAACCTTCTGACCATGGTCGGACATCTTCTTGGAGAAATCATTCAAGATCTCCTCTTGGCCCTTCACGAATTCCTCCCGAAGATTGGCAACCTTGTCCTTTGCTATTCGGCTCAACTCGGTGTTCGTCATGACTGAGTTAGCGCAGAAGACCTTGGCCTTCGCTAATTTATCTTCGGCCCAATCTAGAACCAAAGATTGCTTTGCTGCCCAAGCTCGAAGGTATCCACTATACCCCAAGAGCTACAAAAAAGAAGGAACTTAGTGAAATTTACACAACGAAAAGCCAAAACACTTAGGCAAAAAAGTGGGAGGAAAAATGAAGGAGCAGGAAGAATTACCAGAGCAGCATGCTCAAAAACTTTAGCGGTAAGGGAATCCTCGGAGGCACACTCCTCGGCAACTGCCTTGAAGGAAGCCTGAGTGAGTACGCCCCTCGCCATCTGGGGAGCCATTTCCCGGCAATCCTCGGAGAACAGATTCATGTCCTCCGTGAAAGACCAAAACGGCTCCCTTGGAACTTTGTCTTTTGGGATGTGGGAATCCCGAAGAGCCCGCCTTTGGGCATGCTCAACCATCCAAGCTGAGGATGCCAAATCCTCTGCAAAATAGAAAACATGTGTCTCATCAGGCAAAACTCCTTGACTGGGAAACCCATGAGATTGCAAAAACTGAAAAGGGGATAAGAGACAAACCTGGCGCAACCTCAGTGACGTCATCGTCGGAGTCCCGGGCCTCTTCCACATCCGTAGGGACATGTTTGCCTTTGTCCCTTTGGCATTTTTCCAACTCCTCGGCAGAGGGACTCCTCGCCAAAGAGCCCAAAAGATCCACCGACGTGGTGGGACTCAGAGAAGCAGTAACAGCGACCACCCCGGCAGGAACCTCTGCGGGAGTTTTAGGTTCGGCGAGAGTTGCAACCTTGGTGGAAGTTGCAGCCTTGGTAGAAGTTGCAATGACGCCACCAACCTCCGTGGAAGTTACAATGACACCGCCGACCTCCACCACATCCTCTGAGGGTGGAAGAAGGGTGTCCTTCTTTGCCTTCTTGGCTGAAGAAGGTCCACTCCCAGTAGTCTTGCGCCTCTTGGAGATGCCTTTCTTCGTTTGCTCTCCCTTCTCGGCCTGACCAAGGAAGAGAGACTTATAGTAGGCAGCAGACTCGTCGCCCATCTCTGAAAAAGAGGGAAAACATAAATGTGAGTCTAGACAGGCACTTATGCTGAAAACTTTGAAAGGAACTTACTTTCAAAAAAGCCTTCATAAGTGAGCTCGCTTCGAAGGAGCTTCACTAGCCAAGAGTCCTTCCCCTCGGTAGTGATGCCCTTCATCATCTTTGTCTTGCAACATGGTGAATTTCGAGGGAGCTTCCGAGGAGGGAGAACGCCTGACGGAGATGTTTCCCAGGTGGGAAAGTACCTGAAAGACTCCGAAAAAAGGTTAGGAGGTCCCCGGGATGAATTTCCGGGGAGGAGCCTCCGACGCGCAAGTCAGTTTCCTGAGAAGGTGAAAGGGGACACTTAGGGAGTTTTGCGGACTTGCCTGCTTGTGTTTTTCAGGAGAGAGGAGTCCCATGCCTGCCAGGACGTGTTTCCTGTGTATTTATAGGGAAGCCTGACCCGTTTAGATCATGACACGTGTTCGGTCAGATCTTTTCTGTACCTTCGGACATAGGGGACAAGTAGCCAGTGGCAGGCTCCTTGAGCCTTGAACAGAGTCAAGTCTTGACAAGACCCGGACGGCTTCGGCGCGTCAGGCCGCCGTTTTAGGCAGTGCATGGCGATCTATCAGAGGCTCCTTAAATGCTCATTAAATGCTCATTCCGTACACCCGAGGTCCTTTGGGCGAGGTCATCTTTTGGTACGAACGCCCTTCTTCGGGAATCATGTTGGTGGCTCGGGGAGTTCTCTAGCTCAGGGGTTCTGCCTTCAGGGAGAATCTCTCCTGCTTTCAGTAGCTGGTTCTTTTCTCCCGAAGGTGATATGTTCGGTTTCCCGAGAGAGTCATCGACACATTTAGATAACCTGGCGTTTCAGCCGAAGTGCTTACTTCGTCACGCTCGATTTCACTTCTGCCGAGGTCTGTGGCAATGCTTCTTTCCGAGCTACGTCAGGCTCCCCGGTCAAACCTTCGGGGAAATTCATGCTGGGGGAGGAGATAGCCTTTTGGCTATCACAGGCCCCCCTCGAAAAAGCCGAAGTGGGGACTTCGGTTTGTTCGCTTCCTGAGGGCCCCTCTTTGGGCCTTGAGTGCAGTACTTGTTCCGAAGACGGACCTTCCGTCTGAAGACATAGGCTTTTCTTCCAAAGCCTATCTGTTGGTGTCTTCGAAGTAACCTGCTTTCCAGCTTTTTAGGCCTTTCTCGAAGAAGCCGAAATGGAGACTTCGGTTTGCTGTCTTTCCCAAGATGCTTCTCGGGAGTTTCTAGGGAGTGCAACCTGTGTCAAAGATACACCTTTTTGTCCGAGGATACGGACTGTTCAGCCATAGCCTGTCTTTTGGTGTCCTCGAGGTAACCTATTTCTTTATTTTTGTAGGTTAGTGAACCGTCGTGTCTCATAACCAGACGTGTCAGTCTGGAGCGGCGCGACGTCTGTCAGAGGGCGTGCTCCTCTTTTAGGTACGATGGCTGACACGTGTCAGCTTTTTGTTGGCTGGGGTTGCATCGGTTACCGCGGGCACGCCTTTTTAGGTGCAGAAGGGCATTTATGGCGGTGTTTCACCTTTGCAGAGTACTTATGACGCCGGTTCGCCTACCCCCCTCGGCCTATATATATGCTGATTTCGTCATTTGTTTCTTTTGCTTTTGCTTTTGCTCTGGTTTTCCTTCTGCTCTCTTCTACCTTTCGCGGCGGTTCTTTCACCTGAGCTTTTTTCCGGTCATCTTTCACGACGGCGTCTTCACACCCAGATTTCGGCAAAAGATTTGGTGGGTTTTGATTTCTAGAACTCTTTATTTTTCAAAGTTTCTCCCGAAGTCCGTTTTTGCCTTTTTTCGAACTTGTTTTCCAGCCAAAAAATGCCTATTCCTGAGAGTTGGCAGCCTCTTCTTTCTCACCCTTATTGCACTACTCCTGCAAAATTAGCAAAGTGGAAGAAAAAATTTTTCCTTCCCTCATATGCTGTTACGAGGTTGCCACGTCCTGACCACTATAGCTTTTCAAACCATAGTAACGAGATCACCGTTTTCTGGGCTCAGCTGAAAGCCGGACTTCGGTTCCCCCCTCCGAAGTTGATTTGTGACTTTTGCCAATTTCATGGCATTGCCATAAATCAACTTCCTCCGAACTCGTACTGCATGCAGTACTACAAGCTCTACGTGGTCTCGAAGGGTGGCTTCTATTTTATGCTACCTCGGGGATCCGGTAGCAAAAAGTATTTGTTCACCTTCGCCACTAAGGATAGCTGGCGAGGGTGGCAAAAAAAGTTTTTCTTTCTGAAGATGGAGGAGGCCTGGTCGCGTGTTCCGACCAAGTGGGCTTAGGGACGGTTGGAGGACGACGTTGTAGATCCGAGGATACTGTTGACTCCCGACTTGGCTTCTGTATTCGCGGATTTCGACGGACATATCCGAGCCGTCGCCGACTAGGGTCCCGAGGTCCCTTCGCATCCTTTTTAGCCCTTTCCCATCAATTGGAGGTTGATGACCGAGGAGGTCCTTCGAGAGCTCGGGGTGGTAGAGGAGCACAAGACGGACCTCGGGATGCCGGCTCCTGCCATCGCCGGGGAAGACTCCTGGCTACTGCAGCTCCTTCGGGAGGAAGTTTCTTTCGAAACTTTTTATGAGAGTAAGTTACTTTCTAATTTCCTTGTTATAACTTCGTTCCCGACTCACACTGATGTCTTTCTTCCTTTTCAGAAATGGGTGAGGACACTACCGCCTTCTACAAAGCCCTTTTCACCGGTCAGCCCGCGAAGGGTGATCAGGCGAAGAAAGCTGCCTCCCGAAGACGGAAAATGTTCGGGGCTGGGCCGTCTGCTTCTAAACGGGCGAAGAAGGATGTGCCCCCTCCCCTTCCAGAGATTTCTGAAGAGGTGGGCGAGGAGCCCGAGGCTGCTGCTGCCCCTCAGCCCGAGGTTGCTGCTGAGGTCCCTCCTCAAAGTCCTACCCCGTCGCAGGCTTTCCAGGACGCCGTGGTAGAGGCGCCTTCTGCCAAAGAGCGGCGCCGAATAAAAGGCAAGGGGATTTCTTCCGAAAAGGCTCGGGCTTCCGACGAGGACGTCGTCGAGGTGCCAGCAGGTTTGTTCTTCTATCAAACTGTGGCACTTCTCTTTTTTGATGGTCTTTGAGATTTTCTTTTCTTGACCAACTTTTGTTTTATTCGTGTAGAAGAGTTGCTCACTCCGGGTTGGGTAGCTGAGCATGCCAAGAGGAGAGCCCTTAGGGACGCCCACATCCCGAAGGGAAAAGTCCCGAAGGAGCCTTTCTGGACGTTTACGGAGGACATGAATTTGTACTCCGGAGATTGCCAGCAAATGGCTACGGAGATCTCGAAAGGGGTCCTCACCGATGCCTCCTTCAAAGCCATTGCCGCGGCTCACCCGGGCGACGATTCTCTCACCGTGAAGCTTTCCGAGCACGCCACCCAAGTATACCTTGCGTCTATTTTCCTCCTTTGAATTTTTTCTAAGTGTTTGGTTTTCTCTTTGTCTTAATGACCTCGCCTTTATCCTTTTGCAGCTTCTGGGGTACGCTGGCTTTCTCCGAGTTCGGGTGGCGAGGCAGACTGAGTTCCGAGCCAAGGCCTTAGAAGCCATAGAAAGAACAAAGGCCATGTGCTCGGAACTGGCTGTCAAGAACCTTTAGCTGGCCCAAGCTGCGGAGAAGGAAGTTGCCGCCTTCTGGGAGGAGTTCCAAAAAGAAAAAGATGAACTTTTGAGGGACTCCTCCCAGAAAATTTCTGACCTCGGCTCCCAAGTGGCGGAGCTGATCTCGGCAAATGAGGAGCATTAGAAAGAGAAGTCAAAAGTCAAAGGTCTTCTGGCGAAGGCGCTTGCTGAGAAGGCTGCGCTCCAAGCCGAGGTCGATGCTATGAAGAGGGAGCCAGAAAAGAAGAAAGTGAAGGAGCTGAAGAAGAAGGTCTCAGATTTGAAGAAGGACTTCGAGGAGCTTGAGGTCGAGAAAGACAAGTCTGATCAGATGACCAAGGTTGGTTTTCAGGACGGATTCTGTCTTGTTCGGCACCAAGTCCTTCAGAGGTTTCCAGATCTGGACCTCTTTTCTGGCGGCCCTAGACATTCCCGAGGGACCTCGGTGGACCTGGTCCAAGATTGATCATTTGAACCTGCCTTCTCGTATTCCGGCGCCGAAGGTGGTGCAAAAGGACGCAGGAGCCAAAGACTCCCGGGACGCCGAGAACCCTTAGTTTGTTCTAGGGTCATTGTCCTTCTTTCTCTTCTTTTTTGTACTTCTTCTTCTGGCTATTTTTTGTAAGCACACTTATCTCAATGAAGACCTTGAAATTTTGGCTAAGTCTTTTCCTGAGATTTTTTGTTTTCCTTTGTCCCAAAATTTATTCGCTCAATAGACTTCGGAAAACTTTGTCTATGCTTATCATGGTGACCTTTTTCGCGAAATCCTGACTTGTTCAACTTTTGCCCAAAAATTTTGGCTAAGTCTTTCGCCAGATTTTCTCTGTTGTCCCGAACACGTTTGCTTTAGAGACTTCAAAAAATAATACCTTCGCTTATGTTACCCGGCCACCTTTGCGGAATTCGCACCACTTATGCTAAGAAACTTTTTGGCTAAGAAACTTTTTATACTTAAAGAAAAATTTCCTTTCTTTGTACAGCACGGTCTTCTTTGCCGAGGTTCTAAGCGTAAAATTTTCTCAAGGCGTCCGAATGCCACGTATTTTTTAATTCTATGCCTTCGGAGTCGCCGAGCTTGTAGACCCCTTTTCGTACTTCGGCAAGAACCAGGTAAGGGCCTTCCCAGTTGGCACGAAATATTCCGTGGGATGGCTTTTGAGGTGTGAATTCATTCTTTCAGAGAACGAGGTCTCCTCTCTTTATTCCTTTTGGCCTTGCGCGTAAGTTTATAGCCGCGGCCACTCTTTGCTGAAAAGCTTTTCTTCTTAGTTCGGCTATTTCTCTGTGCTCGCTGATGAGGTCGAGCATAGTTCTTAGGCCGAGGTCATTTCCATTTTCATCAAAAACTTGCACTCGAATTGATGGTTGCACTACCTCGATTGGGATGATGGCTTCTGTACCAAAGATGAGCGAAAAAGGCGTTTCCCCAGTGGCTCTTCAGGGTGTTGTTCGGTAGCTCCACAGTACATTCTGGAGTTCACCTGGCCATTTCCCTTTTGCTTCCCCCAGCCTCTTTTTCAGACCATCTTTTATGGTCCTATTAGATACCTCTACTTGGCCATTGCTTTGAGGATGGGCTACTGGGGCAAAGTGCATCTTTATTCCGAGGTCGTTGACAAAGTCCTGGAACCCTTTGTCAATAAATTGGGATCCGTTGTCGGCTACCAGTATCCTCGGTATGCCAAATCTGCATACAATGTTCTTCCATACGAACTTCTGCACTTCTTTAGCTGAGATAGTTGCTAATGGTTCTGCCTCGTCCCATTTAGAGAAGTAGTCTACTGCGACTACGCAGAATTTTACGCCTCCGGGGGCTGTTGGGAGCGGCCCAATGAGGTCTATGCCCCAAACTGCGAAGGGCCAGGGACAGTCAGTCGAAGTCACCATTTCCGAGGGTGTCCTCTGGATTTCTGCATGTTTCTGGCATCTGTCACATTTTTGGATGAACTGTCGGGCATCCTTTCTTAGGGTAGGCCAAAAATATCCTTGGCGAAGTACCACTGCGGCGAGGGCGTCCGTTCCAATATGTGAACCACAAGCGCCTTCGTGGACTTCTTCGAGGATCATTTCAGTATCCTCTTTGCCAACACACCTTTGTAAAGGATTTACGTATCCCTGCCGATACAGTTCTTCGCCTATTAGGAAGAATCGCGCAGAGCGTCTTCGCACTTTTGCGGCTTCGACGGGGTTTTCGGGGAGCGCATTGTCCGCAAGATACCTCTTTATTGGGTCTTTCCAGCCCTTTTCCGAAGTTGCTATGCTCAATACTTCAATGCTTGGATGGTTTAGTACCTCGGTGTATGTTTTTGCCTTTGCCAAGCAATCTGCTTCGGTGTTTTCCCGACGAGGTACATTTTCGATGTGTATGGTGTTGAACTCTTGAATGAGCTTCGCCACCAGTTCGTGGTATTTTGCCAAAATTGGGTCTTTCGGGCCGTAGTCCCCTGCCGTTTGCCGAACTACCAGCTGGGAGTCACTGTGAGCCTTCAAGTTTCTTATTCCAATTTTTCTGGCCAGGCGCAACCCTGCTATCAGAGCTTCATACTCAGCCACATTATTGGTGGCGCTGAAGCTGAACTTGATGGCCTTTATCACCTCTAGACCTTCGGGTCCTCTGATGATTACCCCGGCTCCTTGGTGTTCGGAACCTGAGGCTCCATCCACATGCAGCGTCCATTCTGGCTCACCTTCGCCAGGATCCGGGTGGCTATCTTCGGTGGTAGGTACTTCGGCGATGAAGTCAGCCAGTGCTTGAGCTTTTATGGCTTTCCGAGGTTCATAAACAATGTCGTGTTCGCCAAGCTCTATACACCATTTGGAAAGCCTTCCCGAATGATCAACTTTTTCATAACATCCCGTAGAGGCAGACTACTTCGGACGATGATGTGGTGAGCCTGAAAGTATGGCCGCAATCTTCTTCCTGCCAGCACCAAGGCATATATGGCTTTTTGGAGTAATGGATACCTGACCTTGGTGCCGTGCAGGGATTTGCTTACGTAATAAACTGGCCATTGCTTCGACCCTTCCTCTTTCACAAGGACCGAGCTCACTGCTTTTTCTGAAACAGCGAGGTACAGGATGAGGGGCTCTCCTTCGCGAGGTTGTCGCAGAGTAGGCAGTCGAGACAAATAGATTTTAAGTTCTTCCCAGGCTTTTTGGCAATCCTTATCCCAAGGATGGTTATCATCCCCGAGGTCATTCTCTCTTTTTGCTGCCTTAGTAAGGACTTTGAAGAATGCCCGACACCGATCTCCGTACCTGGAGATAAACCTGCTAAGAGAGGTTATCCTTCCAGTGAGTCTCTGCACGTCTTTCACTGTGACAGGAGTTCAAAATTCGAGCATAGCCTTAATTTTTTCTGGGTTAGCATCAATACCCCTTTCTGATACCATGTAGCCTAGAAATTTTCCCGAGGTCACGCCGAAGACGCATTTTTTGGGGTTAAGGCAAATTCCGAATATTCTGAGTTACTGGAAGGTTTCCTCTAGGTCTGTGACATGGTCTTTAGGCATCTTACTTTTGACTATCATGTCATCAATGTAGACTTCCATGTTCCTCCCTATTTGATCATGAAAGACTTTGCTCATCAGTCTTTGGTAGGTGGCTCCTGCATTTTTGAGCCTGAAGGGCATCCTAGTGTAACAATATGTTCCACCTTCAGTGATGAGAGTAGTTTTTTCTTCATCTTCGGGATCCATCCTTATTTGATGATACCCACTGAAGGCGTCGAGGAAGCTTAGGAGCCCATATTCGGCAATTGAGTCGACCAACTGGTCTATCGGTGGGAGAGGATAGGAATCTTTTGGGCAGGCATCGTTCAAGTTTCTGAAGTCGATGCACATCCGGAGCTTACTACTCCCTTCTTTTGTAGCAATGACCACATTGCTTAGCCATTCGGGGTACTTGACCT
Source organism: Aquilaria sinensis (assembly GCA_005392925.1). NCBI lineage: Eukaryota > Viridiplantae > Streptophyta > Magnoliopsida > Malvales > Thymelaeaceae > Aquilaria > Aquilaria sinensis. Next base: position 69,011 of record SMDT01000195.1, on the reverse strand, counting down.
CCCTAATTACATTTGCGTCCATCAAGCGCTGTACTTCGGTTTTGACGAATTTACTTTTGTGGACCGAGATGCCTCGCTTCTTTTGCCGGACAGGTTTTGCTTCCGGACTTACTTTAAGGCTATGTTGTATTATGCGAGGGTCTACCCCTGGCATATCCTTTGGCGAGTAGGCGAACAGTCCTTTATTCATCAGTAGAAAGGATACAAGGTTTTTCTTGTCACCTTCGGCCAAGTTTTTCCCTATTCGGGTATTTTGGCCGGGGACAAGTTCTACTTCTTCCGTTTCTACTTCTGCGAACTTTTCCGCCCCGCCCGTTTTTGGTTCTTTGGTCGGTAGTGTCCCTCCTGCTAAGGTTTGTGCAAAGTTGGCTGCTGGGGCCTTTCGGGCTTTGACAAACACCTTTCTGACCTCGGCTTGGTCGATGAAAATTTCGGCGTCTCCGTCCTTGGTGGCGAAGGTGATTGTTAAGTACTTCACATCTGGGCGAATGTGCAAATTCCCTTGTGTTTGCTTTCCAAGGATGGCGTTGTACGACGAAGGGACATCCATGACAATGAACCTCGTCATTGTGGAGGCAAAAATTTCTCCTTTTCCGCTGATCGAACTCCCTCTCATCATCAGGGGAAGGTCGATCCAGCCGAGGACGGGCAGCTCTGAGGGTCCTATTCCAAAGGTTGGTGAAGTAACAGGCTTGAGGTCGATGCTGGATATTCCCAAGCTTGGGAGCAGATGCGAGAATAGGACGTCGGCGTTTGATCCATCGTCAAGCAATACCCTTTTGACGTCCCAATTCCCTATTCTTGCCATGACCAACAATGGGTCGTCATGAGGGAAAATGACGGAGGAACCATCTCTTCGGGTGAGTTTTTTCGATGGGCTTTGGTACTCCATCGTTGCTATTTCCCTAGCTTTCCTCTTTCTCCCCGAGGATGGCAGTCCAGTGGTGATGGTTTGTATTACCCCCGCCGAAGGTGGGAGGCGCCTTTTTGGACTTCGGTTCCTCCTTCTGTCGGAGTCATACTCATCTTCAACAGCCTTTCCTTCCTCCTCTCTTCTTGCCTTCGGCGAAGGCTTTCGCAGATAGCGCCGTAGTTGGCCTTGCTTAATCAGCGACTCGATATACTTCTTCAACTGGAAGCAGTCTTCGGTGTCGTGACCGTGGTCACGATGAAACTGACAGAGCTTCTTCATATTCTTTTTGTTGTCAGCGGTCATCGCCTTCGGTCGCTGAATCTGGGACCCCTGTTTCTCCATTGTCATGAGGATGTTGGTCCTTGTGGTGTTCAGGGGTGTAAAGTTCGGAGGAGGCTTCCTTCCCCTGAACCTCCGAGGTCGTCCTGTTTGCTCTGTCGGATACTTGGCTTGCTGGCTTGATCCTTCGGGACGGGAATGATCGTTCTTTGGCCCCTCCATTCTTAGCTCTTCGGCTGTCATATGCTGCTCGGCTCTTCGGAAAAATTCACCGAGCGTGTCTGGGGGGTCTTTGGAAAACTCGTAAAATAGCTGCGAGTCCCTCCGAAGGCCCCGTATCATGGCGAGGATGCGTATTTCTGGCCGAAAGTCTGGAACACTTAGGGCCTCTCGGTTAAATCTTTCGACATAGTCACGGATGGTTTCCCCGTTCCTCTGTGCTATGTCGAACATCTGCACCGGCATCTTCGCCGTAGGACGACTTCCAATAAACTGCTGGGTGAAGGCAGTGGACAGCTCCTGGAACTCTCTGATGGTTCCTGGGGCCAGAGAGTTATACCATGCTGTAGCAGGGCCGGCAAGGGTGACCTCGAAACATTTGCATAGAGTGGCATCGTCAGCCCCGTGCAACACCATGCTCCGTTTGTACTTCGTCAGATGGGCCTGTGGATCTGTTCGGCCATCATACGTCTCTAGCCGAGGTACCCGAAAATCACTGGGCATGGCTGCCTCGACTATTGTTCGGGTGAACGGTGACTCATCGGCACAAAAAGTTTCAAATAGTCTGGCCCAGACAGGTCTACGGGCTACCTATTTTTCCACCCTTTCCAACCTCGCCAATATTTTCTCCATAAGGAGTGTGGCGCTGGGCTCTTCTTCAGTGAAAGGGGATCGTCGGCATCTCTTTGGGGACGGCGACCTCGCCTCAGGTGACGAGCTCATTCGGTGCGGGATTTTGGGTCTCTTGGAGTCCGTCCGTCCCACGAGCCGTGCCCCGAAGGGCGTGTTTTCTATTGAAGATTCCTCTCGTGGGTCTCCACTTCCCGAAGTACGATGAGCTGATTTAGAACTTCTCTCTCGAGGGCGCGCTGGCGAAGGAGGCCTCTGGGCCTGAGTTTGTTGTGGCCACCTTCTGTCTATCTGCTGTGCCATTTCGGCCACAACAGAACGCTGGAATTCGCGCAGAAAACTCATGGTGATGACCAAAGGGCGTTCTCAGGCAAGGAAGTCCCTAGAAGGGTTTGCTCAGTAGCCGGTTGGACTTCAGGCGCGGACGGGGACCTCGGAAGTCCCTTATCCTTAGAACGCCGAGTTTCAACGACGGCAACCTCAGGGTGGGTTCCCACAGACGGCGCCAAATGATGCCCTTCAGCATCTTTGTCTTGCGACATGGTGAATTCCGAGGGAGCTTCCGAGGAGGGAGAACGCCTGACAGAGATGTTCCCCAGGTGGGAAAGTACCTGAAAGACTCCGAAAAAAGGTTAGGAGGTCCCCGGGATGAATTTCCGGGGAGGAGCCTCCGACGCCTAAGTCAATTTCCTGAGAAGGTGAAAGGGGACACTTAGGGAGTTTTGCGGACTTGCCTGCTTGTGTTTTTCAGGAGAGAGGAGTCCCATGCCTGCCAGGACGTGTTTCCTGTGTATTTATAGGGAAGCCTGACCCGTTTAGATCATGACATGTGTTCGGTCAGATCTTTTATGTACCTCCGGACATAGGGGACAAGTAGCCAGTGGCAGGCTCCTTGAGCCTTGAACAGAGTCAAGTCTTGACAAGACCCGGACGGCTTCGGCGTGTCAGACCGCTGTTTTAGGCAGTGTATGGCGATTTGTCAGAGGCTCCTTAAATGCTCATTAAATGCTCATGTCGTACTCCCGAGGTCCTTTGGGCGAGGTCATCTTTTGGTATGAACGCCCTTCTTCGGGAATCACGTTGGTGGCTCGGGGAGTTCTCTAGCTCGGGGGTTCCGCCTTCGAGGAGAATCTCTCCTGCTTTCAGTAGCTGGGTCTTTTCTCCCGAAGGCGATATGTTCTGTTTCCCGAGAGAGTCATCGACACATTTAGATAACCTGGCATTTCAGCCGAAGTGCTCACTTCGTCACGCTCGACTTCGCTTCTGCCAAGGTCTGTGGCAATGCTTCTTTCCGAGCTACGTCAGGCTCCCCGGTCAAACCTTCGGGGAAATTCATGCTGGGGAGGCGATAGCCTTTTGGCTATCAGGTAGCAGGAGCTGGCATGCCAAGATCCGTCTTGTGCTCCTTAACGACCCCCAACTCCCGAAGAACATCCTCGGTCATGAGTCTCCACATGATAGGGAAGGGGTAGAGAGAGCGCGGAGGGACCTCGGCATCCCAGTCGGCAACAGCACGGATACGTCTGTCAAAGTCCTCAAACCTTGCTGCCAACTCGGGAGTTAGCAACTTCTTGGGATCCACAACATCCATGTCCAGCTTTCCCCGAGCCCACTTTGTCGGAACATACGACCAGGCCTCTGCCACCTTTAGGAAGAAGAACTTCCTTTGCCACCCTCACCAGCTATCTTTGGTAGCGAAGGTGAACATGAATTTTTTGCTCCCAGATCCCCGAGGTAGCATAAAATAAAAGCCACCCTTCAGGACCGGATAGAGCTTGTAATACTGCATGAACAGGATAAAATGGGGTTGTACCCCGAAGACCCCGCACATGCAAAGAAAGGTGTTGAAGTAGTAGTACGAGTTGGGAGGAAGCTGATTTACGGCTATGCTATGAAATTGGCAAAAGTCGCAAATCATCCTCGCTGGAGGATACCGAAGTCCGGCCTTCAGTTAGGCTCGAAAAACGGTAACCTCATCGTCCCGATTCATAAAGCTAAAGTGACCGAGCTGGGGTAACCTCGTGGTGGCGTAAGAGGGAAGAAAAAATTTGGCTGTCCACTTCTCTAATTTATCAAAAGTGGAGCAACAAGGGTGAGACATAAGAGATTGCCAGCTCTCGGGAATAGCCGAAGACATGGTTGACCAAAAAAGAGACTTCCGAAAAGATGAAAATTGACTTTGGGAAGCTAAAAGAAAAGCAGAAACTGAAGAAAGAACCCACCAAAGGCCTTGCCGAAATCAGGATTCCCGAACGCCGTCGTGCAAGATGCTGGAAATCGCTCCGCCGTTAATACCGCCACAAAAAGGGCACGGAAGTAGACGAGAGCAAAATGAGATGCAAAGGAAAACAAATGAAGAGTATGACAGGAGGAGGCTTACATAGATTGAGGAAGGGTAGCCAAAAGGGCGTCATAGTTGCTGCGCGAAGCTGAAACGTTGCCATAATTGCCCCTCGTGCTTGAAAAGGCGTGCCCATCCCAACTAGCACCTGCCACGCGTCACCCGTCACGAGAAACTAGGACACATTTTCTGACATCTTGAAAACTCGGGCGCGCCGCTCCAGACTGACACTCCCAGTTTCAAGACGTGACGATCTAAAGGCAGAAAAACTAAAGAGGTTAGGTATCTCGAAAACTCCAAAGGGCGGACAGGTGACACCTGTCTGAACAAGGCATATCCCTAGGTGGCGAAGTGCCTCCTCTGCGAATGTCACACTTCGAGTCCTGAAATGCGCCCACAAAAGGACCACTAGCCAAAGTCTCCACTTTGGCTTCCTGGGGGGGGGGGGGGGGGGGGGGGGGGGGGGGGGGATGTGATAGCCAAAGTGCTATCTCCCCGAACACCTAAGGACCCTAGAAAGGAGGGAGCCAAATGCCTGAGGCACGCGACCTCAGCAGCCCGCCAATACCAACCTCGGGAAACTACCGTATCGCCTCTATCGGGAGGGCGACCGAGTCAGCTTCGGGGAGAAGTGCCAGCCACCTTCTGCAGGTGAAAGCCCCCGAAGGGCTAACTTCAGAGCCGAGGAATACCCCAAGGAACCACTGCGACTCTGGGAAAAGGTCCCTCACTCTGAAGTTAGACATCAACCAAAGGGACCTTGGAGGTACGGCAGAAGCCATCAATGAGCCTCTGACGTGACACCCGTACACCCTACACATCATCCTTGCAGACACTCTGACGTGCCGCTACTGCCTATGTCCTGTCACGTAGGGCTATGATTATCGCAGCTCGTGGCCAGAGGAGCTTGCAGGCGACTAGGGGCCCCCCACGCCTAGAAGTACGGATGGTATTCGTCCATACACGTGCTGCAATCTGAAGGGCTCGCCCCCTCCTATATATCGCCCCCTCCTATATATACCTGGAGAATGGTCATAGGCAGGGGGATCTCTCCCCTCTTTCCTCTCTGAATCCTCTCCTTCCAGCCCTCAAAAGAAAACACGGCCAAGCAAGACTCTCTTCTATTTGCTGCTCTCTCTCCACTTCTCCAAAAGCACTAACTTGGGTGTCAGAGGCTGCTCATTGGAAAAAGACTCCGGGGACCTCCTAACCCCTGTTTTCTGAGCGTTTCAGGCACATTCTCCTGACGAATCCTGTTTCAGGCGCTCTCCTGTATCGGAAGCCCTGCTCGGCTTCACCGCACCGCCCGACGATCATGCTGCCAACCATCATCTGAGCTCGCCTGCACCTCCGGAAGCACCTGCTGCATTCACCGCGACACACAGTAATGATGCTGATGGGCACCACTTATGTTGCTTGGAACCTAGGAAAATCCTTAGTGGAGCCTTGGAACTTGGAATTCTTGGCTTGTGATGCTTGATCCTTGCTAATTCACATGTAATTGAGGCAAGGGATTTATGATTCATACTTGATTAATGCGATTCATTGTTAGCTTGAAGTACAATTCATGTGAATTAGTGAATGGTATTGTTGGTGGATGGCATTGGTTGTCATAGACTAGTGACAATTAGATCATTTTTGTGGTGTTTGTGGACACCATAGGATTGATTTAAATGGTGCATTGTGGCCTACTACATATGTACATGCAAGCTTGAGACAGGTGGAGGCATTCCAAGGGCCATTGGCAGGCATTGGAAGTACTCAAAGAGCCTTAGGCATATAGGAGAAGGTTCAGGACTTGAGGGCTTGGCGCCTAGGCACCAGGTGGCATTGTATTGCCTAGGACCACTTTTGGAACCTGAAGAAAAATGGCCTCTGGCACCTAGGCGCTAGCACTCAACAGCATTGACATGCTATAGTGTTTTCACCATAACTTTTCGCTCAGGTGTCCAATTGTGATGATTCAAGGTTCCACACAAAGCCAAGAGGGAGCACTATCATTTCCATTCCTTAAACAAGCTTGAATTGGACTAGGTGTTTCTATATTTTAGTGCAAAGTAAAGGTATGTTTGTCCACAATAGAGCACCATTAGTTGGGCACAAGGTTTAGTACTATTGGAAGCCTACTTGGGCTTTTGGATTTGAGGCTATGATGTAGGAACCTTAGTGCACCTAGGTGGGTTTCAAAGAACCTAGTACATGAGTCAAACCATGGTCATTGCCACTCCATTAGGGTGAACCAAGTAGTGGTGGATAAGTATATGTCTTGAGGGAAGGTTTAGTGCACCTGTAGCCTAAGCAAGGTTACTTGAGGTGTAAATGAAAGCCTATTGCACTTTTGGTAAGGTTTTGAGGTGGAAGTTTAGTACACAAATAACCTAGATAAGTCCAAGGAGTTGAGGTACTATGTGGAGGCTTAGTACACCTAGTTAGTTCCTTGGAACTCAAGCGAGGTGCATCCACCATGTTCACCTGCACAACAACCAAGGTAAGGTTAAAGTTACTACATCAATAAGCTAAGGCTTATTAGGAGCAAGTTAGGGGCCAGAACTCACTAGGCACATAGTGATGCCTATGAGAGGACTAGGAAAATGAGGTGTCCCAAGAGACTCGAATGTATGCACATATGTCAGCCCTCAGACTGCAAGAGCACATAGTAGATTTCATATATCATATATATGTGTGTCCTTAGTATTTTTCTTACAGGTTGAAGGATCCCTTACTGAGAATCTTTGATTCTCACTCCCTTAGCCTTTTCTATGCAAATTTTAGGTCTATAGAGCTGACAACCATTAAGGGTTGTTAAGATATGCTCACAAGTAGGTATTGTGCTTATTTGAATCCTTGTGATTCTACTTTTGTGGTTTGCATGTTGGTTAGGTTGTGGTTCTAACTAAAACTATTTATTTGGCCAATAGAGGCTAGAGAAGCACAAGGGAGGGCTTATGAAGCATGCCACCGGGAGTTTGCTCTAAGGTGGGAGCTTAGTTGAAGATCTCAGCGGTAAATTTCAGTGTATAATTTTCATACACTAATTGCCTCCAATGTTCATGTTGAGTAGTGTACTATAGAGTTGCTTTCAAGTGCGAGAATAGTTTACTTTTGTATGGATGTTTGCACACGATTGATTACGTGTAGTTAATTCCATAGTTATTTTGTATGCTTTGAGTACTTTTGAAACTTGGTTTTTAGTGGAAAGCCCAGGCAATGTTTTATGATTTATGTTCATACTTTATAACTTGTTTTGTTACATAAGTCAAAGCATTACTCATGCATGGTTGCATAGTAGGATTAATTAACTAGAAGCATAAAGGTTTTAACTAGTATGCACATAATTAATTAGCCAATTGTGACTAGTGTGGGACAAGTTCCCATAGGCTTCCTAGGCAGGCCCGTGAAGGGCCGTGTCAATGTAACCTTAACTCTTCTATTATAACAGGGCTAACTTCTCCATTGTGTAGGTATTCTTATTCAATATAAACTGAGGCGATTTCGTCAATCTATCAATTATCACCGACACAAAATCATGTTGGTCCTGAGTGTACGGCAACCACACTTGGAAATCCATTATGATCGACCCATACTTTTGTTTTGGCAAAGAAAGACTTTGCAATGTACCCCCAGGCTTTTGATGTTCAAGTTTCTTCACTTGACACATCAAACACTTGCTCACACATTTAGCTATGTCCCTATTTAAAACTAGGCCACTTGAAGTGAGTCTTCAAGTCATGGGTACATTTTGTTCTTCAAGTTACGGTACATTTAGTTAACACCAAGGTGAACATTGAATTTATTATTATGTGCTTCTTGAAGAACTTGTTTTCATAGTCCTTGACATGTTCATTAGTTCACACAAACTCTTCCCACTACACTAATAAATAATATGGATGTGTTAAATCTATTTATACTTATAAATATATTAACTCACAAGTAAGCGCACCTATCATCAAAGTGTAGTAGTAGCAAGTATCAAAATCCCTTTCCCCAAAGGATAGAGTTGTCTACCACTTTCAACCTTTCTTTATTATCTACCTAACAATTAAAGGAGTTTGCTTTGCTAATTAACTATAGATTAACTAAACTAACTAATGCAGTAAAAATGTCTAGCAACTGACTACCGGTAATGGAAAACAAATTAGATAACCAATAATAAGAAACCTTATACTTAGATATGAATTTCCCTATAAATCCCTTATGTTGCTTTTACTTTGGTTTAACAGGTTTAAGGTTAACATGGACTGTAGAATACTACCTAACTTAAATTAGCTCCTTATTATTCCCATTCACCAACCCCATTCTTAAGTTTTCGATAAGGTGTCTAGGTCTACCGTACTTCCTAAGAATACATTACTACTTTTACGACCAAACTACTAGGTTTCACCCTAGTCTTAAGGTATTATATTACACCAATTCCTCCCAATTATGATAATATCCTTTTTACCCAATGGTGATCTATAACAAAGATACTAGATACTACCTACACATGTTTATCGTCTTACATTAAATTCATAGGCTAGCTAGTATTAATCAATGTAATAAAGTACATTGGATAGATCGTAAGAAAAACATAATTATATTAAACCAAAAGTAATAACAATCATAAAATCATCCTAGGGTTCACCTACTCTAAGTATGAGCATAAAATTTAGCTCATCATGCCACAAAACAAACATAACAGAAATAGAGAAAAATAAGGAAAAGAAGTCTCCAACTCTACATTGCTTATCCTCTAAGAAATCTTTGATTTGATGCGCATTAATTGGTGTTGATCATCGAAACTACCTCTGACAGCATTTTCCTATGGAAATCCTTCTTTCTTTTTGTGTTTTTTCAACCTCCTCATATCCCTTCTCTTATCTTTTTTTTTTCTATTGAATTAACTCAAAAAAACCCTATATAGCAAGCAAACATGGGTTTTAACACAAACATGTAAAGCTTTGACATGAGTGTCTTTAACATTAACATGGGCTTGTATAAAGGCATGTCAACTCCAAATTTTGCTAAAACTTGTAATTCGGACCTAAAACTTTACAAAATCCTTTTTTAACCAAAACATAGATGAATTCTGAACTAAAAATAAAATATGACCTAATTAGGCACCCAATTCTAATGTAAAAACATCAAAAGACAAACAAATATTAAGAGAAAATGTAACTAAATATGAGTATATCTGTCCTTCCACATCATTCACATATAATCTTTCCCCATATTTCAACAATCCTCTGTTGTATCAAAATTTGTCTGATACTACATCAGGCTTCTCTTCCCCTAAAATCTTCTTCAGATTGTGATCTACGCCCTTAGCATCATTGAGTTTACCAAGCCATGCTGACTTTATTTCTAGAATAAGCACTTGGGCTTTCTCTCAAGATTTCCAAGCTTCATGTATCACAGAAAGTCATTCAATGGTACCTTGTTTTGAACTTCTTGGCACGTGATCCCTTGAAAAGATTGCACTGGTAAGCTTTCTACTCAAAGCATCAGACATTACATTGCCTTTCTCAACATAATAATTAATTGTCCAATCGTAGTCCTTGATGTGCTCAATCCAATGCTTTGTCTCATATTAAGCTTCTTTTGAGTAAACAAGTACTTTAAACTCTTATAAACCATAAAAGTTTAGTGTGAGGACCACTACTGCTAACTCTAGGTCATGCATTGGATAATCTAGTTTGTTAAGGGAGAGTTTCCTTGAACCATAAGCTATCACTCACTTCTCCTACATAATACATGTCCTAAACTAGACCCAAAATCATCGATATAGATTTCTAATGTCTTATATGGTTCTAAAAAGGTTAGGATAGGCACAAAAGTAAGTTTCTTCTTAAGTTCTTGGTAACTAGCTTTGCACTTGTTCAACCAATTGAACTTTTAGGACTTTTTATTCAAGGCGGTTAATGGGGAACCCATCATAGAAATTTTTTCCATAAATCTTTGGTAGTATCCTAGTAAACCAAGGAAACTCCTTACTTCCTTCACTGTAGTTGTCCTTTTCCATTCAACTATAGCCTTAACTTTCTTGAGATCTACCGAGAGTCCCTAAGCACTAATTATATGCCCAAGAAATAAATCACTTAAGGCCAAAAATGACACTAATAAGCTTGCGTAATACCTATTTTCTTCTAGAATTTACAAAACTATCTTGATGTGTTCCTCATGTTCATGTAGGGATTAGGAATACACCAAGATGTCATTGATAAAAACCTTAATGAACTGATCCAGATATGGTTTAAAATTTCAATTCGTGACATCCATGAACACTGTTGGAGCATTTGTGACTTAGAAGGGCATCATAGTGTACTCATAGTGTCCATATCGAGTCTTGAACACAATATTTGGAATTTCTTCCTCCCTCACTTTTATTTGGAAATAGCCAAATCTTAGGTTGATATTTGAAAAGATTTTGGCACTCTTCAATTTTTCAAAAAGATTGTCAATTCTTGGTAAAGGGTACTTAATTTTCACCATTATTGTGTTCAGTTTCTAGCAATCAATAAACAACCACAATGTGTTATAGCCCTCCTAGCGAAATGCTTGGTGAGCAAGGTAAATTCATAAATCCCTAGTTTAAATGCCTTAATTAAAGGTGAATTAGCAAAATCAAGTAAGTTATACAAGGGTTAGTTAGTTCCAAGCTTGCCCAGGGGAAAAATGGCCTTTTTGTACCTAGAGGGTCGGGATGAGTTCTAGGAGTAAAAATGAAGTTTTTAAAACCTAAAGCCCAAGTTCGAAAGTTTTTCTTAAGTATATAATCACCTAGTTACTATTTAGGGAAAGGGTAAATTTGTATGTGTTAAAAAAGTTTGGGCAGGGAAGGTTTTTATTACTTAAAACTTGTGGAGGAAATGGTTTCAGCACTATTCCCTCATCTCCTCTAACTCCATTTTCGTAGCCCTCCTAAGGCCTCTCAAATTCTTACTCAATATTCCTCCAAATCAAGGTTTCTTGGTGAAAAATGAAGGCATTCTTGGTGCCCACGGTTAGGAAAGCTTGTTTCAAACTTGTTTTGCACCATTGAAGCTTCCTAGGATGTTTTTATCCATAAGATGGCTTGAATTCGTAAGGTAACTCATTGTTCTTGTTGATTTCAAGTTTCTTGAGCCTAATTAAGCTTGTATTTTATTGGCTTTGTGCTAATTTAGTGCCATGAACCTTGTTTTGCTTTGGAACCTAGGAAAATCCTTAGTGGAGCCTTGGAACTTGGAATTCTTGGCATGTGATGCTTGATGCTTGCTAATTCATTTGTAATTGAGGTAAGGGATTTATGATTCATGCTTGATTAATGCCATTCATTGCTTGCTTGAAATAGAATTCATGTGAACTAGTGAATGGTATTGTTGGTGGATGGCATTGGTTGTGGTGGACTAGTGAGGATTTGATGATTTGTGTCGTGTTTATGGACACCATATGTTACGGCCCTTCTAGTGGGAAGCATGTTTGAGGAAGGTAAAGTGTTCTAAATTAAGTTTAGAACCTTAATTCAAGTTTACATAGCAAGAATAGAGAAGTTTAGCAAAGTTCACTAAGTTTTAAGAAAAATAAAACACTGAACGAAGTTCAGGGGCAAAATGTTAATTTTGCATCATAAATAGCCGGGATGAGTCCCAAGTGTTTTAAAATGAATTTTTATAACTTAAATTTCAACCTTAACTCAAACTTAAAGAATAGACAAGAATTTAATCAAGAATGACTAAGTTACAAAGATGGGGGGCTTAATTGCATTAAACTTGAAACCTTGGTGACCTTGATGCTAAGTAAGGGTTTAAGAAGGGAAAGAGAAGGGGGACGCTGCCATACCCACATTTTCATCCTTCCCTTACTCATTTCTCTCTCGAATTAAGCTTGGAATCAAGTGATCTTGGTATCAAGAGGTGCAATTCAAGGTATATAAGCTTGGAGGAGCCAATTTCAAGCTTGAAACCATGATTTTGAAGCTTGGAAAGGCATTTTTCCACATCCCCTATTTTTGAACGAGGTAAGAAATGTGTTCTTGATTGAATTTATGTTTATTAGTTAGTTTGAAGCTTGGGTTTTGGTTAGAGAATGAAGTTTTAGTGATTAGTGCTTTGTTTTTGTATTGGAATTGGTGTAGAACTTTGGTGAGCTTGGTTGGTTAAAAGGGAGTATGTTTCCAAGTTCATTTAATGCCAATAGCTTGGTTTGCTTGAAGAATTTGAGTGGTTTTAGCTATGGCATTAGTTAAAGGTTTTGGTTGAATTATGGTGGACTAGAGGAATTGGGAGGATTGAATTGATGTTACCAGACATCATAGATTAGCTTGTGACAGTTGGTTATGTTCTATGAGTGTATGAAATTTGGAGGCATTCCACGCATGTTTGGTATGTGTAAGAATCGTCCAAAGTTCATAGCAGCAAAATGCGCCAAATTCTGCATTTTTGCAGATTGGCAACGCGTCGCCAATTACAGGTTGACCCCAGCGACGCGTCGCCGATCCAGTAAAATGTCACAGAACATCCACAACTGTGGCAACGCGTCGCCACAGACAAAAATGGTGAATTTTTCACATTTTGCTAGCTTGATCCAAATGAGACCTAAGAGGGTTCTTAGCATACCTAAGGGGTTTAAGGATTCCGGGGGTACTCTGCGACTTCCAAAAGTCCCACAAAATATAAGAGTTTCCTGGAGTTTTGTAGAGTTTTAAGGTTGCTTGTGCAACAAGCAAGGAAACTATGTTGCAAATGAGCATAACTAGCTACCACTAGCTCAGGTGAGAGGTTTAGAACCCTTGTTGGCCTAGTCTACAACAAAGAGGTCCTGTGACCTAGTCTACAAAGTTCCACCATAATTCCCCTTCATAACGACTATGGGAAGGCTACATGATAGCATCCAGTAAGCTTCGGCTTGCTAGGAGCAGATTAGTGATCAAAACTCGCTAGACACAGAATGATGCACCGTGCGGAGGACTAGTTGAGGAGAGGTCTTTATGGCCTAGTTATATGTGCATATATCAGACCCTCATGCTGTGTGAGCTTGCAGCAAGTTTACATATGTTCATCATATGTCCAGTCCTAGTAATTTTCTTGCAAGTACACTGAAGACCCTTACTGAGAATTGTCGAATTCTCACTCCCTAGTTATGTTATGCAGAGACTAAAGTTGTTGGACCGGGGAATCGTTGAGGATTATCGCGGTAGTGTTCTTTTGTGTGAACAGGTACGGCATTTGAGAATCCTTGTGATTCTAGTCTACATGGTGTATTTAGTTGGCTTGTTGGTCAAGTAACAGTACTAACTAGTATCTTCCTTTGGCTGTAGAGCCTAATAGCACTTGGCAATGAACTTTTGAGACTCGCCACTGGGATTTCCATCCAAGGTGGGAGTTAAGTCAAAGAGATCTCAGTAGAGGCTTGTATTTATACAGTACTTTTAGTTGCCTCCATAGTCTATGCTATAAAGAGTCCTCGACTCTAGGATTGCTCTTGGGTGAGGGCATTAGTCTACTTTATGTATGAATGTTCTCACGAGTTGTTATGTGTAGTAAATTCACACAAATGTTGATTTTGTATGCTTTGGCTATTTGTACTTATTTTGTGTAGAAATTACTTGGCCAAGTTAATGTTTTATGATTTTAATAAACCAAGTCAAAGCATGAAGAGCATGCATATTGCGTATTCAAGGATAATGAACTAGTATCACAGGATTTAATCCGCGCACATACACAACTAGTCAATTACAATCCATTGTGAGACCAACTCTCACAGGGTTTCCTGGGCAGGGGCCAAAGGACGGCCGTGTCAGTTTTTGGTATCAGAGCTTAGGACTTATTTCATAGATATTGGAGGCTAAGACTGAGATCTAGTTTGGAAAGTCCAAGTGCTAGGAAGGTAGTACTGACCAACATTTGGGGAATGTGGTCTGGCTGTGGTTGCAGGTTGCTATGGTTGACACTAGGTCAGGAGCTTCAAGGGGAACTAGGGAACCTAGTGAGGGTTCAAGTGACCCCGTTGTGGCAAGGCTAGATGAGATATCTAGAGTTCTTTAGGGGTTGACACAGACTATGGCCCAAGTGGCACAGGGTATGAACACCCTTGTGACTGAGATGTTCAGAGATTATGAGGACAGAGGTGTTGTCCAGGAGGAGAATGAACCACAACAGGATCAGGAAAGGCATACTGAGCAACAGCAAATGCCTAGGGCTCATGAACACAGAAATCATGTTCATGAGGAGGAAGAAGAACCAGAGGTGATGGAGGCTCCAAGGAGGGGAGACACTCCACATCAGATGAAACTGTTGGAGAAGTTTAAGACTGTTTGTCCACCGAGTTTTGATGGGATAGGTGATCCTGACAGAGTAGGGGATTGGTTGTCCAGGATGAATAGACTCTTCACTTGTGGTGGTTATGACTCAGAGTAGAAAATGACTTTAGTGCCTTTCTTTCTGAGAGGAAGAGCTAGTTTATGGTGGGATGATGTGATGGAGATACTGAGGGAAAGTAATGGTACTCTCCCAGAGCACAAGAAAAAGGTGCTCAAGTGGTCAGACTTTGAAAAGAAGTTTAGACAGGAGTATATCAGTGAAGCTGCACAAGACCAGCGAAGGATTCAATTTGAGAATCTGACACAGGGAGAGATGTCTGTGCGAGAGTATGAGCAGCGCTATAATTCTCTTATTCGGTATGCTCCATATATGATGGCCAATGATGAGTTGAAGGCTAAGAAGTTTTTCCAAGGTTTGAAACCTATACTCAGGAGGTATATGGCGACAGTGGATATCATGAGCTATCGCCAGGTGGTTCAGAAGGCATTGGTCTTGGAAAGGGAATTTGAGGATTCCAGAGCATCTAGTAAAAAGGTGGAAGTTGGACCAGCCAACTTAGGAAAGAGTGCCGAGAAGTGACCAGTGGTGGAAAACCAAGGTCCATCCAAGAAAAGAAGGATGGGTTTATGTCCTAGATGCAGACGGTTTCATGGTGGAAGACCATTTACTCTGGGGACAGATGTTTGCAATATCTATGGTCAGAGAGGACATTGGGCGAGGCAATGCCCAAGAGCTCGACCGATGTCAGGTTCGCCCCAAAATTTACCCCCAGTACCCCTTGCCATAGGGAATCGGCCTGGTGTAGCCACAGCAGCAGTTGAGCCAAGGGTTTTTTCTCTGGCGAGTCAGGTGACCAGAGAACCAGCTGCCGTTTGAGGTAATTTTACTTTTCAGAATGGTAGAGTTATAGTACTTTTTGATACAGAAGCTACTCTTTCAGTGATATCTTCTGCCTTGGTAGATAAGTTTAAATTCCAGTGAGAAATCTCAGGTGAGTTGAGACTCATCAGAACTACGATGAGGGGTTTTATTGTAACCAATGAAGTGGTTACTAGGTATCCCTTGCAGTTAGGCGACCATGATTTTTGTTGTGAATTGTGGGTGATGGAGTTGAGGTCTTAAGACCTAGTGTCGAGAATGGATTGGCTAAGTAACCATAAGGCACAAATTGACTGTGTGAATCACTCAGTCGACATTATTGATGCTCAAGGAGCTAGAGTGACTTGGACAGGACGATTGGCGTCTAGTGCTAAGAGTTTGCACCTTAGACTTATGGAAACCATCCCTATAGTTGATGAAGAAGACTATTATTCGTTGAATGGAGTGGCTGTAAAGGAGAAACTTGAGAAGATTCCTGTAGCGAATCAATTTCCTGAGGTGTTTTCTAGTAGAGTTACCTGGGTTACCACCTAAAAGGGATACTGAGTTTGCAATCCATCTGCAACCAGGGGTTGAACCTATTTCAGTACCACCTTATAGCATGTCAGCTCCTGAGATGGATGAGTTAAAGAAGAAGTTGGAGGAACTGCTAGAGAAAGGCTTTATAAGGCCTAGTGTATCACCATGGGGAGCTCCGGTGTTATTTGTGAAGAATAAGGACGGAACTTTTAGATTGTGCATCGACTATAGAAAGTAGAATGCAGTGACAATCAAGAATAAATATCCGCTTCCTAGAATTGATGATCTGTTTGATAGACTTAGAGGAGCAAAAGTGTTTTCTAGAATTGATCTTCAGTCTAAGTACTTTCAGACTAGGGTTAAGGAGGAAGATATTCCGAAAACTAGTTTCAGGATGAGGTATGGACATTATGAATATACAGTTATGCCGTTTGGTCTGACGAATGCTCCAGTAGTATTTATGGAAGCCATGAATTGGATCTTTAAGCCGTTTCTGGATCAGTTTGTTGAAGTTTTTATTGATGACATTTTGGTATATTCACAGTCTACATCAGAGCATGAAAAGCACCTTAGAACAGTTTTGCAAGTGCTGAAGGATAATCAGTACTATGCAAAGTTGTCTAAGTGTGAGTTTTGGTCTGAGAGGATTCATTTTTTTGGGCACATCATTAGTGCTCAAGGTTTATCAGTTGATCCTGAAAAAGTTCAAGCAGTAGTTGAGTGGAAAAGACCAACTACAGTTACTAAGGTCAGGAGTTTCTTAGGCTTGGTAGGTTAATACAGACGTTTTATAGAGAATTTCTCTATGATAGCTACACCATTGACAGCCTTGACCAAAAAGACTCATAAGTTTGAGTGGACACCGAAGTGTGAAGAAGCTTACATGGAGTTAAGGGAAAGATTGACCAGTGCACCTATACTTGTTTTGCCAGATCCGAACAGAGGTTTTACAATTTATACTGATGCATCAGGTTTTGGTTTGGGATGTGTGTTGATGCAAGATAGTCAGGTGATTGCTTATGGTTCAAGACAGCTGAGGCCTAGTGAATTGAATTACCTGGTTCATGATCTTGAGCTAGCAGCAGTAATTTTTGCACTGAAGTTGTGGAGGCATTATTTGATGGGAAGGTCATTCAGAATCTTCACCGATCACAAGAGTTTGAAATATTTGTTTACCCAGAAGAATTTGAACATGAGGCAGCGTCGATGGATTGAATACATCAAGGACTATGACTGTTCGATTGAGTACTGTGCTGGTAAGGGAAATGTGGTAGCAGATGCATTGAGCTGGAAGTACATAGGAGTAATCTTACCTAAGGATCAGGCTACAAACTCCTCTGAAGGAGTGTTGAAGGACTGTTTCTTAGCTTTACATGAATTATGGCAAAGTAGAGAAAAATCCCTAGTCTACATTCTGGAAGTACAGTCAACTTGGTTAGTTAGAGTTAAAGAAGCTCAGATGAAAGATCCGTTGTTGAAGAAAATTTCAAGAGAAACGAAACTTGGCACTATAAGGAAGGAATTCAGATACAAGGATGAAATACTACATTATGGAGATCGTCTCTATGTACCAAATGTGGATGGACTTAGGCAACAAGTCATACAGGAGGCACATAATAGTATTTTGAATATTCACTCTAGTGTTAGTAAGATGTATCAAGATCTGAAGACACATTTCTGGTGGCCGGGATTGAAAAGGGATGTAGGAGGACATGTGGCAAAGTGTTTGACATGTCAGATGGTTAAAGCTGAACATCAGAAACTAGCAGGCACACTTCAGAGTTTACCTCTACCAGTAAGGAAATGGGGATCTGTTACTATGGATTTCTTAGTAGGGTTACTGAATACCTGGAGTCAGCATGATGCTATATGGGTAGTGGTTGATAGACTGACAAAGTCGGCACACTTCATACCTATCAGAGTCACTTATACGTTGGAGAAGTTGGCTCAGTTGTATCTCAAGGTGAAACCTTGTTCATCTAGTCTACAAAAAAAAGGTCCTGCGACCTAGTCTACAAAGTTCCACCATAATTCCCCCTGCATAATGACTATGGGAACGCTACATGATTGCATCCAGTAAGCTTTGGCTTGCTAGGAGCGGGTTAGTGATCAGAACTCACTAGGCACATAGTGATGCACCGTGAGGAGGACTAGTTGAGGAGAGGTCTTTATGGCATAGTTATATGTGCATATATCAGACCCTCATGCTGTGTGAGCTCGCAGCAAGTTTACATATGTTCATCAAATGTCCAGTCCTAGCAATTTTCTTGTAGGTACGCTAAAGACCCTTACTGAGAATTGTCAAATTCTCACTCCCTAGTTATGTTATGCAGAGACTAAAGTTGTTGGACCGGGTAATCATTGAGGATTATCGCGGTAGTGTTCTTTTGTGTGTACAGGTACAGCATTTGAGAATCCTTGTGATTCTAGTCTACATGGTGTATTTAGTTGGCTTGTTGGTCAAGTAACAGTACTAACTAGTATCTTCCTTTGGCTGCAGAGCCTAGTAGCACTTGCAAAGGACTTTTGAGACTCGCCACTGGGATTTCCATCCAAGGTGGGAGTTAAGTCAAAGAGATCTTAGTAGAGGCTTGTATTTATACAGTACTTTTAGTTGCCTCCATAGTCTATGTTATAAGGAGTCCTCGAATCTAAGATTGCTCTTGGGTGGGGGCATTAGTCTACTTTATGTATGAATGTTCTGACGAGTTGTTATGTGTAGTAAATTCACACAAATGTTGATTTTGTATGCTTTGGCTATGTATACTTATTTTGTGTAGAAATTACTTGGCCAAGTTAATGTTTTATGGTTTTAATAAACCAAGTCAAAGCATGAAGAGCATGTATATTGCATATTCTAGGATAATCAACTTGTATCACGATATTTAATCCGTACACATGCACAACTAGCCAATTGCAATCCATCATGAGACCAGCTCTCACAGGGCTTCTTGGGCAGGGGCCAAGGACGGCCGTGTCACCATAGGATTGGTTTAAATGGTGCATTGTGGCCTAGAGCATGTGTAGATACAAGTTTGAGGCAGGTTGAGGTGTTCCTTGGGCCATTGGCAGGCATTGAAAGCCCCCAAAGGGCCTTAGGCACGTAGGTGAAGGTTCAGGGCTTGAGGGCCTGTCACCTGGGGGCTAGGTGGAGTTTCAACACCTACGACCCCTTTTGGAACCTGAAGAAAAATTGCCCTTGGCGCTTTAGCAACAGTCTTAGCGCTTAGGCACCAGTACTCGATAGCCTTGACATGCTGTAGTGTTTTTGCTGTAACCTTTTGCTTGGGTGTTTGATTGAGGTGATTCCAAGCTCCACATGAAGCTAAGAGGGAGTACTATCATTTCCATGCCTTAACCAAGCTTGAACTAGAAAAGGCTTTTCTATATTTTAGTTCAAAGTAAATGTATGTTTGGCCATAATATATCATCATTAGTTGCGTGCAAGGTTGAGTACCATCAAAAGCCTAGTTGGGCTTTCAGATTTGAGGCTCCAATGTGGGAACTTTATTGCACCTAGGTGGGTTCCAAAGAACCTAGTAAATGAGTCCAACCATAGTCATTGCCACTCCACTAGGGTGAACCAAGTAATGGTGGATAGGTTTGTGCGTTGAGTGAAGGTTTATTGCACTTGTGGCCTAAGTAAGATTACGTGAGGCACAAATGAAAATCTAGTGCAATCATGGTAAGGTTTTGAGGTGAAAGCTTAGTACACAAGTGAGCTAGGCAAGTTTGAGGACTTGACGCTCTATGTAAAGGCTTAGTGCACCTAGTGAGTTCCTTAGAACTCAAGCGAGGTGCATCCACCATGTTCACCTACACAATAATCAAGGCAAGGTTAAGTTACTGCATTGGTAAGCTAAGGCTTACTAGGAGTGAGTTGGGGGCCAGAACTTGTTAGGCACAGAATGACACCCATAAGAGAACTAGGAAGAGGAAGAGTCCCAAGGGACTCAAATATATATGCATATGTTAGCCCTCAAACTGCAAGCACACGCAGTAGATTTCATATATCATATATATGTGTGTCCTCAGTATTTTTCTTACAGGTTGAAGGATCCTTACTAAGAATCTTTGATTCACACTCTCTTAGCTTTTATTGTATAGTTTTGGGTATCATTGAGTCAGCAACCATTGAGGGTTGTTGAGCTAAGCTCACAAGCAAGTATAGGGTTTATTTGAATCTCTATGATTCGAGTTTGTGGGTTGCTTATTGGTTATGTTATAGTACTAACTATATTTCTCTTTTTGGCCAACAGGGGCTAGAGAAGCACAAGGGAGGGTTTGGAGCTTGCCACCAAGAATTGCTCTAAGATGGTAGCTTAGTTATGGATCTCAGTAGTTTGGTTCAGTGTGTCATTTTCATACACTAGTTTTCCTCCAATGTTCATGTATGAGTAATGTACTATAGAGTCACTTTTGGGTGTGAGCATAGTCTAAGTTTTCTTGGATGTTCACACATGGTTGGTTATGTGTAGTTAACCACATAATTACTTTGAACGCTTTGACAGTTTTTATGTTCATTTTTATTGAAATGCCATGCCAATGTTTCATCTTTTTACTACTTGTGTTATCATTCAAGTCAAAGCATATGTTTATGCATGATTGCACAGTAGGATTAATTAACTAGAAGCATAAAGGTTTTAATTAGTGTGCACGTAATCAATTAGCAAATTGTGACTAGTGTGGGACAAGTTCCCATAGGCTTCCTGGGTAAGCCGACGAGGGGCCGTGTCAACAATGTGCCAACTTTCTTTTTCATAAACAACAGAGGCACCCTAGGGTGACACACTAGGCCATATAACTCCCTTCTCCAGTAGTTCTTCCAACTACTTCTTTAGCTCATCCATTTCATGAGTTGATACATGGTACAGGGTACCAAGATAGGTTTTGTACCTACCTGTAAGGGAATGGAAAACTCAATACCTCTCTTAGGTGGTAAACTCAATAAATCCATAAGGAAAACTTCAAGAAATTGATTGGCCACTAAAATATCTTTAAGTTCCTCTTTGATAGCCACCCTATTTAGTGTATAGTATTCCTTATCTTACATTATAGGAATGGTTTCCAAGATCTTAAGGTACAAACTCTTACTGATTTCTATAAAACCCCTTAGACCAACCACCTTCACCCTCAACTCATCTTTAAGGATCACTTTATGGTCTGCATAGTCAATTTGAGCCTTATGCTTCATTATCCAATCTATACCCAACACTATATTGTAAGATTTAAGGTTTACAACCACAAACTACAAGAAAACTTGTGGTTTTCTAACTCTATAGGATAATCCATAACTAATTCATTAGTTAGAATTAAGTTCTTTTTTGCAGTTCTAATAAGTTTCATCTCTTCCATAAATTCTCTTCATAATTTTATATTTTTCACTAAAGAAAAAGATATAATAGAAATATTAGCACTAGTTTCAGAAAAAACTTTAACATTACTATGTTGAAACATAAACTTACTGATGCCCGGCAGCATCTTCATCATGTGACATGGTATGAGCGAGGGGGACTTGCGGTGAGGAGGGGCACCTGAAGTGGAGATTTCCCAGGAGAGGTCTCTTGAAAAGCTCAGAAGACAAAGGTTAGGAGGTCCTCGGAGTCTTTTTCCGGGGAGGAGCCTCCGACGCCCAAGTTAGTAATTAGGAGATATGGAGGTGGTAAAGAGTGCAGAAGTATGGTCTCTGGTGCTCAACCCCTTTACCTGGGGTGCTTACCGAGTATTTATAGAGGGGCAAACAGTAGCAGTTCTCCTCACATGGCCGGCCCAGATCGTGACACATGTTTGGTGGGATGTGGTCCAGGTCTTCGGGGAAAAGGGGAACATCCAGCCAACCATAGGCCGCCTAGCCAGGAGCCTAGGCAACTAGAGAATGGCGTACTAGAGTGTTTCTGTAGGCGGCATGTCAGAGCGTGTCTGGGGGCGTCGTGTCGGGGATGTGTCAGAGGGTCCTTAATTGCTCCTGTCGTACTCCCGAGGTCCCTTTGGTAGAAAAGACCTCTTCGGATAAAAACTTGTCTCCCGAGGTTGCTTTAGTATCGCAGGAGTATATTTCCCGAAGGTGGTCTTTCTCAGGGATACCCCCCACTTCCGAGGATGGTTTAATCATCCAAGCCTGTGGGTTCAGAAGGTGATGGGCACTTCAGTTATCACATGCCCCCTCCCGGAAAGTCGAAGTAGAGACTTCGGCCTTACGCTTCCGGGAAGGCTTTTTTGTCGAACTTGTGGTCGGAGCTCCACTCAAGAAGTTGCTCTACATAGCCGAGGTACCCTTCCCTAGTTCGTTGGTGACCTTGGGGCACGTGCAACCTTTGTTTTCACTTTTTCTGCTGCGGGTTAGTGAACCGTCACATGCTTTGGCCAGACATGCCAATTATGGATAAGCGTGCCTGGGTTTTCGCAATGTCAGAGGGGCGTGCCCTAGTTCTTCGTGTTGGATGACACGTGCCACTAATGGATGGTGAAATAGTTACGTCGGTCATGCTAATTGCATATCTTCGCCTTCGAGAAGTAATAATGAGGCTGTTGTGTCTTCGAGGGGTAATAATGACGACATTTCGCTTACCCTCTTCGGTCTATATAAGCGCCCTTTGCCTCATTTCTTCCTACTCTTTTCTTTTGGCCTCATCTGTTCTAGAGCTCATTTGTTCTAGAGCACTCTCCTGTCTTTTCTCTTCTCCCGGCTGCGTTTTTAGAGGTGGAACGATTTCCTGCAACCATTCACGACGGTGTCCAGGAATCCTGACTTCGGCAAAACCTTCGGTGGGTCTTTCCTTCTTTAGTTCTTCTTTCTCCCCAAGGTTGTTTTAAGTTTTTCTTTTCTGAAGTCCTTCGACCTTCTTCCCTTTTGCCCGAGGTTGTTCTCCTTCTATTTTTTGAAAGATGTCGAGTCCAACTCCGCTGATGTCCGTTCGTCCTCTCCCCGAGAGTTTTCTCCCTCTTGAGCCTCACCCGTGCTGCACTACTTCGGAAAAGATGACGAAGTGGATAGCCAAATTCTACCTCCCCTCCTACCTCCTCCCAAGGTTGCCCTTCCCGGGCTCATATGGTTTCATGGCCCATTCGGGTGAAATCACCATTTACTGAGCTCAGTTGAAAGCCAGTCTTCGGTATCGTCCTCACCGAATGATATGCGAGTTCTGCAAGTTTCACGAGATTGCCGTGAATCAGCTTCCCCCTTGATAGCCAAAGTGCTATCGCCCCGAACACCTAAGGACCCGGAAAGGAGGGAGCCAAATGCCTGAGGCACGCGACCTCAGCAGCACGCCAATACCAACCTCGGGAAACTACCGTATCACCTCTATCAGGAGGGCGACCGAGTTAGCTTCTGGGAGAAGTGCCAACCACCTTCTGCAGGTGAAAACACCTCAAAGGGCTAACTTCGTAGCCAAGGAATACCCCGAAGAACCTCTACGACTCCGGGGAAATGTCCCTCACTCCGAAGTGAGACATCAACCATAGGGACCTTGGAGGTACGGCAGGAGCCATCAAGCAGCCTCTAACATTACACCCGTACACCCTACACGCCACCCTCGCAGGCACTCTGATGCGCTGCCACTGCCTACGTCCTGTCATGTAGGGCTATGATTATCGCAACTCGTGGCCCGAAAAGCCTGCAGGCAGCTAGGGGCCCCCCACGCCCAGAAGTACGGATGGTATCCGTCCATACACGTGCTACAATCTGAAGGGCTCACCCCCTCCTATATATACTAGGGGAATGGTCACAGGTGGGGGGATTTTTCTCCCCTCTCCACTCTGAATCCTCTCCTTCCAGCCCTCAAAAGATAACATGGCCAGGCAAGACTCTCTGGTACTTGCTGCTCTCTCTCTCCACCCTTCCCAAAGCATTGACTTGGGCGTCGGAGGCTCCTCATCGGAAACTTCACCGCACCACCCGACGATCATGCTGCCGACCATCATCTGAACTCGCCTGCACCTCCGGAAGCACCTGCTGCATTCACCACGACACACAGTGGAGATGTTGATGGGCATCATTTGGCGCCGTCTATAGGAAATCACTCCCAGGTCATCGTTGTTAAAACTCGGCGTTCTAAGGACAAGGGACCTCTGAGGTCCCCGTCCGCGCCAGAGGTTCAACCGGAAACTGAACCACTGCAGCAGGGACTTCCGTGCCCGCGGACGAACGTCCTCTAACTACTACCATAGGCTTCCTGCGCGAGTTCCCATGCCCTATCGTGGTTGGAATGACGCAGTAGTTTGACCGAAGATGGCTGTAGCCAAATTCTGGCTGAAGGCCCTCCTGTCTAGTGCCTCATCGGGAGAAGGATCCCACGTCAACTGACGGGAGTTCGGAAGTAGAGATCAATGAAGATGAGTCCTCGATGGGAAACATACCCTTTAGAACGCAACCTGTGGGAGAAGCAGGGTCAAAATGACCCCGTACTCCCCATCGAAGGAGTTCTGCACCCAAGGAAAAGTTGCCGTCTCCTTGGCAACAAGGGCATATGCCCATTACCCCAAAAAAGCCATCTACACCTTGCTATTTGTAGGAAGAAGGCTATGACTATGCTTCTAAGGTCATGCTACCACTGTCCGGAGTAACTCGCCTCTGCGCGACCTCATGAAAAGAGTGGAGCATTTAGGAAGATCATCAAAAGGGTACATCCAGCTCGGAGAATACTGCATCACGTACGAGCCAAAAAGGGCAATAAAATCCTAGGCACTGGCATACTTCGTTGCCGAAATCCCAGGAGTAGAAAATACTGAAACCAACAAGGGAAACTGAGCGAAGGTAAATATAGAGTGGAAACTCCTTGGAACCCCGAGCGCAGAACATCAGGGTGCTTGAGTAGCCCCTTGGGAGCCCGAGGGCAGAGAGGCCACCGGAGCAATCAAATGTGGTTACCAAAGTGTTGGGCCATCCGAGCGTGGCAACGCTGAGTGTAGCAACCTCGGACAAAGGGTGGAAAGACCCTACAAAGAGGTATCTCGCAACCAGAGAGTCCCAAAAATCCTCACGAAGTGGCAGAAAGTGCGAAGACGTTCCGGACAATATTCCTTAATTGAGGAGGAATTATACCGGCAAAGGTACACAAGTTTGTTACAGAGATGTATCGGTAAAAAGGGTGTAGGACAATTCGTCCAAGAGGTGTGAAAATCGCCAAAGATCCACCAGCGCCCAAAAGTTGCCTTCAGAGTGGATAACCCCGGAAGAATACCCTTGCCTCTTTGAAGTATGGGGCATAGACCTCACCGGGCCACTCCTGACAACACCCGAAGGAGTGAAGTCCTGCGTAAATAACAGTGGACTACTTCACTGAGTGGGATGAGGCAGAACCCCTAGCGACCATTCCGGCAAAAGATATACAAAAGTTTGTCTGGAAGAGCATAATGTGCAGATTTGGCATACCGATGGTGATAAGGGCCGATAATGGTTCCCAGTCTATGTACGAGGGATTATAAGAATTTGTCACCAACTACGGAATAAAAACGCTCTTCGCCCCACTAGCTCAGCCCCAGAGCAATAGACAAGTGGAGGTAGGCAACATAGCTATAAAGAGGGACTGTAAAAGAGGTTGGGGGAAGCAAAGGGAAAATGGCCAGCAAAACTTCCTACTGTACCAAGGAGTTATCGAACAACTCCCCGAGGGATCACGGGGGAGACACCTTTCTCGCTTATCTCCAGTATAGAGGCCATTATCCCTGTTGAAATAGTACAGCCATCAGTCAAAATACAGGTGTTCGACGAAAGAGGAAACGACCTCGGGTTGAGAACTAAGCTCGACCTAGTTGACAAACACAAAAATGGATGAGCTCAGAAGAAAGGCCTTTCAGCAAAAGGTGGCCATAAACGCAAACCTGCATGATAGGCCAAAAGGAATAACGAAAGGAGACCTCATCTCCCAAAAGGCCGAGTTTTGAACCTCGAAAACCATCCCATGGGGTACCTCGACCAAACCGGAAAGGGCCTTATTTGGTCTAGACGAGGTCTGAAAAGGAGTATACAAGCTTGGAGACACCGAGGGAGGAAAACCGAAAAGTACATGTCACTCGGATGCCTTAAAGAAATTCTGTACTTAGAATTTTAGATGAGAAATTGTACAAGTGAGAAATTCCTCTAAGTACAAAAGTTTTCCCCTATCTGAGAGTACTCGCCGAAGAAAGGTGAAGTCCATTGACTCCCGAAAGTCTTGTTTTCCTTCCAAAGTTGGTTGGGTTATATGCCCAAAAAAGGTGAAGTCCATCGAGTACGGCCGACAAAGACAGGCTAAAACTTGCCTAAGTAAACTTCGCAAACAAAGAAAGTTTACCCAAAGGTTGGCCGATGAAACAAGCAAAATGTACCTTTTCGAAGTCCCCTGACCGAAAGTGGTCTCGACAATTGGGAAACAAAAATTGCTCATACCTTTCCGAAGTCCCTTGACCGAAAATGGTCAGGGCAATAGGGAAAAATTGCTCAAAAGACTTAACCAAATTATGAAGGAAAATTCATTAAAGAAGGTCTTAGTACAAGGAGAAGGTTACAAGAAGAAAAATACAAAGAACAAGAAGAAGGCAAAGGCCCTAGAATATCTAAGGGACCCCGGCGTCATGGGAAGTTCCAGCTCCTGAGTCTTCTGTCACCGCCTTCGGTGTAGGAGAAGGGGCAAATGACAGGTTAAGGAGCTTGACTTTCGACCAAGTCCACCGAGGCCCCTCAGGAATATCCAGGGCAGCCAAGAAGGAAAGGTCAAGGTCCGGATATCTCTTCAGAAATTGGTGATGAGCTAGGCAGAAGCCGTCCTAAAAGGCAACCTTGGTCACCTGAACAGCTTTGTCTTTTTCCACGTCCAAGTCGTCCGCCTCATTTTGAAGATTCAAAACCTCCTTCCGAAGGTCCGCAACCTCCTTCTCCAGCTCCTTCCTCTTCTTCAAATCCTTCTTCAGCGAGTCAACCTTGGCTTGAAGTTCGGCCTTGTCAGCAAAAGCCTTCGTCAAGAAAGCAGCTTCTTCTTCTTTCTCCTTCTAAATGCCCTCATTGGCCGAAGTTAAGCTCACAACCTTCTCACCATGGTTAGACATCTTCTTGGAGAAATTCTTCAAGATCTCCTCTTGGCCCTTCAAGAATTCCTCCCGAAGATTGGCCACCTTCTCTTTGGCTATTCGGCTTAACTCGGTGTTCGTCACGACCGAGTTAGTTTAGAAGACTTTGGCCTTCGCTAATTTATCTTCGGCCCAAGCCTGGACTGAAGATTGCTTTACTGCCCAAGCTCGAAGGTATCCACTATACCCCAGGAGCTGCAAAAAAAGATGAACTTAGTGAAATTTACACAAGGAAAAGCCAAAAAACTTAGGCAAAAAAGTGGGAGGAAAAATGAAGGAGCCTGAAGAATTACCTGAGCAGCATGCTCGGAAACTCTAGCGGCAAGGGAATCCTCGGAGGCACACTCCTCGGTAACTGCCTTGAAGGAAGCCTGAGTGAGTTCGCCCCATGCCATCTAGGGAGCCATTTCCCGATAATCCTTGGAGAACAGATTCATGTCCTCCGTGAAAGACCAGAACGGCTCCCTTGGAACTTTGTCTTTTGGGATGTGGGAATCCCGAAGAGCCCGCCTTCGGGCATGCTCAACCATCTAAGCTGAGGCCGCCAAATCATCTGCAAAATAGAAAACATGCGTCTCATCAGGCAAAACTCGACTGAGAAAGCCATGAGATTGCGAAAACTTAAAAGGGGATAAGAGACAAACCTGGCGCAACCTTAGCGATGTCGTCGTCGGAGTCCCGGACCTCTTCCACGTTGGCAGGGACATGTTTTCCTTTGTCCCTTCAGCGTTTTTCCAACTCCTCGACAGAGGGACTCCCTGCCAAAGAGCCCAAAAGATCCACTGATGTGGCGGGACTTAGAAAAGTAGTAACAGCGACCACCCTGGCAGGAACCTCTGCGGGAGTTTCAGGTTCGGTGAGAGTTGCAACCTTGGTGGAAGTTACAACCTTGGTGGAAGTTGCAATGACACCACCAACCTCCGTGCAAGTTGCAATGACACCGCCAACCTTCGCCACATCTTCCGAGGGTGAAAGAAGGGTGTCCTTCTTTGCCTTCTTGGCCGAAGACGGTCCGCTCCCAGTAGTCTTGCGCCACTTGGAGACGCCTTTCTTCGTTTGCTCTCCCTTCTCGGCCTGACCATGGAAGAAAGACTTGTAATAGGAAGTAGACTCATCACCCATCTCTAAAAAAAAGGGAAAACATCAGTGTGAGTCCAGACAGGCACTTATGCTGAAAACTTTGAAAGGAACTTACTATCAAAGAAGGCTTCATAAGTGAGCTCACTCCGAAGGAGCTTCACTAGCCAAGAGTCCTTCCGCTCGGTAGCAGGAGCTAGCATGCGAAGATCTGTCTTGTGCTCCTTAACCACCCCCAACTCCCAAAGAACATCCTCAATCATGAGTTTCCACATGATGGGGAAGGGATAGAGAGAGCGTGGAGGCACCTCGGCATCCCAGTCAGTGACAGCACGGATACATCTGTCGAAGTCTTTAAACCTCACCGCCAACTCAGGAGTTAGCAACTTCTTGGGATCCACGACATCTGTCTCCAGCTTTCCCCAAGCCCACTTTGTCAGAACATACAACCAGGCCTCCGCCACCTTTAGGAAGAAGAACTTCCTTTGCCACCCTCACCAGCTATCTTTGGTAGCGAAGGTGAACACGAATTTTTTGCTCCCAGATCCCCGAGGTAGCATAAAATAACAGCCACCCTTCGGGACCGGATAGAGCTTGTAATACTGCATTGATAGCCGAGGTGCCCATCACCGGCCGAGCTCCCAGACCTGACGGAGTACCGACTTCGGCAGAGAGGAACAACCAGCCGAGGTCAAAAGGACGAACGATCCCCCTGGCCTAACATAGGGAATTCGGTTCTTTAGGAAATGGTGGGACCAACCTCGGTAAAGCGGACAGACCCTCTTCGGAAACAGAAGTATCCTTCGGAGGAACCATCCTCGGGGAATATATTCCCCAAGACGTTAGAGTAACCTTGGAAAGTACGAACAAAGCATTTAAGGAGCCTCTGACACCTCCCCATAAAAGTCGTCCCCCAAGTACATTCTGACACGCTATCACTGGGGCACGCCATCAGAGGGACACCTCGATACGACACTCTCGGAATGCCTAGGATGTCAACCAGGCGACTTTTGCGGAGATAAGCGTCCCTTCGTTCCCGGAAAAGCAGGGATCACATCCCACCGGACATGTGTCGTAATCTGGGACGACCACAAAAGGAGAATGGCTTCTGTACGCCTCCTTTATAAAACACCCAAAAAAGCATTCTAGCAAAGAAAAAAGGGGAGAATAGTTCTCTTTGAATACACAAAAGAGCACATAATCCAGCTATCTGAAAGAACTGACTTGGGTGTCGGAGGCTCCTCCCCGGGAATACACACCGGGGACCTCCTAACCTGCGTTTTCTGGAGTATTTCAGGTACCCTCCACTGGGGAATCTTCTCCCAAAGTGTTCTCCTCCATCAGAAGTCTGCCCTACCCGTACAATGACACACGATGAAGCCGCCGCATGCCATCATTTGGTGCCGTCTGTGGGAACTATATCCCATGTCGCCGTCATGCAGACTCGGCGCTCGAAGGACAAAGGGATTTCAAGATCCCCCTCGCACCTGAGACTCAACAGGCGACCACTCTGCCTGTGGCAGAAACTTCTATGATGGAGGACGATCGTCCTGTAACGGTAACGATGAGCTTCCTACGAGATTTCCAGCATTCTATCGTTGCCGAAATCACTTTGCAGCTTGATCAGAGGTTGCCGCAACCTCCACCCACTCAAAAGACCTCATCCCCGACCATTCGTCGAGAAAGGAGCTCGAGATCTACCCACCGGAGTTCAAGGAGTGGGGACTCCCTTGACGTATGTTCAACGGAAAGTGAACCCGTTGAGGTGCGTCCCGCCAGAAGAGGAGCCCCAAAAGAAACCAGGGCCTCCTGTCAACGAAGCGCGTCCTCTTACCAGAGGTCCTCATCTTCCCCTTACCGGAGTCGTTCCACAAAGCGAGGGAGAAATTCACCACCACCGGCGAACACGCGACGACAAGAAGGATCCAACACTACCGCCCTTATGGAAAGGATCCTAGGAAGGCTGGAAAAGGTCGAGAAACAGATCTCCCGAAAACCAGTCTGGTCCCAGTTGTCCGACTCCTACACCGGAGATGAGTCCTCTTTTGTACGCGAAGTAATAGAGGCGCCTATGCCCAGTGATTTCAGGGTTCCTCGTCTGGAAACATATGACGGGCGAAGTGACCCCCAGGCGCACCTGAAAAAATATAAACAAAGTATGGTGCTCCATGGCGCGGACGACGCCACGCTCTGTAAATGCTTTGAGGTGACGCTCTCAGGACCAGCAACAGCGTGGTATAGCTCTTTGCCCCAGGGAAGTTTGCTGAGCTTTCAACAACTATTTACTGCTTTCACCCAATAGTTTATTGGTAGTAGGCCAACTGCCAAAATGCCAGTGCAAATGTTTGACATAGCTTAGAAAGGAGGGGAGACCATCCGCGATTATGTTGAAAGGTTCAATCGGGAAGCACTGAGTGTACCAAACTTTCGGCCGGAAATTCGCATCATGGCAATGGTCAGAGGACTGCAGAAGGACTCCCAGCTGTTTTACGAGTTCTTCAAAGACCCCCCAGAAACTCTTGGGGAATTTTACAGAAGAGCCGAACAACACATGACGGCCGAAGAACTCATAATGAAAAGACCTATGGGCGAACACCCTCTCGCCGAAGGACCTAGCCATCAGCCACGCCAGCAGAACGAGGGAGAACGGCCCCGCAGGCAAAAAGGGAAGAGGCCTGCAGCATTCACTCCCTTGAACACCACAAGAGCTAGCATTCTAATGGCACTAGAAAGGCAAGGGACCACAGTCCCAAGGCCAAAGGCCATGGCCCCGGAGAATAAAAGGAATATGAAAAAATTCTGTCAATTTCACCGGGATCATGGCCATGACACTGAAGCCTGTTATCAGTTGAAGAAGTACATCGAGTCCCTGATCAAACAGGGTCAACTTCGACGATATCTGCGGATGCCCTCTCCAAAAGGGAGAAAGGAAGAGCAGAGGAGAGCAGACGATGAAGAGTATGACTCAGATAGACGGCGGGACCGAAGTCCCCGGAAAAGTCTGCCACCCTCGGCAGGGATTATCCAAACCATCACTACTGGGATACCCTCGGCCGAGAGAAAAAGAAAAATGAGAGAAGTCTCCGTCATGGAGTACGGGAGCTCCTCGCGAAGGCTCACCCGTAGGGATGGGTCTGTAATAAAGTTCCCTCACGACGACCCCCTCCTTGTCATGGCAAGGATAGGGAACTGGGACGTCAAGAGAGTGCTCCTCGACGACGGCTCGAACACCGACGTCATTTTTTCTCATCTGCTGGGTAAATTAGACATCTCAAAAAGTGACCTTAGCACAGTCAGTTCCCCCACCTTCGGCGTCGGACCATCTGAACTTCCAGTCCTTGGGTACATCGACCTGCCTGTGATGCTGAAAGGGGTCTTGCCCAAAAGCAAAGAAGAGTTAATCGCCTCCGGCAGGACAAGATTTATAGTCATTGATGTACCGTCAGCATATAACGCCATTCTGGGAAGGCAGACTCAGGGTGATTTTCACATTCGGCCAGACGTAAGGTACCTGATGGTCACCTTCGCCACTGAAGACGGAGATGCTGAAATCTTCATAGATCAGGCCGAGGTTAGAAAAGTCTTCACAAGGGCCAGGCAAAGCCCAACCAAGATCTAGGTACAGACTTCGGCAGAAGGAAAAAAGGTCTTGATGGATGAAAAGGCAACGACAGAAGAAACGGAAAGCCTCGAAAAAACAGAAACAGAAGATGTAGAATTGATCCTCGGCCGAAACACCCGAATTGGGAAAAAACTGGCCGAAGGGGACAAAAAGAGGCTTGTATCCTTTTTGTGCATGAACAAGGATCTATTTGCTTATTCGCCGAAGGATATGCCTGGGGTTGACCCCAGCATAATCCACCACAATCTTAGAGTGCAACCACACGTCAGACCAGTTCGGCAGAAAAAACGGAATCTATCAGCTCACAAAAAGTCCTTCGTCAAGGCCGAAGTTAGTCGCCTCATTGAGGCCGGGGTAATAAGGGAAGTAAAATACCCCGAATGGCTCAGCAATGTGGTTATAGCCACAAAAGAGGGTAGTGAAAAGCTCCGAATGTGCATCGACTTCCGAAACTTAAACGATGCCTGTCCAAAAGACTCCTACCCATTACCGGCCATAGATCAGCTGGTAGACGCAACTGCCGAGTATGGACTGCTTAGCTTCCTCGACGCCTTTAGCGGGTATCATCAGATCCGAATGAACCCCGAGGATGAGGAAAAAACGGCATTCATCACAGAGATAGGCACTTACTGCTATGTCAGAATGCCCTTCGGGCTCAAAAATGCAGGAGCCACCTACCAAAGACTGATGAACAAGGTATTTGACGCGCAGATCGGTAGGAACATGGAAGTGTACGTCGACGATATGATAGTCAAGAGCAAAGTGCCCAGTAATCATATCACCGACTTAACCGAAACCTTCCAACGACTTCGAGAGTTCGGCATTCGCCTTAATCCCGAAAAGTGTGTGTTCGGAGTAAACGCAGGAAAATTTCTCGGGTTTATGGTGTCAGAAAGGGGAATAGACGCTAACCCTGAGAAAGTGAAAGCCCTGCTGAATTTCCGGACACCTACGTCTATCAAAGACATACAGAGGCTTACCGGGAGGATCACCTCCCTAAGTAGATTCATCTCCAGGTATGGTGACCGATGTCGCCCGTTTTTCAAAGTACTCACCAAAGTCTCCAAGGAAGGTGGTACCTCCGGAATCCAGGAACATCCATGGAATACAGAATGCCAGAAAGCCTGGGGAGAGCTCAAAAGTTATCTAACTCGCCTCCCAACACTTCGGCAACCTCGGGAGAGGGAACCTCTCATTCTTTATCTCGCAGTCACTGAAAAGACGGTGAGTTCCGTCTTAGTGAAAGAAGAGGGTGGGAAACAATGGCCGGTGTATTACGTAAGCAAATCCCTGCATGGCGCCGAGACGAGGTACCCGTTGCTCCAAAAAGCTATCTACGCGTTAGTACTGGCGGGTAGGAGATTGCGACCCTACTTCCAAGGACACGCCATCACCGTACGAAGTAATTTGCCCCTGCGAGATGTGATGAAAAAAGTGGAGCATTCGGGAAGACTCTCAAAATGGTGCATCGAGCTCGGTGAATACGACATTACTTACGAGCCTAGAAGGGCAATAAAGGCTCAGGCACTTGCAGACTTCATAGCTGAGATCCCCGAGATTGAAAAGACCGAAGCACTCGCGGGAGGTGAAACAGAGACTGACCCAGAATGGAAGCTCTTCGTCGATGGAGCGTCAGGCGCAGAGCATCAAGGAGCTGGAATAGTTCTTCAGGGTCCCGAAGGCATGGAAGCTTCTAAAGCGGTCAAATTCGGTTTTAATGTTACCAATAACATTGCCGAATATGAAGCCCTCATAGCCGGACTGAAAATGGCCAGAAAAGTAGGTGTGAAGAACCTTGTGGCCCACAGTGATTCACAGTTAATAGTCCGACAGACGAAGGGAGAATACGCGGCAAAGGACCCAATTTTGGCTAAGTATCACGACCTCGTTCAGAAACTCATTGAGGATTTCGACTCGGTGCACATAAAGAACGTGCCCCGAAGGGATAATACCCAAGCGGATGCCTTGGCCAAGGCGAAGGAACCCACCGAAGTGCTAAAACACCCCAGCACGGAGTTAATGTGCATAAAAACCTCAGGGGAGGGATGGCAAAGCTCCCTCAAGAGATATTTGGCAACTTCAGAGCTTCCCGAGGATCCTAAAGAAGCCGCAAAGGTCCGAAAGCGTGCAGGGAGGTACTTCCTTATTGGGGAAGAGCTGTACAGACAAGGGTACGCAAGCCCTCTACAAAGATGTATAGGCGAGGACGACGCCAAAGTAATACTTGAAGAAGTACATGAAGGAGTGTGTGGCTCCCATATAGGAACAGACGCCCTCGCAGGAGTAATACTCCGCCAAGGTTACTTTTGGCCTACCCTAAGGAAGGACGCAAGGCAATTCGTCCGAAGATGCGACAACTGCCAAAGGCACGCCAATATCCAAAAGCTACCCTCGGAAAGAATAAATGCAACAGACTGTCCCTGCCCCTTCACCGTATGGGGCATTGATCTCATCGGACCTCTCCCAAATGCCCCCGGCGGAGTAAAATTTTGCATCGTCGCAGTGGACTATTTCACTAAGTGGATAGAGGCAGAACCGCTAGCATCAATCTCGGCGAAGGACGCTCAAAAATTCGTATGGAAGAACATTATATGCCGATTTGGCATTCCGAGGGTGATAGTGGCCGATAACGGGACTCAATTCACGGACAAGGGGTTCCAGGAATTCATGGAGGACCTTGGCGTCAAGATACATTTTGCCCCAGTGGCTCACCCTCAGAGCAATGGGCAGGTCGAGGTATCTAACAGAACAATAAAAGATGGCCTGAAGAAAAGGCTAAAAGAGGCAAAAGGGAAATGGCCAGGAGAGCTCCCAAGTGTGCTATGGAGCTACCGAACGACTCCCCGAAGAGCCACGGGAGAGACTCCTTTCTCGCTCGTATACGGGACTGAGGCCATCATTCCCATTGAAATCATGCAGCCCTCGGTAAGAGTACAGGTGTTCGATGAAGGAGGAAATGATCTTGGACTGAGAGCAAAACTGGACCTCCTCGAAGAACACCGCGAAATGGCCGAGTTAAGGAGAAAGGCCTTCCAGCAGCGGATAGCACGCACCGCCAATTTACATGTAAGAAAAAAGGAGATCAAAAAGGGAGACCTTGTTCTCCGGAAGGCCGAGTTCGAACAGCGAAGGCCATCGGAAGGGGTACTTCGGGCAAATTGGAGTGGACCCTATTTGGTCCTCGACGAAGTTCGCCCAGGGGTCTTTAAGTTGGGTAATATTGAGGGAGTAGAGTTGAAGAATACTTGGCATTCAGACTCTCTGAAAAAATTCTATACTTAGACATTTTTTCGAAGAAAGCCTGTAAGATACTCCTCCCCGAAGTCGTCAGTAAAAATACATGATGAATATGCCCTCGTTACCGAAAGAGTATGCCTTGACGATTCTTCCTTACGAAATTCCTTACTAAGCTTAAAAACCCGTCCGAACAAGAAAGGAGTCCAAAAAGGTTCCTTCCGAAAAATAAGGTGCAGGTGTTCGCCAAAAATGCACACTTAGAATCATACCAGCTTCTGAGAAGGCATATTCGGGAGAAAGAACGGAGAATGGAGGAAAAAATTCTTCATTAAAAAATTCTAAGGCAAAAAATACAAAGAAGGAAGAAGAAAGCCTATGACTGAGCAGGGGTATCCGACGTTTCTCCAACATTATCATCCCCGGATGGCTCAGTCAAAGACACAGGCCGAGCCGGAGGAAGATTGAGGAACTCGACTTTGGACCATGAAGATCTGGGCTCTTTGGGAAAATCCAAAGCAGACAAGTAAGAAAGGTCAAGCCCAGGGTGCCGAGCGAGGACCTGGTGACGAGCCAAGCAAAAACCATCTTGGTAAGACGTCTTCGACATTTGCTCGCTACGGTCCTTCTCGGCGCCAAGAGCCGCCAGCTCAGCTTTTAGCGCGACAATCTTCTCCTCCAGCTTCTTCTTCTTCCTGCTCTTCGTCTCCTTCTTCTTCAGCGACGCAATCTCAGCCTGGAGATCGGCATTCAAAGCGAGTGCCTTCGCAAGATCCTCGCCGTCTTGAGCGGTCTTCTTCCGAAGGGCCTCATTCTCTAAAGAAAGAGTCACGCACTTTGAGCCGAGGTCTTCAACCTTGGCTGAGAAATCGGTAAGAAGCTCCTGCCTGCTGGACACAACCTCGGCCCGAAGACTCCCAAGGTCCTCCTTCGCGATTTTGTTTAACTCGCCATATTTTAGGGCATATTGGGCGAGAGACTCCTTCATCTTGCGCAAGGAATCTTCGGACCGAGAGCGGGTCTCCGTTTGTTTCGCTGACCAGGCGCGGAAGTACCCGCTATATGCCAAAAGCTGCAGAAAAACAGAGGCGCCAAATAAGTATCGGAAGGCAGTGATAGCTTAGAAGAACAATTTTCTAAAATACAAGAAAAGGAAGGATCACCTGAGCAGCGTGCTCGGTCATCCTCGCCGCAAGGATCTCTTCGCTGGGACATTCGGTGGTAAGGGACTGAAAGGTGGCGTTAGTCAGCACCCCCGCCGCCATTTGCGGAGCCATCAGCTGGCTATCCTCAGAGAACAAATCCATGTCCTCTGTGAACGTCCAGAAGGGCTCCCGTGGCACCTTGTCCCGCGGAATCCGTCGGTCCCGAAGAGCCCTCCGACGGGCATGAGTCTCTACCCAGGAAGCAGTAGGGGCGTTCTCTGCAAGGTCACGCCGAAGTTCCGTCAAGACATCATCCCTTAGCCATTCATCCAAAAAATCGTAGATACGAAAAATACTGAGATTTGTAGCGGAATGGCTAAGGAACCAACCTGGTGGAACTTCGGGGACGCACTCTTCAGAACCGACCTCCCGAACATCCTCAGTGACATTCTTTCCCTTCCTCCTTCTGCCCTCTTCAAACTCCTGGGCAGACGTTCGCTCTGCTGGAATCTCGGTAGCAGGGGCAGGACTCAGTGTCTCCCCGAGGATGTCAGGGTCCGAAGAAGGGTTCTCGGCGGTCGGAAGTTGAGCAGAGGACTGATCTTCCACCTCAACTACGTTCTCGGGGGGAGGAGGAGTGGTAGCCTTGGCCTTCTTGGACTTAGAAGGGCCGGCAGTCGACTTCTTCCTCTTACCAGAAGTCTTCCTGCGTACTTGCTCCCCCCGCTTAGCCTGACTGTCGAAGAGTGATTTATAAAACTCGGCAGACTGATCGCCCATCTCTGCAAAAAGGTAAAATATCAGTGTAAGTCCAAAAGGAAAGCAGATACCAAACCCTGGAAGATGACTTACTCTCGGAAAAAGCCTGATAAGAAATTTCACGCCGAAGGAGCATGACTATCCAGGCTTTCTTCCCCGGAAGAACAGGCACGGGCATGCCGGGGTCACTCTTGTGGGCAGTTATCACTCCCAGTTCCCGAAGAACTTCCTCTGACATAAGATCCCACTTAATGGGAAAGGGGTAGGGTGAACGTGAAGGAGCCCCGGAGTCCCAGTCCGCCACTAACCGAATACGTTTGTCGAAGTTGTCAAAATCGGCAAGCAATACCGGAGTGAGGAGCTTCCGGGGATCGACGACGTCGACCTTCAAAGTCCCCGAAGCCCATCTAATAGGCACATGTCTCCAAGACTCGGGAACCCGGAAAAAGAAAAACTTCTTCTGCCACCCTCGCCAACTATCCTTATTGTCAAAGGTAAACATAAACTTCTTACTCCCGGACCCTCGGGGAAGGAGGTAGTAAAAACCACCCTTCGGGACCGGGTGGAGTTTGTAGTATTGCATGAAGAAGAGGAAGTGGGGGTTTATGCCGAACACCCCGCACATGCAGAGGAAAGCATTAAAGTAAGAGTAAGAATTTGGGGGGAGTTGGTTCATGGCAATACCGTGGAATTTGCAGAATTCGCATATCATGCGATGAGGGGGATACCGAAAACCGGCTTTCAGCTAAGCTCGGTAAACGGTAACCTCCCTCGAAGAAGCAGCTGTGTAGGCATAAGATCCCAGCAAAGGTAACCTCGGTGTGATGTAAGAAATGAGGTAGTACTTGGCCACCCACTTTTTCATCTTTTCTAAAGTAGTGGAACAGGGGTAAGCCTCAAGAGAAGCAAGGTTTTCAGAAAGAGGCCGCACAGTCATCAATGGAGTCGGACTTAATGGAGTCGGATTTGACATTTTTCAAAAAGAAAAAGAGAGATGACTTTGGGAAAAATAGAGGAACAACGACAAACCACAAAAAGGAACACCCACAAAAGACTTTGCCAAAGCCTGGGCTGCGAAACGCCGCTGCAAGGAATCGCCGGAGGTCACTCTGCCGCAAGAATCGCTGCCGGAAAAAGGAAAAGGGCAAGAAAAGGCTATAGAACAGACGAGAGCTAAAGCAAAAGAGTGAGACAAAATGGGACGGAAGGTGCTCGTATAGACCGAAGAAGGATAAGTGAAACATCATCATAATCATCCTTTGAAGATGTAACCGCCTCATTACTACTCCTTGAAGGCGAAGAGGTGCAGTTGACGTAACCAGCATAACTGTTTCACCATCCAACAGTGTCCAAGTGTCACGCGGTGCGAGGAACTAGGGCACTTCCCTCTAACATCGCAAAAACCCAGGCACGGTTACCCATGACTGACACGCCTGGCCAAAGGACGCGATGGTTCACAGACTCGTGGCAGAAAAGGCAAAAAAGAAACAAATAACGTGCATTCTGAGGACGTCAAGAAAGCTAGAGGAGGGTAACTCGGCTCCGAGGAGATGCCTTCTGAAGTAAGGCAACTTTCCAAGAAAAAGTTTCAGCCGCCAGATCGGCAAAGGGACCTTCTCGAAAACATAGCCGAAGCCCCCGCTTCGGCTCTCCAGGAGGGGGCATGTGATAGCCGAGGTGCCCATCACCGGCCGAGCTCCCAGACCTGACGGAGTACCGACTTCGGCAGAGAGGAACAACCAGCCGAGGTCAGAAGGACGAAATGATCCCCCTGGCCTAACATAGGGAATTCGCTTCCTTAAGAAATGGTGGGACCAACCTCGGTAGAGCGGACAGACCCTTTTCGGAAACAGAAGTATCCCTCGGAGGAACCATCCTCGGGGAATATATTCCCCGAGATGTTAGAGTAACCTCGGAAAGTACGAACAAAGCATTTAAGGAGCCTCTGACCGGAGGCTTCTCCCCGGGAATACACACCGGGGACCTCCTAACCTGCGTTTTCTGGAGTATTTCAGCTACCCTCCACTGGGCAATCTCCTCCCAAAGTGTTCTCCTCCATCAGAAGTCTGCCCTACCCGTACAATGACACACGATGAAGCCACAGGCCATCATGCATGAACAGGATAAAATGGGGTTCTACCCCGAAGACCCTGCACATGCAGAGAAAGGTGTTGAAGTAGCAGTACGAGTTGGGAGGAAGCTGATTTACGGCTATGCCATGAAATTGGCAAAAGTCACAAATCATCCTCGCTGGAGGATACCAAAGTCCAGCCTTCAGTTGGGCTCGAAAAATGGTAACCTCACGTCCTGATTCATAAAGCTGAAGTGACCGAGGTGGGGTAACCTCGTGGTGGCGTAAGAGGGAAAACAAAATTTGGCTGTCCACTTCTCTAGTTTCTCAAAAGTGGAGCAACAAGGGTGAGACATAAAAGATTGCCAGCTCTCGGGAATAGCCGAAGACATGGTTGACCAAAAAAGAGACTTTGAAAAAGAGGAAAAATGACTTCGGGAAGCTAAAAGAAAAGCAAAAACCGAAGGAAGAACCCACCAAAGGCCTTGCCGAAATCAAGATTCCTGAACGCTGTCATGCAAGATGCCGGAAATCGCTCTGCCGTTAATACCGCCACAAAAAAGGGACGAAAATAGATGAGAGCAAAATGAGACACAAAGGAAAACAAATGAAGAGTATGACAGAAGGAGGCTTATATAGATCAAGGAAGGGTAGCCAAAAGGGCGTCATAATTGCTGCATGAAGGCGAAACATCGCCATAATTGCCCCTTGTGCTTGAAAAGGCGTGCCCATCCCAACAAGCACCTGCCACGCGTCACCCATCACGAGAAACTAGGACACATTTTCTGACATCTTGAAAACTCAGGCACACCGCTCCAGACCGACACTCCTAGTTTTAAGACGTGACGGTCCAAAGGGCAGGAAAACTAATGAGGTTGGGTATCTCGAAAACACCAAAGGGCTGACAGGTGACACCTGTCTGAACAAGGCATATCCACTGGGTGGCGAGGTGGCTCCCCTGCGAACGTCACACTCCGAGTCCTGAAAAGCACCCACAAAAGGACCACTAGCCAAAGTCTCCAATTCGGCTTCCCGAGGGGGGTCATGCGATAGCCAAAGTGTTATCAGCCCGAACACCTAAGGACCCCAGAAAGGAGGGAGCCAAATGCCTGAGGCACGCAACCTCGGCAGCCCGCCAATACCAACCTCGGGAAACTACCGTACCACCTCCATCGGGAGGGCGACAGAGTTAGCTTCGGGGAGAAGTACCAGCCACCTTCTACAGGTGAAAGCCCCTGAATGGCTAACTACAGAGCCAGGAAATACCCCGAAGAACCTCTGTGACTCCGGGAAAAGGTCCCTCACTCCGACGTGAGACATCAACCAAATGGACCTCAGAGGTTCGGCAGAAGCCATCAAGGAGACTCTGACATGACGTCCGTACACCCTCCACGCCGCCCTCGTAGTCACTCTGACGTGCTGCCACTGCTTATGTCCTGTCATGTAGGGCTACGATTATCGCAGCTCATAGCCCGAAGAACTTGCAGGCGGCTAGGGGCCCCACACGCCCAGAAGTACGGATGGTATCCATCCATACACGTGCTGCAATCTGAAGGGCTCACCCCTTCCTATATATACCAGGAGAATGGTCACAGGCGGGGGGATTTCTCTCCCCTCTCCGCTCTGAATCCTCTCCTTCCAGCCCTCAAAAGAAAACACGGTCAGGCAAGACTCTCTGGTACTTGCTGCTCTCTCTCTCCACCCCTCCAAAAGCACTGACTTGGGCGTCGAAGGCTCCTCCCCGGAAAAAGACTCCGGGGACCTCCTAAACCCTATTTTCTGAGCGTTTCAGGTATGTCCTCCTAAGGAATCCCGTTTCGGGCGCTCTCCTGTATCAGAAGCCCTACTCGACTTCGCCGCACCACCCGACGATCATGCTGCCGGCCATCATCTGAACTCGGCTGCACCTCCGGAAGCACCTGCTGCATTCACCACAACACACAGTGGTGATGCCAATGGGCATCACCCCTAACTCTTATTCTTACTTTAATTCTTTCCTCTATATGTGTAGCTTTTTTAAAATTCAGCCCCACTTCTTTTTCTTTCTTCAATATTATAAACTCCACCTAGTCCAGAAGGGGGGTTTTTACTTCTTGCTTCCCCGAGGGTCCAGGAGCAAAAAGTTCACTTTCACCTTCGACAATAGAGATAGTTGGCGCAGGTGGCAGAAGAAATTCTTTTTTGTGTCAATTCCCGAATCCTGGAGCCACGTACCGACTAGATGGGCTTCTGGGACACTTAAGATTGACGTTGTCAATCCTAACAAGCTTCTAACCTCGGGTCTATTCGTCGAGTTTGACAAGTTCGATCGGTGCATTCGAGCGGTGGTGGACTGGGATCCTGAGGCCCCTCCGTGTTCTCTATACCCTTTTCCCATTAAATGGGACCTCATGACCGAGGAGGTCCTTCGAGAACTGAGGGTAGTGAACGCGCATAAGTTTGATCCGAATATGCCTGTGCCTGTTCTTCCCAGAAATAAGGCATGGATAGTGATGCTCCTTCAGGGCG
Organism: Aquilaria sinensis; assembly: GCA_005392925.1. Classification (NCBI taxonomy): domain Eukaryota; kingdom Viridiplantae; phylum Streptophyta; class Magnoliopsida; order Malvales; family Thymelaeaceae; genus Aquilaria; species Aquilaria sinensis. The sequence continues at coordinate 27,492 of SMDT01000195.1, read as the reverse complement.
AGATCTCATATGAGGCTTTTTTCGAGAGTAAGTCATCTTCCAGGTTTTGCTGTCTGTTCCCTGTTTGTACTTACACTGATGTCTTTTCCTTTTGCAGAGATGGGCGATCAATCTGCTGATTTTTACAAGTCCCTCTTTCTCGGCCAAGCCAAGAAGGGGGAACAGACGTGCAAGAAGATGGTCGCTAAGAAAAAGAAGATGACTGGTGGCCCGTCTAAGGAAAAAAAGGCCAAGGTGGATATCCTCCCTCCCCCCAAGGTCGTTGTGGAGGTGGAGGATAGGTCTCCTGCCCAATCTCTTGCCCTCGTGGACCCTCCCTCGGATTCTGCCACTCTCAGGGCAGCTCTGAGCCCCATCCCTTCTGTCGAGGCTCTAGTCGAGCATACTTCAGCTCGAGAGCTCGAGGAGAGCAGAAGGAGGAAGGGTAGAAATATCCCTGATGAAGTCTGAGGGGAGGACGTGTCTGAAGACGACGTGGCTGAGGTTCCCCCAGGTTGGTTCCTTAGCCATTCTTCTACAAATCTTAGCATTTTTTGTATCTATGATTTTTTAGATGAATGGCTAAGGGATGATGTACTGATGAAACTTTGGGGCGATCTTGCAGAGGATGTAGCCCAAGCTCCCTGGTCGGAGGCCCATGCCCTCAGAAGGGCTCTTCGGGATAGGCGTATCCCGAAGGATAAGGTGCCAAGGGAGCCATTCTAGACTTTCACGGAGGACATGAATTTGTTCTCCAAGGATAGCCAGTTAATGGCTCCTCAGATGGCAACGGGTGTGCTGACGAACGCCACCTTTCAATCTCTAGTCAAGGAATGTCCTAACGAGGAGATCCTTGTGGCGAGGATGACCAAGCACGTCACCTAGGTAGGTTTTTTCTCCTTTTCCTTAGAAAAATTTCTTTCTTTGTCGCTTACTCGGGGTTTCTTCTTTTCTTGCAGCTCTTGGCATACAGTGGGTACTTCCACTCATGGGCGGTGAAACAGGCCGAGGTCCTTTCTCAGTCTGAAGATTCTCTTAAGAAGGCGCGAGACTTCTGCGCTTGATATGTCCTCAAGTTCAGTGAGCTGAACAATATTGTTCAGGAAGACGTAGTCAATCTTCGGGCTGAGCTCAAGGAAAGCAAGAAGGAGCTCTTTCTTGACTTTTCAGCTAAGGTCGAGGATCTTGGCTCAAAATGTGCAGTTCTCTCTTCGGATAACGAGGCCCTTCGGAAGGGAAAAGCAGAAAAAGTAGTGAATCTTACTAAGGCACTTGCATTGAACGCCGAGCTCCAAGCCGAAGTTGATTCATTCAAGAAGGGGGCCAAGAGCAAGAGGAAGAAGAGGCTGGAGAAGGAGGTTGCCGATCTCAAGGCGGACTTAGAAGCGCTGGATGCCGAGAAGGATAAGTTAGACCATATGGCGAAGGTCTCCTACCAAGACGGCTTTTGCCTGGCGTGACACTAGGTCCTCTCTCGGTTCCCCGGGCTCGACCTCTCCTTCCTGTCTGCACTGGACTTCCCTAAGGCACCCAGGTGGAAATGGTCGAAGCTGGAGTTCCTCAACCTCCCTTCTGCGCCTGTGCCTTCAAGCGAACATGCCCAAGAAGCTGCCGAGACCGAGGAGGCACAGAACACTTCCGCCCAGCCTTAGAGTTTTTCTTCTTCTTTCTGCTCTTGTGATCCTGTAATCTTGCTCCTTGATAATGATATTTCAAATTGTGGCTAAGTCTTTGAGCAGTGCTTCTATCTCCCAATTATCCTAACCACTTTCGGTCAAGTGACTTCGGAAAAACCCCTTCACTCTACTAGCCATTTCCGTCTTCAACGAATTTCCTTTTTTGGCCTACTTGTAATCAATCTTCAGAAGGGTTAAGTGAATTTCACAAGCTCTTGGAATCAATCCTTGTTCGGCGCAAGTTCTTTGGTGGAGGGAAAGATTTTATACTTGGAAAATTTTTCTAACTTGTACATTTTATCAAGATTATAAGTATAAAATTTCTTCAAGGTGTCTGAATGCCATGTATTTTTCAGTTCTTCACCTTCAGGGTTACCCAGCTTGAAAAATCCTTTCCGGACCTCATCTAGGACCAAATAGCATCCCTCCCAGTTGGTGTGAAGTACTTCGTGCGACGGTTTTCGAGGTTCGAACTCGGCCTTTCGGAGAACGAGCTCCCCTTTTCTTATGCCTTTTGGTCTAACGTGCAGGTGCGCAGCTGCAGCCACTTTCTGCTGGAAGGCCTTCCTTCTGAGTTCAGTCATTTCTCTGTGTTCGTTAATTAGGTCGAGCTTGGTTCTCAAACCGAGGTCATTTCCTCCTTCGTCGAACACTTGTACCCTGAGTGAAGGCTGAACCACTTCGATAGGGATGATGGCTTCTGTGCCGAAGACGAGCGAAAAAGGTGTTTCCCCCGTGGCCCTTCGGGGTGTTGTCTGATAAATCCAAAGCACACTAGGAAGTTCTGCTAGCCACTTTCCCTTTTGCTTCTACCAACCTCTTTTTCAGACCCTCTTTTATGGTTCTGTTGGATACCTCTACTTGTCCATTGCTCTGGGGATGAGCTACCAGGGTGAAGTGCATTTTTATTCCGAGGTTGGTGATGAATTCTTGGAATCCCTTGTCTGTGAAGTGGGAACCATTATCGGCCACTATTACCCTTGGTATACCAAACCTGCATATAATGTTTTTCCAGACAAACTTTTGTATATCCTTTGCCGAAATAGTTGCTAGGGGTTCTGCCTCGACCCATTTAGTGAAGTAGTCCACTGCTACTACGCAGAACTTCACTCCTCCGGGTGCTGTCGGGAGCGGCCTAATGAGATATATGCCCCACACTACAAAGGGACAAGGGTAATTTGCCGAGGTTATTAACTCCAAGGGGAGTCTTTGGATACTGGCGTGTCTTTGGCAATTGTGACACTTCTAGACAAGCTGCCTTGCGTCCTTTCTTAAGGTGGGCCAGAAGTACCCTTGGCGGAGTATTACTCCTGCCAAAGCGTCAGTTCCGGTATGGGAACCACAAGCCCCCTCATGGACCTCTCCGACAACCATCCTAGTATCCTCTTCACCGACACACCTTTGCGATGGATTCACGTACCCCTGTCGGTATAATTCTTCCCCAATTAGAAAATATCATCCAAAACACCTTCGCACCTTCGTCGCCTCGTAAGGATCTTCGGGGAACACTTCAGTCGCAAGATTACTCTTTATAGGATCTTTCCACCCTTTGCTCGAGGTTGTTCAACCTAGCGTTGCTATGCTCAGGTGGCTTAACACTTCAGTGAACCTTTTTGATTTGGCCAAGCTATCCGCTTCAGCGTTGTCTTGGCAAGGTACATTTTCAATATGTACTGTGTCGAACTCTTGGATGAGCTTTGACACGCACTCATGATATTTTGCCAAAGTTGGGTCCTTTGCACTATAGTCCCCTGCCATCTGCCGCACCACCAATTGGGAGTCACTGTGGGCTTTTAGATTTCTCACACCAATCTTTCTAGCTAGGCGTAATCCTGCTATGAGAGCTTCGTATTCTGCCATATTGTTGGTGACATTAAACCCAAATTTGATGGATTTCATGACTTCCAGGCCTTCAGGGCCATGAATGATTACCCTAGCTCCTTGGTGCTCGGAACTGGAGGCCCCATCTACAAACAGAGTCCACTCTGGCTCAGTTTTGCCGAGGTCCAATTGTTCACCTTTGGCAATAGGCATTGCAGCAATGAAGTCTGCTAGAGCTTGGGCTTTTATTGCTTTCGTTGGTTCATAAGTAATATCATATTCACCAAGCTCTATGCACCACTTGGAAAGTGTCCCCGAATGATCTACTCTCTTCATGACGTCCCGAAGAGGTAGGTTACTTCGGATAATAATGAGCTGTGCCTGAAAGTACGGACGTAGTCTCCTGCTTGCTAACACCAGGGCATAAATAGCCTTTTGTAGCAGGGGATACCTAACCTCGGTGCCATGCAGGGACTTACTCACATAGTACACTGGCCATTGCTCCGCCCCCTTTTCCTTTATGAGAGCCGAGCTTAGTGCTTTTTCGGTGACCGCGAGGTACAATACAATAGGCTTTCCCTCTCGTGGTTGTCGGAGAGTGGGTAGGCGAGCTAGATAGACTTTGAGCTCTTCCCAGTCCTTTTGGCACTCCTCGTTCCAAGGACGGTCATCGTCTCCGGGGTTGCCACCATTTTTTGCTGCTTTGGTAAGGACCTTAAAGAATGCTTGGCAGCAATCCCCGTACCTAGAAATGAATCTGCTAAGGGACGTTATTCTTCTGGTAAGTCTCTGGACATCCTTTGTTGTAACAGGAGCTCGGAACTCGAGTAGTGCTTTGACTTTTTTCAGGTTGGCATCGATACCTCTTTCCGATACCATAAACCCAAGGAACTTGCCTGAACTTACACCGAAGACGCACTTTTCCGAATTAAGGCGTATTCTGAATGCCCTAAGTTGGTGGAAAGTTTCCTCCAAATCTATGATATGATTGATGGGTAGCTTGCTCTTGACTATCATGTCATCAACGTAGACTTCCATGTTTCTCCCTATTTGGTCTTTGAAGACCTTGTTCATCAGCCTCTGGTAGGTGGCTCCCGCATTTTTGAGTCCGAAGGGCATCCAGACATAGCAATATGTACCGACTTTAGTGATGAAGGCGGTTTTTTCCTCATCTTCGGGATCCATCCTGATTTGATGATATCCACTGAAAGTGTCGAGGAAGCTCAGGAGTCCATACTCAGCAGTCGGGTCTACCAATTGGTCTATTGGCGGGAGAGGATACAAATCTTTAGGGGAAGCATCATTTAAGTTTCAGAAGTTGATGCACATTCGGAGTTTGTTGCTCCCTTCTTTTGTGGCAATAACCACGTTACGTAGCCATTTAGGGTACTTGACCTCTTTGATTACATCCGCATCCATTAAGTGCTAGACTTCGGTTTTGATGAAGTTGTTTTTGTGTGCCGAGAAGCTTCGCTTTTTTTGGTGAACAGGCTTTGCTTCTGGGCTCACTTTAAGGCTGTGTTGTATTATGCGAAGGTCTACCCCTGGCATGTCTTTTAGGGAGTAGGCAAACAGATCTTTATTCAATAGTAGGAAAGATACAAGTTTTTCCTTGTCTCATTCGGCCAATCTTTTTCCTATTCTGGTACTTCGGCCTGGGACAAGCTCTATTTCTTCCATTTCTATTTTTTTGGAAATCCTCTGTTCTCTTCCCATTCGATTCTTCTACGAGTACATCTTTCGTTCCCATGGTCTGTGCGTAGTTTGTTACTAGAGCTTTCCTCGCCTTAACGAATACCTTTCTCACCTCTACCTGGTCGATGAAGATCTCGGCATCCCCGTCTTTGGTGGCGAAGGTGACAGTCAGGTATTTCACATCCAGACGGATGTGAAGGTTCCCTTGTGTTTGCCTTCCAAGGATGTCATTATATGATGAAGGGACATCTATGACGATGAACCTTGTCATTACGGAGGCAAACAACTCATCTTGGCTGTCCACTGAGGTTTCTCTCAGCATTAGGGGGAGTCAACCCAACTGAGAACGGGGAGCTCGGCGGGTCCTACTCCAAAGGTAGGAGAAGTGACGGACTTGAGGTCGCTATTTGATATGCCCAGGCTTGGTAGCAAGTGTGAAAATAGGACGTCTGTATTTGAACCATCATCAAGCAATACTCTCTTGACATCCCAGCTTCCTATTCTGGCCATGACTAGCAGCGGATCATCATGGGGAAATATGATGGTGGACCTATCTTTCCGAGGAAGCTTTTTTGATGGGTTTCCAAACTCCATTACCGAAATTTCCCTGGCCTTTCTTTTCCTTTTTGCCGATGGCAGCCCTATCATGATCATTTGTATCACCCCAGCCGGAGGTGGCGGGCGCCTTCTTGGACTTCGGTTCCGGCGTCTGTCGGAGTCATACCCCTCCTCATCTCCCTTTCCCTCCTCCTCTCTTCTTCCCTTTAGGGAGGGCATGTGCAAGTAACGTCGGAGTTGTCCTTGCTTTATCAGGGATTCAATGTACTTCTTCAGCTGGTAGCAGTCCTCGGTATCGTGCCTATGGTCCCAATGGAATTGGCAGAACTTTTTCATGTTTCTTTTGTTATCTGAGGTCATGGCCTTTGGTCGTTGGATCTGGGTTCCTTACCTTTCCATTGCCATGAGGATGCTTGTCCTTGTGGTGTTCAGAGGAGTGAAAGCCAATGGCTTCCTTCCCTTAGGCTTCTGAGGTCATCCCCCCAATTCGGTATCGTGCCTATGGTCCCAATGGAATTTGCACATTCACCCTGATGTAAAATACCTAACTGTCACTTTTGCCACCAAGGATGGAGACGCAAAAATCTTCATTGATCAGGGTGAAGTAAGGAAAGTGTTCGTCAAGGCACGAAAAGCTCCAGCAAACAACTTCGCGCAAACTGTAGAAGCAGAGGCTTTACCAGGTGGAAAACCAAAAAAGGGCAAGGCAGAAGATCCCGCGAAGGTAGAAATGGAAGAGGTAGAACTTGTCCCAGCTGAAGTACCCGAATAGGGAAAAACTTGGCCGAAGGAGACAAGAAAAAACTTGTATCCTTTCTACTGATGAATAAAGACCTGTTTGCCTACTCGCCGAAAGATATGCCGGGGGTAGACCCTCGCATAATACAGCATAACCTTAAAGTAAGTCCGGAAGCAAAACCTGTCCGGCAAAAGAAACGGGGCATCTCAGTCCATAAAAATAACTTCATCAAAGCCGAAGTCCAGCGCTTACTAGACGCAGATGTAATCAGGGAGGTCAAGTACCCGTGTGGTTAAGCAATGTGGTTATTGCCACAAAAAAAGGGAGCAGTAAGCTCCGAATGTGCATCGACTTTAGAAACTTGAACGATGCCTGCCCAAAAGATTCATACCATTTCCCATGAATAGACCAATTGGTAGACTCGACTGCCGAATGTGGGCTCCTAAGTTTCCTAGACGCCATCAGTGGGTATCATCAAATAAAGATGGACCCCGAAGATGAGGAGAAGACTGCCTTCATCATGAAAGGTGGAACGTATTGTTACATCAGGATGCCCTTCGGGCTCAAAAATGCAGGAGCCACCAACCAAATGTTGATGAGCAAGGTCTTTAGTGACCAAATAGGGAGGAATATGGAAGTCTATGTCGATGACATGATAGTTAAGAGCAAACTGCCTACCGACAACGTTGCAGATCTAAAGGAAACTTTCTACCAGCTCAGAACCTTCGGGATCCACCTTAATCCCGAAAAGTGCATCTTCGGCGTAACATCGGGAAAGTTTCTTGGGTACATGGTATCAGAAAGAGGCATTGATGCTAACCCTGAAAAAATTAAGGCTCTGCTCGAATTCCGAACTACCGTCACAATAAAAAATGTGCAAAGCCTCACCGGAAGGATAACCTCTCTTAGTAGGTTTATTTCCAGATATGGAGACCGGTGTCGAGCATTCTTTAAAGTCCTCACTAAGGTAGCAAAAAAGGAGGGCAACCTCGGAAGTGATGATCATCCTTGGAATGAGGACTGCCAAAAGGCTTGGGAAGAACTCAAAATCTACTTAGCCCGTCTGCCCACTCTGCGACAACCTCGCGAGGGAGAGCCCCTCGTGTTATACCTCACCGTCACAGAAAAAGCAGTAAGCTCGGTCCTTCTGAACGAGGAAGGGACGAAGCAATGGCCGGTTTATTATGTAAGCAAGTCCCTGCACAGCGCCGAAGTCAGGTATCCCATGCTACAAAAAGCAATATATGCCCTGGTACTGGCAGGGAAAAGGCTACGGCCATATTTTCAGGCTCACCCTATCATCGTCCGAAGTAGTCTACCTCTACGGGACGTCATGAGCAAAGTCGATCATTCAGGAAGACTTTCCAAATGGTGTATAGAGCTTGGCGAACACGACATTACTTATGAACCTTGGAAAGCCATAAAAGCTCAAGCCCTGGCAGACTTTATTACCGAAGTACCCATCGCTGAGGACAGCCATATGGATCTTAGCGGAGGTGAGCCAGATTGGACTTTGTATGTCGACGGAGCCTCGGGCTCCGAACACCAGGGAGCTGGGGTAATTATTAGAGGTCCCGAAGGTCTAGAAGTAATGAAAGCCATCAAGTTCGGCTTTAACGTCACCAACAATATGGCTGAGTACGAAGCTCTCATAGTAGGGTTACGCCTAGCCAGTAAAATTGGTGTAAAAAACTTAAAAGCCCACAGCAATTCCCAGCTGGTAGTTCGACAAACAGCAGGGGACTACGGGGCGAAGGACCCGACCTTGGCAAAATACCATGAACTGGTAGCAAAGCTTATCTGAGAGTTTGACACCGTATGAATCAAAAATGTGCCTCGTCAAGATAATGCCGAGTAGATTGCTTGGAAAAGTCGAAAACATGCACCGAGGTGCTAAACCACCCGAGCATTGCAGTGCTGAGCATAGTAACTCTGGGAAAAGGCTGGAAAGATCCAATAAAAAGATATCTCACAACCAGTGCACTCCCCGAAGACCCCAACGAAGCGGCGAAGGTACGGAGACGTTCTGGTCGTTTTTTCCTAATTGGAGAAGAATTATATCAGCAGGGATATGCAAATCCACTGCAGATGTGTGTTGGCGAAGAGGATACTGAAATGATCCTCGAAGAAGTTCACGAAGGCGCTTGTGGTTCGCACATTGGAACCGACGCTCTAGCAGTAGTAATACTTCGCCAAGGATACTTTTGGCCTACCCTAAGAAAGGACGCTAGGCAGTTCGTCCAGAAGTGTGGTAATTGCCAAAGACACGCGAATATCCAAAGGACACCCTCAAAAATTGGTAACTTTGGCTGACTATCCCTGGCCCTTCGCAGTTTGGGGCATAGACCTCATTGGGCCACTCCCGACAGCGCCTGGAGGCGTGAAGTTCTGCGTAGTCACAGTAGACTATTTCTCTAAATGGGTCGAGGCAGAACCCTTGGTGACTATCTCGGCAAAAGATGTGCAGAAGTTCGTATGGAAGAACATTGTATGCAGATTTGGCATACCGAAGGTACTAGTAGCCGACAATGGGTCCCAGTTTATAGACAAAGGGTTCCAAGAATTTATCAACAACCTCGGAATAAAGATGCACTTCGCCCCAGTAGCTCACCCCCAAAGCAATGGGCAAGTAGAAGTATCTAACAGGACCATAAAAGATGGTCTGAAAAAGAGGCTGGGGGAAGCAAAAGGGAAATGGCCAGGAGAGCTCCCAAGTGTGTTATGGAGCTACCGAACAACACCCCGAAGAGCCACAGGGGAGACACCTTTTTCACTTGTTTTCGGTACGGAGGCTATCATCCCAATCGAGGTAGTGCAACCATCAGTGCGAGTCCAAGTGTTTGATGAAAGGGGAAATGACCTCGGCCTGAGAACCAAGCTTGACCTCGTCGGCGAACACAGAGAAATAGCCGAGCTGAGAAGAAAAGCTTTTCAGCAAAGAGTGGCCGCGGCTATAAACTTGCGAGCCAGGCCAAAGGGAATAAAGGAAGGGGACCTCGTTCTCCGAAAGGCTGAATTTGGACCCCGAAGGCCATCCCACGGGGTACTTCGCGCAAATTGGGAAGGTCCTTATCTAGTACTTGCCGAAGTACGAAAAGGAGTTTACAAGCTCGGTGACGCCGAAGGCATAGAATTAAAAAATACATGGCATTCGGATGCCTTGAAAAAATTCTATGCTTAGGATTTTGGTGGGAAAATTGTATTGTACAAGTACAAAAGACTTAGCCAAAATTCTTGAACGTAAAATTGTACAAGTTAGAATTTCGCAAGGGTGATCGCCGTGATAAGCGTAAATATGATTTTCCGAAGTCTCTTGAGCGAACGTGTTCGGGACAATGGGAAATGAAAAATTTCTAAGTACAAAAGACGTAGCCAAAATTTTTCAAAAGAAAGAAAGAATCTTTATTAAGATGGACCTGCTTACAAAGAAGGAAGCTCGCCAAAAAAGTACAAAGAAGGAGAAAAAGAAAGAAGGCAAAGGACCCTAAGGCAAGCTAAGGAATCTCGGCATCTCGGGAGCCACCAGTTCCTGCGTCCTTGTCCACCGCCTTCGGCGCCGGAAGAGGGAAGGGCAGTTTAAGGTGCTCAATTTTGGACCAAGACCACCGAGGACCCTCAGGGATGTTTAGGGCCTCCAAAAAGGAGAGGTCCAGATCTGGGAACCTCTGCAGAACTTGATGCCGAGCGAGGCAAAAGCCGTCTTGAAAACTGACCTTTGTCATCTCGTCGGCTTTCTCCTTCTCGACCCCTAAAGCGTCAAGTTCCTTCTCCAGATCTGCGATCTCCTTCTTCAGTGCCTTCGTCTTCTTCTTCTTTGGCTCCTTCTTCAAAGACTCGACCTCGGCCTGGAGCGCGGCCTTTTCAGCAAGCACCTTCGCCAGGAGAGCCTCAGACTCTGACTTCTCCTTTTGATGTGCTTCGTTTGCCGAAGTCAGCTCCGCCACCTTGGAGCCAAGGTCAGAAATCTTTTGGGAGGAGTCCTTCAAAAGCTCTTCTTTTTCCTTCAAAAACTCCTCCCGAACGGCAGCAACCTCCTTCTTCGCAGCTTGAGCCATCTCCCTGTTCCTGGCGACCAAGTCAGAGCACATGGCCTTAGATTTTTCCAGGCAGTCTAAGACCGAGACTCGGAACGCCGCCTGCTTCGCTGCCCGAACTCTGAGGAGGCCAGTGTACCCCAACAGCTGCAAAGAAGTAAGAACAAACTCAGTAAGACAAAAAAATGAGCCAAGAACTTAGAAGAAATCAAAAGGAAAAAACAAAGGCGTGAAGTATACCTGGGCAGCGTGCTCGGAAACTCTGGCAGCAAGGGACTCATCTGGGATCCGGGCACGCCTCGGAAATGGCCTTGAAGGAGGCCTCGGTGAGGATCCCCTTCGAAATTTGGTTGGCCATTTGCTGGGAGTCGCCGGAGTACAAGTTCATGTCCTCCGTAAACGACCAGAAAGGCTCCCTCGGGATCTTCCCCTTCGGGATATGGGAATCCCGAAGGGCTCGTTTCCGGGCGTGCTCGACCATCCAACCCGAAGACGGTACCTCCTCTGCAGGGCAAAACAAGAAGCTTGTCAAAACAAGTAATTCTCAAAATACAAAAAAATAAAGGCACCCCAGCTCGTCTAAAAAATGAACCTGGCGGCACCTCGGCAACATCATCGTCGGAGTCCTGGACCCCCTCGGCAGAGATCTCCTTGCCTTTGCTCTTGCGGCGCTCCTCGGCAGAAGGGACTTCCACCAAGGCGTCCAGAAGAGCCGACGAGGAAGTGGGACTCCGAGGAGGGACGTCAGCGGCGACTTCGGTCGGCGGGACAGCAGCTGCGTCAGGCTCTTCGCGCACCTCCTCGGGAATTTTCGGGGGAGGAAGAGGCGCGTCTTTCTTCGCCCGCTTTGCCGAGGATGGCCCGGCCCCAGACGATTTCTGCCTTCGGGAGACGGCCTTCTTTGTTTGCTCCCCCTTCTCGGCTTGACCGAGGAAGAGCGCCTTGTAGTAAGCAGCGGACTCGTCGCCCATCTCTGAAAAAGAAGGAAAATATCAGTGTGAGTCTAAGTGGTATCCATAACAAAAATTTTTTGGATAACTTACTCTCACAAAAGGCCTCGTAAGTAACCTCCTTCCGAAGGAGTTTCACCAGCCAGGAGTCTTTCCCGGTGATGGCAGGAGCCGGCATCCCGAGGTCCGTCTTATGCTCCTTCACTACCCCTAGTTCCCGAAGGACCTCTTCGGTCATCAGTTTCCACATGATGGGGAAAGGGTAGAGGGAGCGTGAAGGGACCTCAGAATCCCAGTCGGAGACTGCTCGGATCCGTCTGTCGAAGTCCGCGAATCTGGATGCCAACTCAGGAGTCAGCAGCATCCTCGGGTCTACGACGTCCATCTCCAATTTTCCCCGAGCCCACTTGGTCGGAACGTACGACCAGGCCTCCTCCATCTTCAGAAAGAACCAGCTGTCCTTAGTGGCGAAGGTGAACATATACTTTTTGCTCCCTGATCCCCGAGGTAGCATAAAGTAAAAGCCACTCTTCGGGACTGTGTAGAGCTTATAGTACTGCAAAAAAAGAATGAAATAGGGTTCTATTTTGAAAACGCCGCACATACAAAGGAAGGCATTAAAGTAACAGTACGACTTGGGGGGAAGTTGATTTACGACAATGCCATGAAATTGGCAAAAGTCACAAATCACCCTCGAGGGAGGGTACCGAAGTCCGGCCTTCAGTTGGGCGCCAAAAATGGTAACTGATGGCCAGGGGCCTCATCGTTTATAGTCATAGTGACTGGTGGAGGAACTTCTGGGAGGAAGAACGCCTGGTGCACTGGACAGCCCAAAGGAGAGTGCCTGCAAGCTCAGAAACAAAAGGTTAGGAGGCCCCCAGAGTGTTTTTCCGGGGGGGGGGGGGGGGAGCCTCCGACGCCCAAGTCAGTGGTGGCTGAGAGAAAGGCAGAGAAAATAGCACAAAGGGCTGAGGAGTTTTGCCTGGTAACGGGAGCCGTATTTTGCCAGCCAACCAACCTCCTGTCTGGTATTAACTCCTGGTATTTATAGGAGTGCCTAGCCCGTTCAGATCGCGACACGTGTTCGGTCGGACGTTCCTGAATTTCTGGGCATAGGAGACAGATAGTAGGTAGCAGGTTGCCTTGAGCCATGTGCTGAGACGGGCCATGATGTGATTTTGATGGCGTCAGCGTGGCAGAGCGCCTTTTGAGGCGGCTTGTGGCGTCTGTGAATGGATGTGTCAGAGGCTTCCTTAAATGCTTCCATAAATACCCCTGCCGTACTCCCGAGGTCCCTGGGTGAGGTCGTCCTTTGGTACGGACAGAGCCTCTTCGGGAAACAAGCCCTGAGTTCGGGGGTTCCCAGCTTCAGGGAGTTCCGCCTTCGGGGATATCGTGTTCGGCTCGCTATGTCTGCTGCCACTTTTCCGAAGGCGATCTGTTCACGACCCTGGGGGGGGCGAGTAGTGTCCTGGCGTGCCGGGCTCGGAGCTCTTCGGCTATCTCCCGAGGTGCCTGATCACACCTTTTCTCGGGTAGCGCCAGCTTCTTCTGGCCATTACTGTGGCAGGGAGTTCGGCCAGATAGAGGCGATAGCGTTTGGCTATCACATGCCCCCCTTTGGAAAGCCGAAGGAAGACTTTGGTTTTGCATCTCTTTCCGAGGTCGTCTATGGGAGTCTTTTTGGAAGCATAACCTGTTCCGAGGATGTGCCTTTTGCCCGAAGATCACGGGCTCTTCGGTCTTGGCCATTTCTTTGGCGTCCTCGAGGCGGAGTCTGCTTTTTGTTTCTGCAGGTCTGTTTGGCCAAGCGTGTCAGTCTGAGCGGCGCGTCCCAGTTTTCCAGGGATGTCAGAAGACGTGTCCCAGTTTTCAAGGGACGTTTGGAGGACGTGTCCCCCATTTTTGCGCAGCGGTTGACACGTGGCGCTTTGCCATTGGAGGAGAGTCGCGTCGGTTACAGAGGGCGCGCCTTTTCAAGTGCAGAGAGCAGTTACGGCGTCGGTTTGCCTCCAAAGGGTACTTATGACGACGTTTCGGTTACCCACCTCTGGCTTATAAATAGCCCATTTCATCATAAGTTCCTTTTGCTTACGCTTTTGCTCTTTTCTCTGCTTTGCCTCTGTTCTTGCATTTTTCTTGCTTTCTGTGGCGGAGCTTCCTTAATCAGAGCCTTTTTCCAGCCAACTTTCACGACGGCGTCCTCAGATTTTGGCAAATCTTTCGGTGGGTTTTTGTTTTTCAGCGCGTTTTGATCCCTGTGTTCTTTTGAGTTTTTCTCTGGAAACTGTTTTCTTCCATTTTCAAACTCATTTTCATGTCGAAAATGCCCATTCCTGAGAGCTGGCAGCCTCTTTTAGCCCATCCTTGTTGCACCACCCCTGAGAAGTTAGAGAGGTGGAAGAAAAAATTCTTTCTTCCCTCTTACGCCGTTACTAGGCTGCCTCGTTCTAGCCATTATGCTTTTTCAAACCATAGTAAGGAGGTTACCGTTTTCCGAGCCCAGCTGAAGGCCGGTCTTCGGTATCCTCCCCCGAAGATGGTGTGCGAGTTCTGCAAATTTCATGGCATTGCGGTGAACCAGCTTCCCCCGAACTCGTTCTGCTATTTCAACGCCTACCTCTGCATGTGTGGCGTCTTCGGGATAGAACCCCATTTCAGGATTTTTATGCAGTACTACAAGCTCTCTGTGGTCCCGAAGGGTGGCTTCTATTTCATGCTACCTCGGGGATCCGGGAGCAAGAAATTCATGTTCACCTTCGCCACTAAGGATAGCTGGCGGGGGTGGCAACAACAGAAGTTCTTCTTCATGAAGATGGCTGAGGCCTGGTCGGACGTTCCGATCAAATGGGCTCAGGGAACACTGGATGCGGACGTTGGTGATCCGAGGATGCTGCTGACCCCAGAGTTGGCTCCCGTGTTCGCGGATTTCGACGCCCGCATTCGGGCTGTTTCTGACTGGGATCCCGAGGTCTCTCCGCGCGCCCTTTACCCTTTTCCAATCAACTGGAAGTTGATGACCGAAGAGGTCCTTCGGGAACTAAAGGTGGTAAAGGAGCACAAGACTGACCTCGGGATGCCAGCTCCTGCCATTGCCGGGAAAGATTCCTGGTTGGTCAAGCTTCTTAAGGAGGAGATTTCTTTCGAAACATTTGCCGAAAGTGAGTTATCTTCTACTCCTTTGCCGTTTTTTCCTCGGACTTACGCTGATGTTTCTCTCCTTTTTCAGAGATGGGCGACGACACTGCCGCCTATTACAAGTCCCTCTTCTCCGGCCAAGTGGAGAAGGACGATCAAACGAAGAAGGCGGCTTCCCGAAGGCGGAAGTCTACTGGCGCGGGTCCTTCGAGGAAACGGGCAAAGAGAGCTGCTCAGGTTCCTCTAGAAGAAATTCCCGAGGAGACTGCCGAGGAGCCTGGGACAGCCGAGGTTCCGGCGTCTGAGGCTGCTGCTTCCGAGGTCCCTCCAACCGTCGTCCCTCCTCAAAGTCCTACTGCGTCGCAGGCCCTCCTTGATGTAGTGGTAGAAGTACCTTCTGCCGAGGAGCGGCGCAAGCAGAAGGGTAAGGGCATTTCGGCCGAGGAGGCCGAGGACTCCGAGGACGATGTTGCCGAGGTCCCGCCAGGTTTGTTTCCAGACAAAGTGTACTTCCTTTGTTTTTTCTGGAATTGCCTTTGTCTCTGACCTGTTTCTCTTTTTCGCCCTGCAGGGGAGTTACTTACCCCGAACTGGGCGGCCGAACACGCGGAGGCGAGGGCCCGTCGCGACGCCAAAGTCCCGCAAGGGAAGATACCAAAGGAGCCTTTCTGGACATTCACGGAGGACATGAACTTGTACTCCGAGGACTGTCCTGAAATGGCGAAGCAGATTTCGAAGGGGGTGCTCACCGAGGCCTCCTTCAAGGCTATAGCGGCGGCCCACCCGGGGGATAACACCCTTGCCGCAAAGATCACCGAGCATGCTGCTCAGGTATATCCTTCACAACTCTTCCCTTTCAATTTTTTCCTAAGTGTTTGGCTCTTACTGACCTTGCGTTTTATCTCCGTTGCAGCTGCTGGGGTACGCCGGCTTTCTCCGAGTTCGGGTAGCCAGGCAGACGGCATTCCGAGCTTCGGCCTCAGAGGCCCTAGAAAAGGCGAAAGCGACGTGCTCGGAATTGACCGCCAAGAACCAGCAGCTGGCAGATGCTGCGAAGGAGGAAGCTGCCACCCTTCGGGAGGAGTTCCGAAAGGAGAAGGAATTCTTGATGGCGGACTCCTCCCTGAAGATTGCCGACCTCCGCAATCATGTGGCGGGGCTGCGCGCTGCAAACCAAGACCTTCTCCAAGACAAGGCAAAAAAAGAGAATATCATAGTCACGCTCTTGTCTGAGAAGAAAACCCTTCAAGCCGAGGTCCAGTCTTTGAAGAAGGAGCCGAAGGGGGAGGAGCGGATAAAGGTGCTGGAAGAGGAGGTCGGGGATCTGAAGGACGAGCTTGACGACCTTGAGCTTAAGAAGAACAAGTCTGATCAAATGAACAAGGTCGCGTTTCAGGACGGCTTCTGCCTCGCTCGGCACCAGGTTCTCCAGAGGTTCCCAGGTCTGGACCTCTCTTTTCTAGAGGGTCTAAACATTCCTGGGGGACCTCGGTGGAAATGGTCCAAGATCGAACATCTGAAGCTTCCTCCAATTCCAGCGCGGAAGGTGGCGGAAAAGGGTGGACAAACGAGTGGCTCTCAGGACGCCGCGAACCCTTAGGCTTTTTTAGGGCCCCTTTTCCTTCCCTTCTATTTTGTACTCCTTCTTCGGGCACTTCTTTATTGTAAGGCAGCTTTGCTCTTAACGGAGATTTTTTGGCTAAGTGTTTCTTCAAGTTTCTTTATTTCCATTGTCCCGAACGCGTTCGCTCAAGAGACTTCGGAAAACCTGCGATCAAAGAAACTTTTTTACCTTCCTTTGTCCTGAGTACGTTTTACTCGAGAGACATTCTGGAAAGTCTGAGAAAATTTTGACTAAGTCTTTTTGCAGGCTTTTGCATTTCCAATTTTTCCCGAACATGATTGCTCAAGGGACTTCGGCAAACCTTCAGTCAAAAATTTTTGTTTTTCCAGTTGTCCCGAGCATGTTTGCTCAAGGGACTTCGGAAAACCTTCCGCGAGATTTTTCACTTCCCATTTTCCCGAGCACGTTCGCTCAAGGGAGCTCGGGAAATTATCTCAGCGCTGGCTACGGCGAGTACTTCTGCGAGATTTTTGTTTTCCATCTTTCCCGAGCGTGGCGGCTCAAGGGACTTTGGAAAGCCATATCTACGCTTTATCATGGCGAGCATCTTTCGCGGAATATTGTTCATTTCTGCACTTAAGAAATTTTCTCAAGATACTACTATATATTTAGAACATTTTTTGTTCAACATACCTCCTCCGCTCAACCTTAAGCGTAGAATTTTTTCAAGGCGCCCGAGTGCCAATTGCTCTTCAATTCTATGCCTTCGACGTCGCCAAGCTTGTACATGCTTTTCGTTGTTTTGGCAAGGGCCAGATAGGGTCCTTCCAAGTTTGCGCGAAGTACGCCATGGGATGGCCTTCGGGGTGCGAAGTCGGCCTTTCGGAGAACGAGGTCTCCCTTCTTGATTTCTTTTGGCCTGGCCCGTAAGTTTATAGCCACGGCCACTCTTTGCTGGTAAGCTTTTCTTCTCAGCTCGACTATTTCTCTGTGTTCGGCCACCAGATCGAGATTGGTTCTTAGGCCGAGGTCGTTACCACCTTCATCAAATACTTGCACCCGTACTGAAGGTCGAACTATCTCTATTGGGATAATGGCCTCTGTTTCGAAGATGAGTGAGAAAGGAGCTTCCCCTGTGGCTCTTCGGGGCGTCGTTCGGTAGCTCCATAATATACTTTGGAGTTCTCCCGGCCAATTCCCCTTGGCTTCCCCCAGTCTCTATTTCAGGCCATCTTTTATGGTCCTATTCGATACTTCCACCTGCCCGTTGCTTTGGGGGTGAGCTACTGGGGCGAAGTGCATCTTTACTTCGAGGTCGCTGATGAATTCTTGGAATCCTTTGTCTATGAACTGGGATCCATTATCAGCTACCGGTACCCTCGGTATGCCGAATCTGCATACGATGTTCTTTCATACGAACTTCTGCACTTCTTTTGCCGAGATAGTTGCCAGTGGTTCTGCCTCTACCCATTTTGAGAAATAGTCCACTGCTACCACGCAGAATTTCACGCCTCCGGGTACTGCGGGGAGTGGCCCAATAGGGTCTATGCCCCAGACTTCAAAGGGCCAAGGATAGTCTGCCGAGGTTACTATTTCCGAGGGTGTCCTCTGGATTTTTGCATGTCTCTGGCAACTACCGCACTTTCGGTCGAACTGTCTTGCGTCCTTTCCCAGGGTAGGCCAGGAGTAGCCTTTGGCGGAGTATCACTGCTGCAAGGGCATCAGTTCCAATGTGTGAACCATACATGCCTTCGTGAACTTCCTCAAGGACCATTTCAGTATCCTCTTCATCCACACATCTTTGCAGCGGATTCGCATATCCCTGTCAGTATAACTCTTCGCCAATCAGGAAGAATCTTCCGGAGCGTCTTCGCAGTCCTGCAGCATCGCCGGGGTCTTCGGGGAGCAAATTCTCTGCGAGGTATCTTTTTATTGGATCTTTCCACCCTGTTCCCGAGGTCATCATGCTCAGCACTGAGATGCTCGGATGGTCTAGCACCTCGGTATATGTTTTTTGACTTCGCCAAGCAATCTGCCTCAGTGTTATTCCGCCGAGGTACATTTTCGATCCGTACGGCGTCAAACTCTTGGATGAGCTTTGCTACCAGCTCATGGTATTTCGCTAAGGTCGGGTCTTTCGCGCCATAGTCCCCTGCCATTTGCCGGACCACCAGCTGGGAATCATTATGGGCTTTCAAGTTTCTCACGCCAATTTTTCTGGCCAGGCGTAATCCTACTATCAGGGCCTCATACTCGGCCATGTTGTTGGTGGCGTTGAAACTGAACTTGATAGCCTTCATTACCTCCAGGCCTTCGGGGCCTCTGATAATTACTCCAGCTCCCTGGTGTTCGGATCCTGAGGCTCCGTCTTTGTGCAAGGTCCATTCTGGCTCACCCTCTTTTGGATCTGAATGGCTCTCCTCAGTGGTGGGTATTTCGGCGATAAAATCTGCCAGTGCTTGGGCTTTTATGGCCTTCCGAGGCTCATACGTGATTTCGTGCTTGCCCAACTCTATGCACCACTTGGAGAGCCTTCCCGAATGATCAACTCTCTTCATGACATCCCGTAGTGGCAGACTACTTCGGACGATGATGGGCTGAGCCTGAAAGTATGGCCGCAGCCTTCTCACTGCAAGCACTAAGGCATATATAGCTTTTTAAAGCAAAGGGTACCTGACTCCGGTGCCATGCAGGGACTTGCTGACATAGTAGACCGGCCATTGCTTTGGCCCTTCTTCTTTCACAAGGACCGAGCTCACAGCTTTTTCTGTGACGGCGAGGTAGAGTACGAGGGGCTCTTCCTCCCGAGGTTGTCGCAGAGTCGGCAGGCTGGCCAGGTAGACTTTGAGTTCTTCCCAGGCCTTTCGGCAATCTTCATCCCAAGGAAGATCATTCCTTCCGAGGTCACCTTCCATCTTTGCTGCCTTTGTGAGGACTTTGAAGAAGGGTCGACACCTATCTTCGTACCTGGAAATAAACCTGCTCAGAGAGGTTATTCTTCCGGTGAGTCTCTGCACGTCTTTGACTGTGGTAGGAGTTCGGAATCCAAGCAGAGCCTTAATCTTCTCGGGTTTAGCCTCGATGCCTCTTTCGGGTACCATGTACCCAAGGAACTTTCCCGAGGTCACCCCGAAGATGCAGTTCTCAGGATTTAGGCGGATCCCGAAGGCTCTGAGTTTTTGGAAGGTTTCCTCTAAATCTGCAACGTGGTAGCCGGGCAGCTCGCTCTTGATTCTCCCCATTTGGTCTTTGAAGACCTTGTTCATCAACCTCTGGTGGGTGGCTCCTTGCATTTTTTAGCCCGAAGGGCATCCTGATATAGTAATATGCTCCTCCCTCGGTAATGAAGGCAGTCTTCTCTTCATCTTCGGGGTTCATCCTTATCTGATGGTAGCTACTGAAGGCATCTAGGAAACTTAGGAGCCCATACTCAACAGTTGCATTTACCAGTTGATCTATTGGCGGCAGAGGGTATGAGTCTTTCGGGCAAGCATCGTTCAAGTTTCTGAAGTCGATGCACATCCGGAGTTTTGCTGCTACCTTCTTTCGTGGCAATGACCATGTTGCTCAACCATTCGGGGTACTTGACCTCCCTGATAACTTCAGCATCTAGGAGATGCTGGACTTCGGTTTCGACAAAGTTGCTTTTGTGGGATGAGATGCTTTGTTTCTTTTGCCAGACAGGCCTTGCTTCCGGGCTTACCTTGAGGCTGTGCAGTATTATGCCAGGGTTTATCCCCGGCATATCTTTTGGCGAGTAGGCAAACAGACCTTTATTTTCTAGCAAAAAGGATACAAGATTTTCCTTGTCACCTTCGGCCAAGCTCTTCCCTATTCGGGTAGATTGACCTGGGACAAGCTCTACTGCTTCCGTTTCTGCTTTGGCGAGATCTTCTTCTTTGCCTTTTTCTAGCGCCTTTGCCTCCATCGTTTGCGCGAGGTTGCTCGCCGGAGCTTTTCGTTTTTTTACAAACACCTTTCTTACCTCGGCTTGGTCTAGGAAGACCTCTGCATCTCCATCCTTGGTCGCGAATGTGACAGTCAAGTACTTCACATCAGGGCGAATATGCAGGTTCCCCATTGTCTGTCTTCCAAGGATGACGTTGTACGAGGATGGGACGTCCATGACGATGATTCTCGCCATTGTGGATGCGTACAATTCAGCTGCTCCTCTTACCGAAGTCCCTTTCATTATCAACGGGAGTTTGGATGGTCCAACCCCAAAAGTGGGCGAGGTGACAGGCTTTAGTTCGCTGCTGGAGATGCCCAAACTCGACAGCAGGTGTGAGAATAAGACGTCAGCTTTTAAGCCATCATCAAGCAACACTTTTTCGACGCCTCAGTTCCCTATCCTTGCCGTGATCAGCAGCGGATCATCGTGGGGGAAGACGACGGTGGAGCTATCTTTGCGAGCCAGTTTCTTTGATGGACTTTGATACTCCATGACTGCAATTTCTCTGGCTTTCCGCTTTCTTTCCGAGGATGGTAGCCCCGTGATGATGGTTTGGATAACCCCTGCTAGAGGTGGAGGGCGCGTTTTTGGACTTCGGTTTTTCCGCCTGTCGGAGTCAAAGTTCTAAATCTTCGGCCCTTTCTTCCTCCATTTTTCTGCCTTTCGGGGGTGACATCCTCAGGTATTTTCGAAGTTGGCCCTGTTTTATCAGCGACTCTATGTACTTCTTTAGCTGGAAGCAATCTTCGGTGTCATGGCCGTGGTCGCGATGAAACTGGCAGAACTTCTTGTCATTCTTTTTGTTATCGGCGGCCATGGCCCTTGGCCGCCGAATTTGCTTCCCCTGCCTTTCCAGCGCCATGAGAATGTTGGTCCGTGTAGTGCTCAATGGTGTGAAACTTTGGGGTTCCCTTCCCCGCATTCTCCGAGGTCGTCCTGCCTGTTCGGTAGGATGCCGAGCTTGTTGACTGGACCCTTTGACGTGGTGATGATCAGATTCTGGCCCAGCCATCCTCAGTTCCTCGACTGTCATGTGTTGCTCCGCCCTATGGTAAAATTCTCCGAGGGTCTCCGGGGGGTCATTTGAGAACTCATAGAACAGCTGTGAGTCTCGCCGAAAGCCCCGTGTCATGGCGAGAATGCGGATTTCGGGCCGGAAGTCTAGGACGCTCAGAGCTTCTCTGTTGAATCTTTCGACATAGTCTCGGATGGTTTCTCCGTTCCTCTGCTCTATGTCGAACATCTGTACAGGCATCTTCGCAGTAGGTCTGCTCCCAATGAACTGCTGGGTGAAGGCTGTGGACAACTCCCGGAACTCAGTAATGGTCCCTGGGGGCAAGGAATTGTACCACGCCGTGGTTGGCCCTGTGAGGGTGACTTCGAAGCACTTGCACATGGTAACATCATCAGCACCGTGTATTATCATGCTCCGTCTGTACTTCGTCAGGTGGGCCTGCGGATCAGTACGACCATCATAAATTTCCAACCGAGGTACTCTGAACTCGCCTGGCATGGCTGCCTTAACGACGGCCTGAGTGAAAGGGGAGTCACCTTCGCAGGATGTTCCCGAGGGTCTGGCCCAAACGGATTTTCTGGCCACTTGTTTTTCCACTCTGTCCAGCCGTGCTAGTATCTTCTCCATGAGCACTGTGGCGCTAGGGCCTTCTTCAGGGAATGAAGATCGTCGGCGCCTCTTCGGGGGGCGAGT
This sequence comes from Aquilaria sinensis, assembly GCA_005392925.1. Classification (NCBI taxonomy): domain Eukaryota; kingdom Viridiplantae; phylum Streptophyta; class Magnoliopsida; order Malvales; family Thymelaeaceae; genus Aquilaria; species Aquilaria sinensis. The sequence goes on along the minus strand of SMDT01000195.1, from coordinate 5,678 downwards.
TCGGCGCTGAGGGGACAAGGACCTCGCCTCAGGCGACGAACTGCTTCGCTGTGAGACTCTCAGTCGCTTGGACCTGGTTTGTCCCACAGAACGTTTCCCGAGGGCTATAATTTCTGTGGATGATTCTTCGCGAGGGTCTCCACTCCCCAAACTGCGATGTGTAGACTTGGGACTCCTCTCCCGAGGGCGTGTCACTGAGGGGGGTCTCTGGGCCTGTGCTTGCTGCGGCCACCTTCGGCCGATCTGCTGTGTCACTTCAGACACGACCGAACGCTGAAAGTCCCTCAAGAAACTCATGGTGACTACCAGAGGGCGGTCTTCCTCGGGCGCAGAAGTCCCTGGGAGTGTTTGCTTAGCAACCGGTTGTATCTCAGGCGCAGACGGGGACCTCGGGAGTCCCTTGTCCTTAGAACGCCGAGTCTTAACGACGGCGATCTCAGAGCGGGTTCCCACAGACGGCGCCAAATGATGGCTAGGGGCCTCATCATTTATAGTCATGGTGGCTGGTGGAGGGACTTCTGGGAGGAGGAACGCCAGGTGGATTGGACAGCCCAAAGGAGAGCACCTGAAAGCTCAGAAACAAAAGGTTAGGAGGCCCCCGAAGTGTTTTTCCGGGGGGAGCCTCCGACGCCCAAGTCAGTGGTGGCCGAGAGAAAGGCAGAAAAAATAGCACAAAGGGCTGATGAGTTTTGCCTGGTAATGGGAGCCGTATTTCGCCAGCTAACCAACCTCTTGTCTGGTACTAACTCCTGGTATTTATAAGAGTGCCTAGCCCGTTCAGATCACGACACGTGTTCGGTCGGACGTTCCTGACTTTCTGGGCATAGGAGACAGATAGTAGGTTACCTTGAGCCATGTGCTGAGACGGGCCATGATGTGATTTTGATGGCGTCAGCGTGGCAGAGCGCCTTTTGAGGCGGATTGTGGCGTCTGTGATTGGATGTGTCAGAGGCTTCCTTAAATGCTTCCATAAATACACCTGCCGTACTCCCGAGGTCCCTGGGTGAGGTCGTCCTTTGGTACGGACAGAGCCTCTTCGGGAAACAAGCCCTGAGTTCGGGGGTTCCCAGCTTTAGGGAGTTCCGCCTTCGGGGATATCGTGTTCGGCTCACTATGTCTGCTGCCACTTTTCCGAAGGCGATCTGTTCACGACCCTGGGGGGGGCGAGTAGTGTCCTGGCGTGCCGGGCTCGGAGCTCTTCGGCTATCTCCCGAGGTGCCTGATCACACCTTTTCTCGGGTAGCGCCAGCTTCTTCTGGCCATTACTGTGGCAGGGAGTTCGGCCAGATAGAGGCGATAGCGTTTGGCTATCAGTAACCTCATTTTGGCGGTTCATAAAACTGACCTCCTGAGGTCCAGGAAGTCTGGTGGTGGCGTAAGAAGGAAGAAAGAACTTTTTGGTCCATCTTTCCAATTTTTCTGAAGTCGTACAGCAAGTATGACCAAGAAGGGGAAGCCAACATTCCGGGACAGGGGAAACAGTTGGCGAAGACATTTTTGAAGAAAAAATGACTTTGGGGAATGAAAAACCGACTTCGGGAAATCTTTAAAATCAAAAGACTCTGGAAATCAAAACCCACTGAATCTTTTGCCAAAATCTGGGTTTGAAGCCGCCGTCGCGAAAAGTGGCCAAAAAAACTCCGTCAACAGCACCAAAAAATAGGGGAAAACGCAAGAACGATTAGAAGGCAGGAAGGAAGCAAAAGGAGATTATGACGGAATAACACATATATAGGCCGAGGGGGTAGGCGAACCAGTGTCAAAAGTACTCCGCAAAGGCGAACAGTCGCCATAACTGCTCATTGCTCATAAAAAGGCACGCCTGCTGTATCCGATGCAGTCCCCGCAGATAACAAGCTGCCACGTCTCAGCCATCGCACCAAACGAAGGACACGCCTTCTGACACCCCTAAACCCTTGGCGCGCCGCTCCAGACTAACACGCCTGGTTACGAGACGCGACATTGCGCAGACTTACAAAAGGAGAGAAGTAGGCTACCTCGAAGACACCAAAAAACAGGCTATGGGCGAACAGCCTACGCCTTCGGACAAAAGGTCCATCTTCGGCACAGGTATTACAGCTAAAGGTCCCGAAGGGTGCTCTCCGAAAGCTGACAAGCCGAAGTTTCCACTTCGGCTTTCTGAAGGGGGCTTGTGATAGCTGAAGGGCTATCGCCTCTCTCACTACATACTTCCTTCCAAAAGCGTGGCCGGGAAACCTGGAGTCATTCGAAGGAAGCGCTAACACTGACCTCGGAAGGGGCGAAGTCAAACGCCTCGAACTCAAGACTTCGGCTAGAACGTCAGGAATTTTAAAGATGTTGCCGGCTCCCCTGGGGGACTTAACGGATCGTCTTCGGGGATAAAGAACCAATTACTGCAAATAGGAGAGACTCTCCCCAGAGGCGAAACCCCCGAACCAGGGAAATCCCCGAACTATGGGCATAATTCCCGAAGAAGGGCATCCGTACCAAAGGACGGCCTCGCCCAGAGGACTTCGGGAGTACGGCATGAGCATTTAAGGAGCCTCTGACATGTCACCCACAGGCGTTACACGCCGCCTCAAACGGCGGTCTGACGCGCCGACGCCGTTCGAGTCTTGTCACAACCTGTCTCAGTCCAAGACTCAAGGGGACTAAAAACGGCTACTTGTCCCCTACGCCCAAAGGTACAGAAAGCATCCGACCGTTCCGAACCAGCCGAACACGTGTTATGATCTGAACGGGCTGGGCATTCCTATAAATACTAGGAAACAGGCCCTAGCAAAGGATCAGACTTTCTCTCCCTAAGAAAACCCAAGCAGGCAAGGCCTTCTAACCCCTTAGTGCTCCTCCTCTATCTCCCCTCAGGACACTGACTTGGGCGTCGGAGGCTCCTCCCCGGAAAAATACTCCAGGGACCTCCTAACCCTTTTTTCTGAGCATTTCAGGCACGCTCCTCTGGGAATCCTTTGCTCCAGACGTTCTTCCCTTTAGGAAGTCCCTCCCGAAGTCATAATGTCACCCGACAAATATGTTGCTAGGCATCACGAGAAGATGAGGAATATGATTTGGATAGACAACGTTCAAACCGAAGTCCCTGGAAACACCTACCATCTTCGACTAGGGTCATTTAGACAATCACTACTGGAATGCCCTTGGCAGAAAGAAAGAAGAAGGTGAGAAACATAGCAATGATGGAATTCAATAGTCTTGCGAACAAGAGCACCCAAAGGGATGGGCCGGTGGTGAAGTTTTCGCATGACGATACTCTCTTGATTATGGCTCGAATCAAAAACTAGGATGTAAAGAAAGTGCTCTTAAATGATGGTTCGAACGTCGATGTCCTGTTTGCCCATTTGTTACCAAGCTTCGGTATCACTGAGAGTGAGCTTAAACCGATGACTTCACCCATGTTTGGGGTTAAACCTGTAGAACTCCCTGTGTTGGGATGGATTGACCTGCCATTTATGCTAAAGGGCACCTCGGTCAGAACAGGAGAAGAGCTCTTTGCCTCAACTTTGACAAGGTTCATCATCATAAATGTCCCATCATCTTATAATGCCATCCTCGAAAAATAGACAAAGTGCAACCTTTACCTTTGAATTGATGTGAAATACTTGGCAGTCACATTTGAGGCAAAAGAAGGAGTTGCTAAAATATATATCAACCGAGCTAAAGTTAGAAAGGTATTTGTCAAGGCAAGGCAGAATCTCACCAAAGTCCATACATAGAATTTGAGGAAGGACAACAAGTCTACCAAAGATAGGCTAGATGGGGAAAAATGTGATAATAAAGAAATAGAAACTGAGGAGTTGGTGCTGATCCCTGGCCGAAATACCCGAATGGGAAAACATCTAGCCGGGTAGGAAAAAAGTAATCTTGTATCTTTGGTATTAATGAACAAAGACCTATTCACTTACTCCCCAAAGGATATGCCCAGAATAAACCTAGATATCATCCAACATTGCCTAAAAGTAAGCCCAGAAGCTAAGCTTATTCGGTAGAAAAAATGAAGTATATCGTCGCACAAAAGTGACTTTGTTGAAAAAAAAATTCAATGACTCTTGGATGCTAGCATAATAAGGGAATTCAAATACCCTGATTGATTAAGCAATGTCGTCATTGCAACCAAGGAAGGGAGTGATAATTTCTGAATGTGCATCTATTCTAAGAGTGTTAACAACACTTGTCCTAAGGACTCTTACCCACTGCCTTTGACCAATCAATTGTTGGACTCCACAGCTGAACTTGCACTGTTAAGCTTCCTTGATGCATTTAGTGCATATCACCAAATTTAGATGAACCCTAAAGATGAGGAAAAACTACATTCATAACCAATGTGGGAACATATTCTTACGTGAGAGTGCCCTTCAGTCTGAAAAATGCTGGATGGAGAGCCCTTGGGGGCCTGGAGACATTATCAGAGGGTAACGAATAGGAGTGTTCTTATGCTCCCAAATTAGGAGAAATACGGAAGTGTATGTCAATGATATGATAGTTAAAAGTAAACTATCAAGTGATTATATCACATACATGCATAAGACCTTCTAGCAGCTCTGAACATATGAAATTCAGTTAAACCCCAAAAAATGCATGTTCAACGTAACAACTGGTAAGTTCCCTGGCTTCATGGTCTTAAAAAGAGGCATAGATGCCCACACCCAGAAAAAGTTAATGACTCTACTCAAAACTCTAACTCCGATAACCATCAAGGATATACAAAGGCTTACAAGAAGGATAATGGCACTTAGTAGGTTCATGTCTAAATACAGGGATAGGTGCTAACCTTTCTTCAAGGTACTAATCAAAGCTTCCAAAAATGACGTCGGTAAATGTTCTAAAGAGCACCCTTGGAATGAAGAATGCCAAAAAACTTGGGACGAACTAAAAAACTACCTATCTCACTTACCAACACTTCGGCAACCTAGACAAGGAAAACCTCTCATACTCGTTTTACCTTTACTGTCAGTGATGAAAAAGGCTATGAATTTCAGTGCTTGTTAAGGAGGGAAGGAAAGGGAAAACCAATGGCTAGTATATTATGTTAGCAAGTCCCTGCATAGTGCTGAAGATATCCAATACTGCAAAAAGTGATCCATACCTTAGTCATGGCTAGTGGGAGACTTCAGCCTTACTTCCAAGGACACTCCATTACGGTTTGAAGTAATCTACCTTTTGAGAGATGTCATGAAGAAGGCAGATCATTTGGGCTGATTGTGAAACTGGTGCATTGAGCATAGTGAGTACAACATCATATATGAACAGAGGAAAGTAATAAAAGCTCAGGCTTTAGCAGATTTTATAGTCGACTTACCAGAAACCGAGGATGCCTCGAAGAACCTTGGAGATGAGGAACCCAAATGGATGTTATTCATAGATGGTGCTTCAGGTTCAGAACATCAGGGTGCCAGTATAATTCTTCGTGGACCCGAAGGAATGGAGGCATTAAAGACAATCAAATTTGGATTCCATGTCACCAATAATGTTGCTGAATTTGAAGTTCTCATAGTAGGCCTATGATTGGCAAGAAGAGTCAGTGTGAAAAATCTAAAGGATTAGAGTGACTCGCAAGTAGTAGTTCGGTTGATGATAGGGGAATATAAGGCCAAAGACCCAAAATTGGAAAAATATCATGACCTCACCAAAGAACTAATCCAAAAATTTGATAAGATACAGATAGAAAAGGTACCTCAGAAAAA
>SMDT01000194.1:0-197977 GCA_005392925.1 Aquilaria sinensis | reverse complement strand
AACTTCTCTCTCGAGGGCGCGCTGGCGAAGGAGGCCTCTGGGCCTGAGTTTGTTGTGGCCACCTTCTGTCTATCTGCTGTGCCATTTCGGCCACAACAGAACGTTGGAAGTCGCGTAGAAAACTCATGGTGATGACCAGAGGACGTTCTTCCTCAGGCAAGGAAGTCCCTGGAAGGGTTTGCTCAGTAGCCGGTTGGACTTCAGGCGCGGACGGGGACCTCGGAAGTCCCTTATCCTTAGAACGCCGAGTTTCAACGACGGCAACCTGAGGGTGGTTTCCCACAGACGGCGCCAAATGATGCCCTTCAGCATCTTTGTCTTGCGACATGGTGAATTCCGAGGGAGCTTCCGAGGAGGGAGAACATCTGACGGAGAGGTTCCCCAGGTGGGAAAGTACCTGAAAGACTCCGAAAAAAAGGTTAGGAGGTCCCCGGGATGATTTTCCGGGGAGGAGCCTCCGACGCCCAAGTTAGTGTCCTGATAGTGAGTGAAGTAGTAACACTTAAATGGATATGGGGTCTGGCCTGTATATGTTTTCTGTTGTGCGAGAGTGCCGATGGCGAGAAAAGCCCTCCTGCCAAGTCCTGTTTCCCAGTATTTATAGAAGTACCTGGCCCGTTTGGATCCTGACACGTGTTCGGTCGGATTCTTTCTGTGCTTTTTGGGCGTAGGGAACAGGTAGCCGTTTGTAGGCTCCTAGTTTTGTGGCTGAGATGGGACTTGGATGATGCCAGGGTGTCAGGCCGCCGTTTCAGGCAGCGTGTGGGCGACCTGTCAGAGGCTCCTTAAATGCTCATTAAATTCTCCTGCCGTACTCCCGAGGTCCTTTGGGCGAGGTCGCCCTCTGGTACGGACGCCCTCCTTCGGGAATCACGCTAGTGGCTTGGGGAGTTCCCTAGCTCGGGAGTTCCGCCTTCGGGAAGAATCCCTCCTGCTTTCAGTAGCTGGTTCTTTTCTCCCGAAGGCGATATGTTCGGTTCCCCGAGAGAGTCAATGACACATTTAGATAACCTGGCATTTCAGCCGAAGTGCTTACTTCGTCATGCCCGATCTCGCTTCTGCGGAGGTCTGTGGCAATGCTTCTTTCCGAGCTACGTCAGGCTCCCCGGTCAAACCTTCGGGGGAATTGATGCTGGGGGAGGCGATAGCCTTTTGGCTATCAGAACTCTTGGAATCATTTGATTTTGAATCATATGAGACATGTGACTCATGTTTGTTGGGCAAGATGACCAAAGCCCCATTCATAGGGCAAAGTGAAAGGGCTAATGACTTACTAGGACTCATACATAGTGATGTATGTGACTTTATGTCTACACATGCTAGAGGAGGCTTTCAATACTTCATTACCTTTACTGATGACTTCAGCAGATATGGCTATGTGTATCTCATAAGACATAAGTTAAAATCCTCTGAAAGGTTCAAAGAATTCATGAATGAAGTAGAGAATCAACTCAGGAAAAGTATCAAAGTACTTTGATCAGATTGAGGTGGAGAGTGCTTGGATCGAGAATTCCTTGACTATCTAAAATAGTATGGTATAGTATCACAACTCACTCCACCGGGTACACCTTAATGGAATCGTGTATCTAAAAGGAGAAATTGAACTCTGTTAGACTTGGTTCACTCTATGATGAGTCAAGCTGACCTTCCAAACTCCTTTTGGGGACATGCTCTAAAGACAGCCACTTTTACACTAAACTGAGTTCCCTTTAAATCGGTTCAAAAGACACCATATGAGATATGGAGTGGGAGGCGTCCCAGTTTGTCTTTTATGAAGATTTGGGGCTATGACGCTTATGTGAAATGGCAATCCTCTAATAAACTAGAGCCCAAATACCTCTTTGTTGGGCATCCTAAAGAAACAAAGGGTTACTATTTCTACAATTCTTCTAAGAAAAAAGTGTTTGTTGCTCGAACTGGTGTCTTTATAGAGAAAGAGTTTATCTCTAAAGGTACCAGTGGAGGAATGTAGAACTTGAAGAAATTCAAGATCAACAAGGGGACATCAAACCTGAAATGGAACCTAAATAGAAACCACAAGATGTTGTGGTTCAGGAGTCTATTCCTGTACCATAGAGCCACGTAGGTCTGGTAGGATTCGGCGTGAGCCCGGGAAATATGGATGTCTCATGGCTCACACTGGTCACGTGATGCTCATGGATTAGGATGAGCCCACAATCTACCAACAAGCTATGTTAGGGCCTGACTCTGAGAGGTGGCATATGGCCATGAAATCCAAGATGGAATCCATGTACGAAAACCAAGCATGGACTTTGGTTGAGCCACTTGAAGGGCTAAAACCTATATGGTGCAAATGGGTTTTCAAGAAGAAAACTGACATGGATGGTAATGTGATTACCTTTAAAGGATGACTGGTTGCAAAAGGTTTCAAGCGAATTCATGGTATTGACTATGATGAAACATTTTCCCCAGTTGCCATGCTTAAATCCATCCAAATTTTGTTGGCTATTGCTACATACTATGATTATGAGATGTGGCAAATAGATGTCAAAACTGCATTCTTAAATGGAAGCTACTTAAGGATGTGTACATGACACAGCCTGAGGGTTTTGTCACCCCTGAGAATGCCAATAAAGTGTGTAAGTTGCAAAGGTCCATTTATGGACTGAAGCAAGCTTCTCAAAGCAGGAATCTTCATTTTGATGAAGTAATCAAAGAGCTTGGTTTTATCAAAAATGAAGATGAACCTTATGTCTACAAGAAAGTTAGTGGGAGCGCTATTGTCTTCTTTGTGTTGTACGTAGATGATATACTACTCATCGGGAATGACATTCCCGAGCTACAGTCTGTAAAGACATGGCTAGGGAAATGTTTCTTTGTGAAGAACTTGGGTGAAGCAGCCTATGTGTTAGGCATCGGGATTTATAGAGATAGATCTAGAAAGCTTCTCGACCAAAGTCAAAGTACATACATTGACAAGGTGCTAAAGAGGTTTAGCATGCAAGATTCCAACAAAGGATTCTTGCCCATGTCACATGGTATAACTCTTTCCAGATCTCAGTGCCTGAGTATACCCAAGGAGAGAGAGCACATGAGTAAGATTCCATATGCCTCGGCAATTGGATCTATCATGTATGCCATGATATGTACTTGTCCCGATGTCTCATATGCGTTGAGCATGACCAACAGGTGCCAATCAAACCCTAGTGACAGTCATTGGATAGCTCTTTAGAACATCCTTAAGTACTTACAAATGACTAAGGATGAATTCTTGGTCTTTGGAGGTGAAGATGAGCTCGTTGTAAGGGGTTACATCGATGCTAGTTTCCAATCTGATAAGGATGATTTTAGATCATAATCTGGTTATGTGTTTTGTATTGGTGGTGGTGCTATGAGATGGAAGAGTTCAAAGCAAGAGATAGTAGCCAAATCTACGACAAAATCTGAGTACATTGCCACCTTTGATGCTGCAAAAGAGGTAATTTGGATCAAGAAGTTCATCACTAAACTTGGAGTGGCTCCAAGCATTGCCGACCCAATAGAGCTCTCTTGTGACAACAATGAAGCAATCACATAGGCTAAGGAACCTCGATCTCACCAGCAATCCAAACACATACTCTGACACTATCATCTCATCAGGGAGATCATCGAGAGGGGTAATGTGAGGATATGCAGGACTTCGACAAACAGCAACATTGCTGATCCGCTGACAAAGCCGCTTACACAGCAAAAGCATGACAGTCATTCTAGGTCCATCAGTGTTAGATACGTGGATGATTGGCTTTAGTGCAAGTGGGGGACCATTAGTGTTATACCCAAAAGCCAATCATAAGATGATCGTATTTTTGCACATTGAGCCATGATATTTTATTAAGGCATTAATCTGGCAACTATGTTGTTGTTTTGTTTCTACGTAACATAATAAACATAATTGTAACCATAGAATAATGATATTCCCAAATGTCTTTGGTCTAGTATCATTGTCAAGTGGTTTACAATAATACAGAATGACTAGCATATGTGGAGACTAATATGAGATATGTAGTCTACATGTGGGTACAAGTTAAAGAATTTGTTACTAGACCGACCCATCATGAGAATGGTACATGGACCGTTATATGAGTGTCATAGGCGATTCTCATAGTGATCATGGTATATGTAGTCATTTGACCTAAGGTCATTAAGGTTCCTTACATGTGAGACACATACTTTGATAGTTCCCTTTGTTGCTCGTAACTGAGTGAACTTGAAGGAGGTCATTGGGTATGTCACATATCATGCGGAGGGATTTGTATGATCAAGATGGGATTTGTCCTTCATATGTAACGGGAGTGATATCTTCGGGCCCATTGATAGAGTGAGGCTTAGAAAATGCATGGCCATGCTCGGATGAGTTGATATACAATATCAATGTCATCAATTTAAGTTAGCCTACTCAGTAATCAAGAAACCAAAGATTGGGCTATATGAGAGTGACACATTCCATGTCTTGTGCTTAGCCTTGATATCTTGGACAAAGAAACAACGGCATATATGGATAATGATCATAAAGGTTTAGTCGAATCACCGACAATCTTATCACTTGGGCCGCAATGATGTGTTGCTAGACACTGCTTATTGCTTATGATCATAAATTTGATTTATGATCATTGCCAACGTGGTAAGTGTCACACCGCACATAGGCCCTAGCCTATGAACACTCTGTACCACTTACCCATAACTCTCTTATGGAAGCCAACTATTAAGTTTCTCAAGTGTTGTCCTTAACTGAACATTCGGCCAACCTTTGTTACTAGACCTTAAGTCTTATTTTCTTAAGGTAATGGGCCTGGGAGGTGGCCCAGGTGGCTTTTAAGGGTACATGTTAAGTTTTGTTGCAACAGAAGCAAGGCCTAATTCTACTATCTTGCAAAACAAGCAAGGCTGTAAATCCATAACTTGCATGACAAGCAAGGCTTACACTCATATAGATAAGTGTTTAGGATGTGTACAATCAAGTGTGCTAATTAGCATGACAACCAAGAAGCCCAAGATATCATAAGGTTTGAAAACTCAAGTTTAGATGCAAATGAACATTTGGCCAAGAACAATGATTGATAGGTTCACAACATAAAGCACATTTCACATTCATCTAAACATGCCACACCTTGGCCCATAAACATTCATCATTTACATAACCAAGACCACACTAACAAGCATAAGTTGGCAATCCAAAATACTCCAAGTACCACAAAACCTAAGTACACCCGAGACTACACATACATGTACATAACCAAAGGTAGTCTACAGAGTACATAAAAACATGGCTACATGCCAAGATTCACCAAAGTTCAAACTCTTCAAGTTATGCTTACAAACCGAGACCATTACTCCCCAAATAGAACCTTAAGTGTGCCATAAACCAAGACACACTACAGCACAAGTCCTATAGCCCTATTCATTGTCATAAAAGTAAGACCACTATCAGAGCAATAGTCCACACATCCATGGTTGTTCACCTAGACAGTCCCACACTCTACAAGCCTGCACAACTAAAACCATAAGTTTGGCCGAAACCTTAAACAAGATTTGTAATGAACTTAATCAAGCCAAGCACAACATTGGCACATACCTTAGCATACAAGCACTACTCACACAAGCCAACAACCAAGCAAAACTACTCAAGTTGAGAATCCTTTCCTGAAACACAAAGGTATGGGCAATGAGTAAAAGATTACTCAGTAGAGTTCACATCCATAACCACTCAATTAAGAGTCTATTCAGTTAAGCCGACTATCAAACTCAAGACTTAACCTCCTCAAGCCCATACTAGTATAACCGAGACATATAAGCAAATGTATAGATAATAAGAGGTTAGCAAGCACATGGAAACACTCAAGCACACAAGATACACACTCACACACCACAAAGACCATTCAGCCGAAACCATAGCATGTGCCCTTGTGCACCATTGCACTCAAACTTCACCATTTATGTCCACATCCACTAGAGCTCCGAAATGCCTAGCAAATTGGCCTCATTCACTAGGATTTCTAGCACATGCCAATAGTGATTAGCTAATCAACACTCAAGGACCGAATCATCTCAATAAGCCCATCAAGTAACTAAGATCATCTAGCAAAATTAACCATCACTTAGCCACTTTATAACTTGAATCATGGTATATTACCAAGCAAACAAGCAAATTAGTGAACCCTACCTTTTTAATCAAAGCTTGAGCTTGTCAGTTATGCTTGAACCCGAAATGTGTTCTTTAATCAACTTCATAACACATTTCAACTATCACTTAATCACCAAAAATCACTTGTTCATGGACAATTTTCCAAGGAAACCAAGTGAACTATACTTCATTACCTCAAAATGCAACTTGGATGTCTCAGTTTCACTTGAGCTCTCAAGAACCAAGCTTGATTCATCAATGGCAGCACCTCAAGGAATTGAAATCATGAAATCAAGGCTTGCTTCCTTGCTCAAGCTTTAATCTCTCTCCCTCTTGCTTTAACCTGAAACCATTTCGGCAAGAAGTTCAAGAACACCTCAAGAACACAACGAATGAAGGCCTTGCCCAAAATGATCTCTTTTTGTTTAAGTGGATACATGCACATCCGGTTATGTGCCACTTGGGACCAAAATGGCTTTAATGCCCGTAATGGTCTCCAACTTATTTGCATGGCTCATTTGACCCTCCAAGACTCCATGGCATCGTTTTTAGTCATTAAAACATGGGTTCTTCCCGGTGTTAACATCATTTCTTGGCTCACATTGCCAAGCACTAATCCAAAAAGGTTTAAAATGACCATTACTCCCATACATGTCTCGGCCGAGTACTAAGACAAGTGCTACTTAGGCAAATCATGGCAATGATGCCTTAATTCCTTAGTGGGGGACAAGATTTGACCGGTTATGATGGAAAATCACCAAAAATTGGTCTAGTGTCCCACTAGTCCCCATACAACTTTGCATGGCTGAAAGCTTTCATTTTTGATTTGTAGTTTCACTAGCATCACTAGTTCAAGTGTGCATTGTAGTCCTCAAGTTTTGTTTTCTTGCAACAACTCCATGTCTATTTTCTTTGTGCATTTAGGACCTAATAGTTCTCACTTTAGCATATACACCACTGCTCTTATGTTTAAATAACTCTCCATGTTTTTCATAACATTTTTTTTTGTTTTCTTGGCCTGGGCCAAGCATTAGGGAATGAGCCTAACAGTAAAAGCCTATTGGGTCACACAAATAGATTTATTTGGATTATTAGAGTGTAGGGGCTAATTATATGGGTTATGGTTTCATGATAATTTCGTGTTAATAATTGGCCCAAAAGTTGAGCCATTCTTAAGCTCAAAATTAAAGCCTAATTGGATTAGGGCTTTGAAACCCATTAGACCTGGAAGTTGATTCTCACTATAAATATAAATTTTAGTGAGAAATTCACAGCCTTGCCTTAGCCTCCCAAAAAGAGACAGCCACACTCTTCTCTTGCAATTCCTTGGAGGATGCAAGCTAGCACTATGAGCGCCAGAGAAACACATCTGCCGGGATGTGGTGGAAGCATGGTGATCCCGAGAGGCTCGTGTGGATACCATAGAGAGCTTAAAGATGTCAACTATTCAGGTTTTGTGATTCTAATCTGTAGTTGGGTGAGAGACCTCAATCAAAATTAGTTATAAAATTTTTCGAACACCCGGTTTATCCCATTACACTTGGATCCTAGAGGGTTTTAGTTAAATTCGGCTATGCTTGTTTGCCTCCCAAAACCTTACATGAGATTGGGTTTAGTTGCACATGAGGAAGGAGAGATTTCTAGCTACAAGAAGGACCAAGATTCCTCGAAGAGGAGTTGGTCCATTCCAAGTGATTAAGAAGATCAATGACAATGCATACATGCCGGACTTACTGAGTGAATATAATGTGACTACCACTTTCAATGTTTCTGATTTGTCTTTGTTTGAACATGCAGATTTGTGGATGAATCCTTCTAAGGATAGGGTAGTTGATATGATCAAGTAAGGAAAAACCAAGGATGGCAAGGAACCCTTAAAGATATTTAGTGGACCAATGACAAGGAAGAAAACTAAGGAGCTCACTAATGTACTTCAAGCTTTTGTCTCAAGCTTTTTCATGGAGGATGAAAATGGATTTTTACAAAGAGCTACTAGAACTTTCAAGACACCATATGAGGATGATGGCCAAGCTTGGTAGTCAATCCTAAAATGCCTAGACAAGTCAGAAGGCAAGGCAACCCAAGGGCACCCTTTAAGTGCACCCTTGGGGCCACCTTGAAATGTTTCAAGGCCATTTTGCCTCTATAAGCTAGATCTTTGAGCTCTAACAATTCAAGACCTCTTTCCAACATTTAAGAGGATGAATCATGCCATTGGAACTCAAATATTCAATCTTGGATTTAAAGATACAAGTAAAAACCCTATCGAGCCCAAAGTGCACCTGAGAAGACCATTTTGGTGTTTTAGGGCCAAACTTCTATTTACACTTTATTTTTATTATTTTCCTAGTTATTTAATTTATTTAGGATGTTATTTGTGCTATGGAATTAATTCAGGTCACTTTGGACAGGTGGCATACGCTGAACGCATCAAACTTGTTCAAACTAGGTGTTAGAGTCCTAGTTTGACTAAGTTTTCTTATGTCCTTTGTATCTAGGTTTCCTAGGTGACTTGGGATGTGAATTTTGCTGAGTCTTTTACCCTAGTTTAGGCCTAAAAATAGGCACATATTCTAGTTGTAAAACATAGCCTTGGTATGAAATAATAGTGCTACTTTGGAGAGAATTTTTCTTTGGTTCTTTCTGGACTACCTTGGTGCACAAGTTGCTTGTGTTCTTGGTTTTCTTATACTTTTTGTTTCTAATCACAAGTTGATTAGGGGTGGCGGTTTAAATTCAGTCTCTTTGATGCCTTGTAGAGGTTGAGAAACATCTTGGGTGTGTTTCATGGTCTTTATACCATTGGGGTTTGCATCAGTCTTGACCTATAAGCAATGAAATTTCTTTCTTGCATAAGTACACAACCTAACCTAGATCTAGATGCATCTGTATAGATGATGTAGGGCTTGCTTGGATCAAGAAGAATCAATATTGGAGCTTTAATCAACCCGTTCTTGAGGTCCTAAAAACTCTTTTCACATTTCTCAAGCCACCCAAACCTTTGACTTTTCTTAGTTAGATGAGTAAGAGCTAAGGCAATCATGGAGAATCCTGATACAAATCTTTTGTGGTATCCAACTAATCCAAAGAAACTTTTAATTTCCTTACAGTCTTTGGTCATTCCTATTTTTGCACTACCTTGACCTTTTCAGGTATGCTTAAGGCCTTGTGCATTTATAATATGTCCTAGGAAAGACACTTCATTTATCCAGAATTGACACTTGGATAACTTAGCATCAAGTTGATGTTCCAACAAAGTCTTTAAGACAATCTTCAGATGATGTTCACATTCATTTTCATCCTTGGAATACACTAGGACATCATCAATGAACACAACCACAAATTTTTCTTGATGCAGTTTGAACACTCTATTCATTAGGTCTATAAAAGTAGTTGGGGGATTAGGCAAACCAAATGGCATGTGATAGCCAAAGGCTATTGCCTCCTCGGTAGTAACTTCCTGCCAGAATATTGGCCGAGGAGTCTGACGTCACCCAAGAGAGGATCCTTTTACTGACCTCGGAAGGTGCGAAGTCAAACACTATGAGCTTGAGACTTCGGTTAGCTCGTCAGGAATTCCGAGGATAACACCGTCTCCATCGAGGGGCCAAACTGACCGTCTTCGGGTAAGAAAGCCATCTCTCTGAAGCAAGGAAGAATCTCCCCGAAGGCAGAAGCCCCGAAGAGGATCTTCCCCGAACAAGAAACACCTGAACAAGGGAATCCCCGAACTATGGGTGTAAGTCCCGAAGAAGGTGTTCATCAAGGGAACTCCCAGAACTATGGGATAGATCCCGAAGGAGGTGCTCGCACCGAAGGACGGATAGAATCCGAAGAGGGTGCCCGCACCGAAGGGCGACCTCGCCCAGGGGACCTCGGGAGTACGGTATGAGCATTTAAGGAGCCTCTGACATGTCACCCACAAGCCCTACACGTCACATCAGAACGGCGAAATGACACGCCGCAGCCGCCCCAGTCCTGACACAACCCGTCCGGGTCCAGGGCTAAAGGAGGCTGCAAACGGCTGCCTGTCCCCTAGGTCCAAAAGTACAGATCAAATCCGACCGAACACGTGTCATGATCTGAACGGACCAGCTACTCCTATAAATACTAGGAAATGGGACTGGGCAAAGGATGGGCATTTTCCTCCCTCTGAGAAAACACAAAACAGGCAAGACACTTGATCCCTTAGTGTTCTTCCTCCACTTTCACTCAGAAAACTGACTTGGGCGTCGGAGGGTCCTCCCCGGAAAAGCAAACCGGGGACCTCCTAACCTCTTCTTTGAGCTTTTCAGGCACACTCAGCTGGGAAACCAGAGCTCCAGGCGCTCGCCTCCTCAGGAAGTCTCCCCACCTGTCAACATGACAACAAACGAAGATGCCTCGGGGCATCATTTGGCGCCGTCTGTGGGAAACTACTCCCAGGTAGCTGTTGTCGAAACTCGGCGTTCGAAGGACAAAGGACTCCCGAAGTCCCCGTCCGCGCCTGAGACCCAACCAGCTACCGAACAAAGTCCCCCAGAGACTTCCTTGCCTGAAGAGGAACGCCCTCTTGTCATCACCATGGGTTTTTTACGAGACTTTCAGAGGTCTGTTGTGGCTGAAATGACACAACAGATAGACCGAAGGTGGCCGCAACCAGCCCAGGCGCAAAAACCCACTTCGCCAGCACGACCTCGGGAGAAAAGCCCAAGGGCAACCCATCATAGCTCGGGAAGTGGGGAGCCACGGGAAGAGTCCTCGACAGATAACTTGCCCCTCGGAGCACGGCTGGCGGAAAGAGCGAGGTCTGAACGACCCGAAGTCCCGTCCAGAAGAAGTTTGTCGCCAGAGGCAAGGTCCCCCTCACCTCGGTACCGAAGTCGCTCCCCGAAGAGACGGCAACAGTCCTTTTACCCAAGAACCTCCAAGCACCAGGAAGAGGAGCCCAGTGCCACGCTCCTCCTGGAGAAAGTCTTGGCAAGACTGGAGAGAGTGGAACAGCAGGTGGCACGCAAGCCTGTTTGGGCCAGGCTAACTGAAACCGTCTCTGGAGATGAAACTCCTTTCGCCCGAACAGTGGTCGAGGCGGCCATGCCAAGTGACTTCAGGCTACCTCGGCTAGAGACCTATGAGGGTCGGACTGATCCCCAGGCCCACCTAACAAAGTACAAACGCAGCATGGTGCTACACGGGGCTGATGATGCTACACTCTGCAAGTGCTTTGAAGTCACCCTCGCAGGACCAGCAACTGCCTGGTACAATTCCCTGCCTCCCGGAAACATCAGGGGGTTCCAGGAGCTGTCCACAGCGTTCACCCAACAGTTCATTGGGAGCAAGCCGACGGCGAAGATGCCCGTCCAGATGTTTGACATAGCACAAAGAAACGGGGAGACCATCCGTGACTATGTCGAGAGGTTCAACAGAGAGGCCCTCAGTGTTCCGGACTTTCGTCCCGAAATCCGCATCCTCGCCATGACGAGGGGCCTCCGGAGGGATTCGCACTTGTTTTATGAATTCTCCAAAGATCCCCCGGACACGCTGGGAGAATTCTACCGAAGGGCTGAACAACATATGACAGCCGAAGAGCTGAGAATGACCGGACCGAAGGCTGACCATATTCACGCTCGTGGCGAAGGGTCCAGCCAGCAAGCCCGGTGTCCAACGGAACAGTTAGGCCGACCTCGGAGAATGCGAGTAGGAGGAAGGAAGCCCCAAAACTTTACACCTCTGAGCACCACGAGGGCTAACGTCCTCATGGCGTTGGAAAAACAGGGGGCTCAAATCCAACGACCGAGGGGCATGACTGCTGACAACAGAAGGAACATGAAGAAGTTCTGTCAGTTCCACCGTGATCACGGTCATGACACCGAAGACTGCTTTCAGTTGAAAAAGTACATTGAATCACTGATAAAGCAGGGCCAGCTTCGGCGTTATTTGAGAATACCTTCCCCGAAAGGGAAAAAAGAGGAAGAAGGAAAGCCCGATGACGAGGATTACGATTCAGACAGGCGAAGGAACCGAAGTCCGAGAAGGCGTCCTCCACCTTCGGCAGGAGTAATACAGACGATCACAACCGGGCTTCCATCCTCGGAAAGGAAAAGAAGGGCCAGAGAGATAGCGGTGATGGAATATCAGAGCCCGATGAAAAAATTGGCCCGCGAGGATGGCTCCACCATCGTATTCCCTCATGACGATCCATTGCTAATAATGGCAAGGATAGGAAACTGGGACGTCAAGAGGGTACTGCTGGACGATGGGTCAAACGCAGACGTCTTGTTCTCACATTTGCTGCCAAGCTTGAGCGTATCCAGGAGTGACCTCAAGACTGTTACTTCACCCACGTTCGGCGTAGGACCATCTGAGCTACCTGTCCTCGGGTGGATCGACCTCCCCTTGATGATGAAAGGAACTTCGGAGAAAGGAACTGCTGAGTTGTTCGCCTCTACCATGGCAAGGTTCATAGTCATGGACGTTCCTTCGTCATACAACGCCATCCTCGGCAGACAGACACAGGGAAATTTGCACATTCGGCCTGATGTAAAGTACTTGACCGTCACCTTCGCCACCAAAGAAGGAGACGCAAAGATCTTCATTGATCAAGGCGAGGTAAGAAAGGTGTTCGTCAGAGCACGAAAGGCTCCAGCAAGCAACTTAGCACATCCTGTAGAAGCAAAAGAGCTAGAAAGGGGCGAGGCAAAAGATCCGGCAAAATCGGAAACAGAAGAAGTAGAGCTTGTCCCAGGCCATAGTACCTGAATAGGGAAAAGCATGGCCGAAGGAGACAAGGAAAAACCTGTATCTTTTCTGCTTGCAAATAAAGATCTGTTCGCCTAATCGCCGAAGGACATGCCAGGGGTAAACCCTCGCGTAATCCAGCATAGCCTCAAAGTGAGTACGGAAATAAAACCTGTCCGGCAAAAGAAACGGAGCATCTCAGCTCACAAAAGTGACTTCGTCAAGACAGAAGTCCAGCGTCTGATAGACGCTAGCGTTATCCGGGAGGTAAACTACCCCGAATGGCTAAGCAACGGAAATAAAACCTGTCCGGCAAAAGAAACAGAGCATCTCAGCTCACAAAAGTGACTTCGTCAAAATCGAAGTCCAGCGTCTGATAGACGCTAGCGTTATCCGGGAGGTAAACTACCCCGAATGGCTAAGCAACGTAGTAATTGCCACAAAAGAAGGAAGTAGTAAGCTGTGGATGTGCATCGACTTCAAAAATTTGAATGATGCTTGCCCGAAAGATTCATATCCTCTTCCGCCAATAGACCAACTGGTAGACTCAACTGCCGAGTACGGGCTCCTAAGTTTCCTGGACGCTTTCAGTGGGTATCATCAGATAAGGATGGACCCCGAAGATGAAGAGAAGACTGCCTTCATCACCGAGGGAGGAACATATTGCTATATCAGGATGCCCTTCGGACTCAAAAATGCAGGAGCCACCTACCAGAGGCTGATGAACAAGGTCTTCAAAGACCAAATGGGGAGGAACATGGAGGTGTATGTTGATGATATGATAGTCAAAAGCAAACTGCCTGGCTACCACGTTGCAGATTTAGAGGAAACCTTCCAAAAACTCAGAGCCTTCGGGATCCGCCTTAATCCTGAGAAATGCATCTTCGGGGTGACCTCGGGAAAGTTCCTTGGGTACATGGTATCCGAAAGAGGCATCGATGCTAACCCCGAGAAGATTAAGGCTCTGCTTGAATTCCGAACTCCTGCCACAGTCAAAGACGTGCAAAGACTCACCGGAAGAATAACCTCTCTGAGCAGGTTTATTTCCAGGTACGGAGATAGGTGTCGACCCTTCTTCAAAGTCCTCACAAAGGCAGCAAAGATGGAAGGCGACCTCGGAAGGAATGGTCATCCTTGGGATGAAGATTGCCAAAAAGCCTGGGAAGAACTCAAAGTCTACTTGGCCAGCCTGCCGACCCTGCGGCAACCTCGGGAGGGAGAGCCCCTCGTATTATACCTCGCCGTCACGAAAAAAGCTGTGAGCTCGGTCCTCGTGAAAGAAGAAGGGCCAAAGCAATGGCCGGTCTACTATGTCAGCAAGTCCCTGCATGGCGCCGAAGTCAGGTACCCTTTGCTTCAAAAAGCTATATATGCCTTGGTACTTGCAGGAAGGAGGCTACGGCCATACTTTCAGGCTCACCCCATTATCGTCCGAAGTACCCTGCCTCTACGGGATGTTATGAGGAAAGTGGATCATTCGGGAAGGCTTTCCAAGTGGTGTATAGAGCTTGGCGAACACGACATCACGTATGAACCCCGGAAAGCTATAAAAGCTCAAGCTTTGGCAGACTTCATCGCCGAAGTACCAAACACCGAGGAGGGACATTCATTTTCGGGCGAAGACGAGCCAGAATGGACGTTATATGTTGACGGGGCCTCAGGATCCGAACACCAGGGAGCTGGAGTGATTATCAGAGGCCCCGAAGGCCTAGAAGTAATGAAGGCCATCAAGTTCAGTTTCAACGCCACCAACAACATGGCCGAGTATGAGGCCCTCATAGCAGGATTACGCCTGGCCAGAAAAATTGGCGTGAGAAACTTGAAAGCCCATAGTGATTCCCAGCTGGTGGTCCGGCAAATGGCAGGGGACTATGGCGCGAAAGACCCGACCTTGGCGAAATACCATGAGTTGGTAACAAAGCTTATTCGGGAGTTCGACGTCATGAAAATCGAGAACGTACCCCGACGAGAAAATGCTGAGGCAGACTGTTTGGCGAAGTCCAAAACTTGCACCGAAGTGCTAAGCCACCCCAGCGTCGCGGTGTTAAGCATAGCGACCTCGGGGAAAGGATGGAAAGAACCAATCAAAACGTATCTCGCAACCAACACACTCCCCGAAGACCCCAGTGAAGCCGCAAAAGTGCGAAGGCGCTCCGGACGTTTCTTCTTAATTGGAGAAGAACTATATCAGCAAGGATATGCAAATCCACTACAGAGGTGTGTTAGTGAAGAGGATACTGAAATGATCCTCGAAGAAGTTCACGAAGGTGCCTGTGGTTCGCACATCGGAACCGACGCCCTGGCAGCAGTGATACTTCGCCAAGGATGAAATACCTTTCACGAAGGTGCCTGTGGTTCGCAATCGGAACCGACGCCCTAGTAGCAGTGATACTTCGCCAAGGATACTTCTGGCCTACCCTGAGAAAGGACGCCAAGCAGTTCGTCCGGAAATGTGGTAGTTGCCAGAGACATGCGAACATCCAAAGAACACCCTCGGAGTTCGTGACTTCGGCAGACTATCCTTGGCCCTTCGCAGTTTGGGGCATAGATCTCATTGGGCCACTCCCAACAGCGCCTGGAGGCGTAAAGTTCTGCGTAGTAGCAGTAGACTATTTCTCTAAGTGGGTCGAGGCAGAACCTCTGACAACTATCTCGGCAAAAGAAGTGCAGAAGTTCGTATGGAAAAACATCGTATGCAGATTTGGCATACCGAGGGTACTCGTAGCGGACAATGGATCCCAGTTCATAGACAAAGGATTCCAAGAGTTCATTAGCGACCTCGGGACAAAAATGCACTTCGCCCCAGTAGCTCACCCCCAAAGTAATGGGCAGGTGGAAGTATCTAACAGGACCATAAAAGATGGTCTGAAAAAGAGACTGGGAGAAGCAAAAGGGAAATGGCCAGGAGAACTCCAAAGCGTGTTATGGAGCTACCGAACAACACCCCGAAGAGCCACAGGGGAAACGCCTTTTTCACTCGTCTTCGGTACAGAGGCCATCATCCCTGTCGAAGTAGTACAACCGTCAATACGAGTCCAAGTGTTCGATGAAAAAGGAAATGACCTCGGCCTGAGAACCAAGCTCGACCTCGTCAGTGAACACAGAGAAGTAGCCGAGCTGAGAAGAAAAGCTTTCCAGCAAAGAGTGGCAGCAGCCATAAACCTACGCGCCAGGCCAAAAGGAATAAAGAAGGGAGACCTCGTTCTCCGAAAGGCTGAATTTGCACCCCGAAAGCCGTCCCACGGGGTACTTCGCGCAAATTGGGAAGGACCCTACCTGGTACTTGCCGAAGTACGAAAAGGAGTTTATAAGCTCGATGATGCCGAAGGCATAGAATTAAAAAATACTTGGCACTTAGAGGCCTTGAAAAAATTCTATGCCGAAAAAGTTCGGTGGGAAAGTTGTATTGCACAAGTTGCAAAAATTTGTCTAAGTAAAAAGTTCTGAAGAAGTACAAAACAAGAGTCTCACGAAAGCAATCGCCGACGAAAACAAAAGTAAGTTTTTCCGAAGCCTCTTGAGCGAATATGTTCGGGACAAAGGAAAGCAAGAGTTTGGTTTTCCGAAGTATCTTGAGCGAATATGTTCGGGACAAAGGAAAGCAAGAGTATGGTTTTCCGAAGTCTCTTGAGCGAATATGTTCGGGACAAAGGAAAGCAAAAGTATGGTTTTCCGAAGTCTCTTGAGCGAATTATGTTCGGGACAGAAGGAAACAAAGGAATCTGGCAAAAAATACTTAGCCAAATTTTTATCTATTGAGCCAAAGAGTGCTTACAGAGAAGAAAGTTGCTGAAAGACTACAAAAAAGAAGAAGAAAATGAAGGCAAAAGGCCCTAGTACTAAGGAACCTCGGCGTCTTGAAAACTGCCAGCCTCTGTGCTTTTGTCAGCAGCCTTCGGCGCCGGGAGAGAAGGAGGCAGTTTCAAGTGCTCGATCTTGGACCAAGTCCACCGAGGCTCCTTGGGGATGTTCATGCCTTCCAGGAAGGAGAGGTCAAAATCTGGGAACTTCTGCAGAATTTGGTGCCGAACAAGACAGAAGCCGTCTTGAAAGCCCAACTTCGTCATATCATCGGACTCCCGCTTCTTGACCGCCAAATCCGCATAGTCCTTCTCCAGAACCGCGTAATCCTTCTCCAAATCCTTGAACTTTCTCTTCAATGCCTTCATCTTCTTCTTCTCTTCTGAAGGCTTCTTCAGAGATGCGACCTCGGCTTCGAGCTGGGCCTTTTCCTCGAGCGTCTTCGCAAGGATTGCGTCACTTTCTGACTTATCCTTTTGAATCGTTTCTACGATCGAAGTTAGCTCCGCCATCCGAGAGCCGATGTCGGAAAGTTTCTGGGAGGTGCCTTTCTCAAGTTCCTCTTTCTCTTTTATGAACCCCTCCCGAAGTTCAGCAATTTCCTTCTCTGAAGACTGCTTCAGCTGAGCATTGTCGGCAGCCAACACCGAACACTGGGCCTTCGTCTTGGTGTAAAGGTCCTAGAGTGACGCCCTCCTTTCTGACTCTCGTGCCACCCGAACACGGAGCAACCCGGCATACCCCATCAGCTGCAAAAAAAGCAAACAAAGGGAAAATGATGCTAAGTAAAAAGCAAAGGCGAAATTGACACTGAGGAAACAGTGAAGCGTACCTGGGCGGCATGTTCAGTGAGTTTGGCGGCCAAAGAGTTGTCGCCTGGGTAAGCCGCCGTAAGGGCCTTGTAAGAGGCCTCAGTAAGCACCCCTTTGCACACCTGCCTGGCCATCTCGGGACAGTCCTCGGAGTACATATTCATGTCCTCCGTGAACGTCCAGAAGGGCTCCTTCGGAACTTTCCCTGCTGGGACTTTGGCATCCCGAAGGGCCCTCTTGCGGGCGTGTTCGCCAACCCAGTCAGGAGCGGCCACCTCCGCTGCACAACAAGGCAGAAAAATTGGTTAAGGCCAGAAAACCCTTAAGGATTTACAAAAGAAAAAAAAAGGTTCTTCGACAAAGTACAAACCTGCTGGCACCTCGGTAACGTCGTCGTCAAGAATCGACGTCGCCTCAGTAGAGATCCCCTTGCCTTTTATTTGGCGCCGTTCCTCGGCAGAAGGGGTCTCCTCCCCATCGCCCTCCAGAAGAGCATGCAAAGGCGTGGGGCTTTGAGGAAGGACGTCGGAAGAAGGGGCGTCGACAGAAGGAAGCTCGGGCAAAGGGGCAGCAGGGTCTTCGGGCTCCTCGCCTACCTCCTCCGGAATTTGCGGAAGAGAGGAAGGAGCAGCTTTCTTTGCCCATTTGGAAGGAGGGCCGGCCGAAGTCTGCTTCCGCCTCCGAGAGGCGGCCTTCTTTGTCTGTTCGCCCCTCTCAGCCTGCCCGGTAAAAAGAGCCTTGTTGAAGGCAGCCGCGTCGTCGCCCATCTCTGAAAAAAGAAAATGAAGATCAGTGTAAGTCCAAGATGAAGTTATGAAGGGAAAAATGAGAAGGTAACTTACTCTCATAAAAAGACTCATAAGTCTCATTCCCCCGAAGGAGTTTCACGAGCCAGGAGTCCTTCCCCGAAGAAGCCGGTTTCGGCATGTTGAGGTCTGTCTCATGCTCCTTTACCACCTTGAGTTCCCGAAGGACCTCTTCGGTCATGAGCCTCCAGTTGATCGGAAAGGGGTAAAGGGCACGAGGAGAGACCTCGGCAGCCCAGTCAGAGACAGCCCGGATGCGCCTGTCGAAGTCCTCAAAGATAGGTGCTACGTCGGCTTCTAGCAGTATCTTCGGGTCAACAACATCCATCTTGAGCCTCCCCTGAGCCCACTTGGTCGGGACGTGCGACCAAGTCTCCGACTTCTTCAGGAAAAAGAATTTTTGTTGCCACCCTCGCCAGCTGTCTTTGGTGGCGAAGGTGAACGTATACTTTTTGCTCCCGGATCCCCGAGGTAGCATAAAGTAGAAGCCACCCTTCGGGACCACGAAGAGCTTGTAGTACTGAAGAAAAACTACAAAGTGAGGTTTTATTTTGAAAACGCCGCACATACAGAGGAAGGCGTTGAAATAGCAGTACGAGTTCGGTGGGAGTTGGTTAACGGCAATGCCATGGAAGTTGCAGAACGCGCTAACCATCTCCGGGGGGGGATACCGAAGTCCGGCCTTCAGTTGGGCTCGGAAAACGGTGATTTCATCACTTCGGTTGGAAAAAGGAAATTGGTCAGGACGGGGCAACCTCGTCACAGAGTAAGAGGGTAAGAAAAACTTTTTCTTCCACTTCGCTAGTTTTGCCGGAGTAGTGCAGCAAGGGTGAGAAAGAAGAGGTTGCCAACTCTCGGGAACAGGCATGATGAAAATGAGTTCGGGAAAAACAACGAAAATGAGTTCGGGAAAAACAACGAAAACGAGTTCGGGAAAAACAAAGAAGAAGCTTTGAAAAAAGCAAAAGGACTAAAACCCACCAAAGGTCTTGCCGAAATCTGGATTTCTGGAAGCCGTCGTGAAAAGTGGGCGGAAAAACGCCTGAAAAAGGAGAACCGCCGCGGAAAATCGGGAGAGAATTAGAAGGCAGAAGAAAGCAAAAGCAGAAGCAAAAAGAGGGTTATGACAGGGCTGGTATATATAGGCCGAGAAGGCCAGGTGAACCGTCGTCATTAGTACCCCTCGGAAGGCGAAGCGTCGCCATAACTGCTAAATGCGCCTGAAAAGTCGCGCCTGCCGTACTCAGTGCATTCCCACCCAATAATAGTGTGCCATGTGTCGGTCATCGCGCAGCAAACGTGCCACGTGTCGTCCATCACGTCGAGCACGCCCTCTGACACCATTTGGTCTAGAGGCGCCGCCCTAGACTGACTCTGCTGGACACAGGATGCAACGCATGAGCAGACCTATAAAGGCAAAAAAGTAGGTTACCTCGAAGACACCAAAAGACAGTCTGTGACTTCGGGCAAAAGGTCTATCTTCGGTACAAGGTTATCCTATTTTCCCTCGCCACGAGGACACCAAGAGACAGCCTGTGACTTCGAGCGGAAGGTGTATCTTCGGCACAGGGACAGCCTATCTTCTCGCGCCTCGAGGACGCAAAAAGGGCTGCCCATCGCTTCAGGCAGAAGAAGGCGTCTTCGGCGCAGATATCACAACCACAGGACCCGAAAACCGATGAACCGAAGTTTCTCACTTCGGCTTTTCGGAGGGGGGCCTGTGATAGCCAAAGGCTATTGCCTCCTCGGTAGTAACTCCCTGCCAGAATATTGGCCGAGGAGTCTGACGTCACCCAAGAGAGGATCTTTTTACTGACCTCGGAAGGTGCGAAGTCAAACACTATGAGCTCGAGACTTCGGTTAGCTCGTCAGGAATTCCGAGGATAACACCGTCTCCATCGAGGGGCCAAACTGACCGTCTTCGGGTAAGAAAGCCATCTCTCTGAAGCAAGGAAGAATCTCCCCGAAGGCAGAAGCCCCGAAGAGGATCTTCCCCGAACAAGAAACACCTGAACAAGGGAATCACCGGACTATGGGTATAAATCCCGAAGAAGGTGTTCATCAAAGGAACACCCAGAACTATGGGATAGATCCCGAAGGAGGTGCTCGCACCAAAAGACGGATGGAATCCGAAGAGGGTGCACGCACCAAAGGGCGACCTCGCCCAGGGGACCTCGGGAGTACGATATAAGCATTTAAGGAGCCTCTGACATGTCGCCCACAAGCCCTACACGTCACATCAGAACGGCAAACTGACACGCCGCACCCGCCCCAGTCTTGACACAACCTGTCCGGGTCTAGGGCTAAAGGAGGCTGCAAACGGCTGCCTGTCCCCTAGGTCCAAAAGTACAGATCAAATCTGACCGAACACGTGTCATGATCTGAACGGACCAGCTACTCCTATAAATACTAGGAAATGGGACTGGGCAAAGGATGGGCATTTTCCTCCCTCTGAGAAAACACAAAACAGGCAAGACGCTTGATCCCTTAGTGTTCTTCCTCCACTTTCACTCAGAAAACTGACTTGGGCGTCGGAGGGTCCTCCCCGGAAAAGCAAACCGGGGACCTCCTAACCTCTTCTTTGAGCTTTTCAGGCACACTCAGCTGGGAAACCAGAGCTCCAGGCGCTCGCCTCCTCAGGAAGTCTCCCCACCTGTCAACATAACAACAAACGAAGATGCCTCGGGGCATCAGCATGATTGTGCTACCACCTCACAAAAATAGGAGAATTAAAAGTGTGGCATAATGGTCAAAAAACCATTATGTTGGGTAATTCTCATCATAGTGATTGAAGTGTCCAAGGTAAAAGGCATGATCAACACCTCTTTAAAAGTGTTTCAAGTTGGTAACTTGCCTCCCAAGAAAGGCTTTAAGGATTGCTTTTCTGTTAAGCAACCTATGGACTTTTTTGTAAGGATTTTGGAAATTCAGGTACTCAATTGCAAAACATTCACAAAAAAGATTTCAAGAGTTACGAGAAGGATATGAATGGTATCAAAGTGCTATTGGAGGACCAAATTTCTTGTGGAAGATAGCTAAGGACAAAGAAAACATGAAAAGGTATAAAGGACCTAAGTGTTCTAATGTATGCCTTAAGATGTGTATGTCTTTGACTTATGTCAAATGCTGAAATTGTGTGGTTATCCAACCTAAGGAGGGGCTACTAAAGCAAGATAAGGATGGTCAAATGTGGGCCAAGAGATTAAGACTAAGAAATCATAGACTTGTAGCAAGGAAAATGACATAAGACAAGGTTAAGACTACATAAGTGTGTTTAGTGTACTTTTGACCATTTAAGTAGTCATGACCACCTTTTCTTCTCTTATATTTGCCCATACCAGCCAAGGGATGCAGCCCCACCCTCCTCTACACTTCCTCCATAGCCACCATACCTTCAAGCTCAAAACTACTTGCAATTGAAGTCATGGAAGCACAATTGGAAGCTATTTGGTGCTATTACTTGAGTGCACTAAGGATCAAGCTCCAATTTTAGCATACCCATCAAGGTAATAGTTCTCTTGCTCTCATGGATTGTTTATTGTATTTTCAAGTATCCATGGAGCTAGGGCTAAGCTTGCAAGAGAGCCATGAGCTTGATGAGCCAAGCTTAGTGAGGCGAGTGAACTTATTAAAGCTTTTTTGACCTAGTTTGAAGTGCACAATGATGGTAGCGAATTGATGGGTTTCTAGCACCCAAAGTTAGTGTTAACTAGTGTTAAAACTCTCCTAAGACCAACCTAAAGCTTGACGAGGGCTGCCATTGTTACTACCTCACAAAATGGGAGAATTACAAGTGTGTCATAATGGTTAAAAACCATTATATTGTGTAATTCTCACCATAGTGATTGAAGTGTGGGGGGTAAAAGGCATGATCAACACCTTCTTAAAAGTGTTCCAAGTTGGTAACTTGGCCCTCAAGAAAAGCATAAAGGATTGCTTGTTTGTCAAGCAACCTATGGACTTTTTTGTAAGGTTTTGAAAATTTGAGTACTCAATTGCAAAACTCTCAAGAAATAGACTTGGAGAGTTGTGCGAAAGACCAAAGACTGTGAAGGAAATTAGAAGTTTCCTAGGATTAGCTGGATACTATAGGAGATTTGTATCAGGCTTTTCAATGATTTCCTCAGTTCTTACTCATCTGACCAAGGCTTTTCAAGCAGAGGTTGGTGACAATGTTTGGCTGAAAATTGCACCAACCAAAGGCACTATCAGATTTGGTAGAAGAACCAAGTTAGCTCCAAGATACATCGGTCCTTACGAGATCTTAGACAAAGTTGGTAAGGTAGCATACAGGTTAGCTCTATCGCCAAGCATGTCAAGTGTTCATAATGTTTTTCACATCAATATGCTTAAGAAGTGTGTATTGGACACAAAGCATGCTATTGTAGTGGAAGACATATAGTTGAAAGCTAACTTGACATATGAAGAGAAACCTATAGGTATCTTAGCCAAGGATACCAAAAGGTTAAGAAACAAACATATTCCCATGGTTAAAGTTCAGTGGTCACACCACTCTGAAAGAGAAGCAACCTGGGAAACTGAAAAAGACATTATGGAAAGGTATCCTGAAGAATACCTGAAGCTAAAGGCTATTTTGGAGGATCAAAATTTTTAAGTGGGGGGAGGATTGTTACCACCTCACAAAATGGGAGAATTACAAGTGTGTCATAATGGCTAAAAACCATTATATTGTGTAATTCTCACCATGGTGATTGAAGTGTGGGGGGTAAAAGGCATGATCAACGCCTCCTTAAAAGAGTTCCAAGTTGGTAACCTGGCCCCCAAGAAAAGCCTAAAGGATTGCTTGTTTGTCAAGCAACCTATGGACTTTTTTGTAAAGTTTTGGAAATTCAGGTACTCAATTGCAAAACTCTCAAGAAAGAGATTTGGAGAGTTATGGGAAGGACATGAATGGTATAAAAGTGCTACTGGAGGACCAAATTACTCATGGAAGACAAGTTTGGACGAAGGAAACACTAAAGGCAATAAGGACCTAAATGTCCTAGTGTAAACCTTAAGGTGTTCAAGCTTTTGACTTAAGTCTAAGGGTGGAATTGTGGGGTTATCCCACCATGGGGGAGGCAGCCAAGACTTGATAATTAGTAAAAAATGTTGGGCACATGTGTACCAATGAGTTTAAGACAAAGAAACCATAATTAGTGAGAAAGAAAATGACATAAAGCAAGGTTAAGCTTGTTAAGTGTGTTTTGTGCCCTTAAGCTCATTGAAAGCCATTTAAGTAGCCAAATCACTTATCCCAATCTCATTTTTGTCCTCCTACAGCCCAAGAACATAGCCATACTTCCTCCATTGCCACCATACCTTCAAACTTGAAATTGATTGAAAATGAAGGCAAAATGAAGCAATTGGAAGCAAACTAGAGCTATTTCTTGGATATTTCAAGGATCAAGCTTGATTTTTGGCCTACCCACTTTGGTAAGGGTTCTCTTGCTCTCATGGACTATTTTCTACAATTTTCAAACATCCATGGAGCTAGGGCTAAGCTTGGAAGAGAGCCATGAGCTTGATGAACCAAGCTTAGTGAGGGGAGTGCACTTATTGAAGGTTTTATGACCTAGTGTGAAGTGTACAATGATGACAGTAAAATGAGGGTTTCTAGAGCCCAAAGTTAGTACTAACTATTGTTAAAATCCTCCTAAGACCAAGCATTAGCTTGAGGTGGGCTACCATAGTGATTTATTTAAGTTTATTGCATGTTTTATGAACTAATCTATGGTTATTTTTATTATGGCCCTTCTAGTGGCAAGCATTTTTGAGGAAGGTAAAGTGTTCTAAATTAAGTTTAGAACCTTAATTCAAGTTTACATAGCAAGAATAGAGAAGTTTAGCAAAGTTAACTAAGTTCCGAGAAAAATAAGGCACTAAATGAAGTTCAGGGGCAAAATGGTGATTTTACATCCTAAATAGCCAGGACGAGTCCCGAGTGTTTTAAAATGAATTTTTAAAACTTAACTTTCAACCTTAACTCAAACTTGAAGAATAAACAAGAATTTAATCAAGAATGACTAAGTTACAAAGATGGGGGTTTATTTGTAACAAGCTTAATACTTTGATGGCTTTGGGGTTAAGTAAGGGTTTAATAAAGGAAAGTGAGGCTATGGCTGCCACAATCTCGTTTCCAGCCTCCCCACCCTCATTTTGCTCTCAAATTAAGCTTGGAATCAAGTGTTTTTGGTGTCAAGAGGTGTAATTCAAAGTATATAAGCTTGGAGGAGTGCATTTCAAGCTTTAAACCATGATTTTGAAGCTTGGAAGGGCGTTTTTCCATATCCCCTATTGTTGAGCGAGGTAAGTAATGTGTTCTTGATTGAATTCATGTTATTTACTTGGTTTGGAGCTTGGGTTTTTGTTAGAGAGTGAAGTTTTGGTGATTAGTGCTTTGTTTTTGGATTGGAACTTGTGTAGAACTTTGGTGAGCTTGGTTTATTGAAAAGGAGATTGATTCTTGCTTGTTACTAGGAGTTGAGGTAAGGGAGTTCTGTTTTCAAATTTAATTAATGCTATTGGCTTGAGTTTGCTTGAAGGAATTGAGTGATTCTAGCAATAGCATTAGTTAAAGGTTTTGGTTGAATCATGATGGACTAGGAGATTTGGGAGGATTGAATTGATGTTACAAGACATCATAGATTGGCTTGTGATAGTTGGTTGTGATCTATGCAACATGTTCTATGTGTATATGAAATTTGGAGGCATTCCAAGCATGCTTAATATGTGTAGGAAGTGTCCAAAGTTCATAGCAGCAAAACCAAAGTTTTTCTAGGCATTTTGCAGGTTTGGCGACATGTCGCCAATCCACACGAGTCCCCACAACACATCGCCAGGACCTCAGAAAATTGGCAGAACGTCGACAATTATGGCGATGCGTCACCAAGACAGCATTTGACATTCGGTTTTGTTTTGGCATAACTTTTTGCTCCAGTGTCTGATTTAGGTGATTCAAGATTCCACACGAAGCTAAGAAGGAGTACTATCACCCCCATGTTTTAAAAACACTTAAAATGCCCCATTTTTAGATTTATATTAACTCAAAGTGAAGGTAAGTTTTAAAGGAAACTATGTTGCAATGATCACAACAAGGTATTACTAGCCCAGGTGAGAGGTTTAGAACCCTTGGCAACCTAGCCGTGCCAAAGCCACAAGGTTGCAAGGTGAAACCTCATTGATCTAGTCTACAAGGAGGTCTTATGGCCTAGTCTACAAAAGGTTCCATCATGATTCCTTTGCACAACAACTAAGGGAAGGCTACATGATTGCGTCAGTAAGCTACGGCTTACTAGGGGCGAGTCAGTAAGCTACGCTAGGCACGGAGTGACGCCCCGTGAGGAGGACTAGTTTGTGGAGAGGTCTCAAAGGCCTAGTTATATGTGCATATATCAGACCCTCATGCTGTGTGAGCTCGCAGCAAGATTACATATGTTTATCATATGTCCAGTCCTAGTAATTTTCTTGTAGGTACACAAAAGACCCCTTACTGAGAATGCTGAATTCTTACTCCCTAGGTATGTTGTGCAGAGACTGAAGTTGTTGGGCCGGGTAATCGTTGAAGATTATCGCGGTATTGCTCTTTTGTGTGTACAGGTATGGCACTTGAGAATCTCTATGATTCTAGTCTACATGGGTACTTGTTGGTTAAGTAACAATACTAACTAGTGTCTTCCTTTGGTTGCAGAGCCTAGTAGCACTTGGACAAGGGCTTTTGAGACTCGCCACTGGGATGTGTATCCAAGGTGGGAGTTAAGTCGAGCAGATCTCAGTAGAGGCTTGTATTTATACAATACACTTAACTGCCTCCATAAACTATGTTTTGAGGAGTCCAAGACTCTAGGATTGCTCTTGGGTGAGGGCGTTAGCCTACTTTATGTATGAATGTTCTCACGAGTTGTTATGTGTAGTAAATTCACACAAATGTTGATTTTGTATGCTTTGGCTATTTGTACTTAGTTTTTACAAAATTACTTGGCCAAGTTAATGTTTTATGGTTTTAATAAACCAAGTCAAAGCATAAAAGCATGCATCTTGCATATTCTAGGTTAATCAACTAGTATCATGGGATTTTAATCCGTGCACATATACAGCTAGCCAATTGCAATCCACCGTGAGACCTGCTCTCACAGGCTTCCTGGGCAGGGGCCAAGGGTGGATGTGTCAATTATTGCTGTTTCATTTCATGTACATGTAGTGTATGTAAAATGAGACAAGTGTGTGAACATTTGAGTAATGTTTTGGCTATGTAAGTAATGTGGTGCAAAGCTGCCTAAGTTTGAATGATGGGCTGCTTACTTGTAAATTCTGTTTCAGCCACATGAAGTTGTTAAATGCAAGGGAATATATTTCCTATGTGTAATTGACATATATGGGGTGGCGTTGGAGGGCTTTCCTCTTGTGAATGAAGTGTTTGAATGGTTTGGAAAAATTGTATGGGAAAAATAGTCCAAAAGTTGCCAGAATTTCGACTCTTGACCTAAAGTTTAATATCTCCCTGTGTAGAATGAATCTTGGTATGAAATTTTGACCACGCCTAGAGGAAATCTAGAGGGTTAACTGGGATTGTGAATTTCTAGATTTAGAGCCTTGTAGCCAAGGATATGACGTTGCAAAGTTGGCTGAGTTACTGTTTATTTGATCAGAATTTTGTAACCAACTTCAAAAATCCATAACTTGGTCCATAGATGGGCTATTGATGTAAAACAAAATTCCTTGGTTTTCTCTAAGTCTTTACTTGATAATGGAGCAAATAAAATAGGGGGGTATGTGGCTAGAATGATACAGTTTATTAGTAAAAGTTACAGGTGCAGTAGCTGGTCACTAGAATTTAATAAGATTGCCTAATGTGTGGTAGCCAAGGTTAAGACTTGTGCTAGTGTTTTGCTTCTTTACTGTCATGGTGTGCATGAAATTTCAATATGTGTGTGATGGTTGGACCAATATGCATGTGTTGAAATAGTGCCCAAGAAGGCCACTTGGGTATGCACACTAAGGGTAATGTTCTGATGGCCTACTGAACATTACCAATCCTGGGAGTTTAAATGCACAATTTTAGCAACATAATTGGACTACTCCAGAGTGGGTAACAGCCATAGTGATTTACTTATATTTATTGCATGTTTTATGCACTAACCTATGGCTTATGCTACTGCTGCATTTCTTGTGTTTGTTAGTTGTGAATGGCTACTGCATTTGGTTGCTATATCTTGTATATATGCATTGTGGTTGTGTTTTATTTTCTTTGGATGGAAGTTTTAATGAGGGTCATATTTCCTTAAGAAACCAAGTTTTTCCCTTACCAAGTTTCACAATGAAACTTACTCCCCTCAATTCTTCCATTTTTGGTACAGTAGAAAGATCACATTCAAAATGACCTTTCTCATTTGAGTTTTGATCTAAAATTTCATTGATTTTAACTTCCATGTATTTTGTTGTGATATGGAAAGGTTGGTGATTTTAGGAGCGCATTTGGTATTTTTAGTGATGGTGCTTATTGTGTTATGTAGTGGCTGTCCAACGTCTTGTTTCTGGAGCCCGTTGTATCTCAGGCACTCCTGTAAATTAGGGTGTGAATTTAGCTGGGTTAAGACCATTATATAGCGCATGTATACATGTACATGTAGTGTATGTAAAATGAGACAAGTATCTAAACATTTGAGTAATGTTTTGGCTATGTATGTGGTGTGGTGCAAAGTTGCCTTAGTGTGAATGATAGGCTACTTACTTGTAAACTCTATTTTGGTCACATAAAGTTGCTATCTACAAGAGCATGTAATTCCTATGTGTATTAGACATGTATGGGATAGCCTTGGAGGGCTTACCCTTTGTGAATGAAGTGGTTGGACACTTACAAAATTTTGTATGGGAAAAATGGTCATAAAGTGACTAGAATTTTTACTCTGCACTCAAAGGTCTATATCTCCCTGTGTAGAATGAATCTAGGTATGAAATTTTTCCAACACCTAGAGAACATCTAGAGGTTGAATTTTTATTTTGAATTTCTAAATTTAGAGCCTTGTAGCCAAAGCTATGATGTTCGAAAGTTTGCTAAGTTACTGTCTATTTGGTCAGAATTTTGTAACCAACTTCAAAAATCCATAACTTGGTCCACAGGTGGGCTATTGATGTAAAACCAAATTCCTTGGTTTGCTCAAAGGCTCTACTTGATAATGAAGAAAATAAAATAGGGGGTTAGAGGGCCAAATTAATACATTTTTTTTTTGAAGAAGTTTCAGGTGCAATGGTTGGTCACTTACATTAAATAAGATTGCCTAATGTGTGCTAGCCAAGAGAAAGACTTATGCCAGTGTTTTCCTTCCTTGCTGCCATGGTGTGCATAAATTTTGAATATGTGTGTAATGCTTGGACCAATATGGATGCATTTACATAGTGCCCAAGAGGGCCACTTGGGTATGCGCACTAAGGGTATTGTTCTGATCGCCTCAGAACATACCAATCCTGGGAGTTTTAATGCACAAATTTGGCACCATAACTGGACTACCCAGGAATGGGCAACAGATGTTGGTATTAGAGCATGGCTTACATATGTGCGCAGCATGTAGTTGCATTTGCATGCTAGCTACGTACATGAACTTAGTGTGGTCAGCTGCTAGTGTTAAGTAGCATTGAAATACCTATGATCTTTATATGTGCTCTATGATGAATCATCAATGCAAGAAGTAAACATGGTTGCACAAGGAAAGGGGAACCACCCTAAAGGCCTCTTACTGAGTGTGGGCAACAAAGAGATTGATAGAATAAAGTGAATCAAGGCCAACATGGGGCACCAAACCCTGAAGTGCCATAGTTTGGTTAGAGCTTCAGAGGAACTTAGCTCTAATCAAGAAAACTTAGTAAGGCTGATTCAAGCACAACAACAAGGAGTCCAAGTAGCATAGGTAGAAGTAGTTCAGGATCCATAGTAGCAACCTGAAGAACATACTAGGAACACATCTGAATATGTTCCTTTCAGAAGATCATAAGATACAAATGATGAAACTGTTAGGTGAAAGATGGGGATAGGAGAAATCCAAGAGGACAAAGAGTGAGATCTGAGATTCGTCAGGTATCTAGGACCAATCTCTCTGTCTATGACCATTCCTCGACTAGGAATGAGACTAAGGAAGATCAAGAGAGGAGAGGCAAGAGAAGCCATAGAGGTCATGGAGAGCATCACCATACTGAGGGTTCTCATAGATCTAGAAGACATAGAGTTGAAGATCTAGAGGGCATAAATGAGGTCAGGGTACTAGAGAGGCTCTAAGGACTTAAGCCTCCATAACTTGACGGTAGAGCTGGGCCTGAGAGAGCTGAGGAATCATTAATCTTCATTGAGAAGATGTTTGAGAGGATGCCACTCAGCTCCACCGAAAAGGTGTCACTAGCTACCTACAACTTGGTAAGTAGTGCAGACATGTGGTGGAGGAACACCAGAGATAGGTATGTTGTCTAAGGGCCAATTCGTTTTGTCTAAAGTCAACTAACTTTTTTGTACTTTTACATTTTTTTTACCTGAAACCAATTTCATTTGAAAGCCAATATTATGTAGATACAATAATCAATTTGAAAGTAAATTTTTAAGATGTTAAATTTTTACGAAATTTTCATTTTTAAAGCTTGAAACTAGAAAAATTCATAAAAATTTAGTAAGATTATAAAAATTGTATTTTCAATTGATTATTATAGCTACATAATATTCGCTTTTAATTAAAATTATTTTCAAATAAAAAAGATATAAAAATAAAAATAAGTCATTTTGTAGTCAATTGACTAAAGTTAAAATGAATTGGGTGTAAAAGGGCAAAAGGCCAGGAAGAGATATTGAGATGAGTTGGCCAGTGTTACCGCCACACAAAAATCGGAGAATTACAAGTGTAGCATAATGGTCAAAAAGCCATTATATTGTCTAATTCTCTTCATAGTAATTGAAGCGTGAGGGGTAAAAGGTATAATGGACACCTCCTTAAAAATGTTCCAAGTTGGTAACTTAGCCCCTAAGAAAATCCTTAAGGGTTGCTTCTTTATCAAGTAACCTATGGACTTTTTTGTAGGATTTGGAAATTTTGGTACTCAATTGCAAAACTTTAACAAAAGAGCTTTGGAGAGTTGTAGGAAGGATATGAATGGTATAAAAATGCTATTGGAGGACCAAATTGCTCATGTGTACCAATGAGTTTAAGAAAAAGAAACCATAATTAGTGAGAAGGAAAATGACATAAAGCAAGGTTAAGCTTGTTTAAGTCTGTTTTGTGGCCAATTCACTTATATCTCTCCCATTTTCTGCCTCCTCTAGCCCAAGAACACAGCCACCACACCTTCAAACTTGCAATTGATTGAAATTGAAGGCAAAAGGATGTAATTAGAAGCAAAGTAGAGCTATTGCTTGGATACTTCAAGGATCAAGGTTGATTTTCTGCCTACCCACTTTGGTGAGGGTTCTCTTGCTCTCATGGGTTTTTTTATGCAATTTTCAAACATCCATGGGGCTAGGTCTAAGCTTGGAAGAGAGCCATGAGCTTGATGAACCAAGCTTAGTGAGGGGAGTGTTCTTATTAAAGGTTTTTTGACCTAGTGTGAAGTGCACAATGATGGCAATAAAGTGACAGTTTCTAGTGCCCAAAGTTAGTACTAACTAGTGTTAAAATCCTCCTAAGACCAAGCATTAGCTTGAGGAGGGCTGCTGTGGTGATTTATTTATGTTTATTATGTGTTTTATAGACTAATCTATGGTTATTGTTTCTATTGCATTTCATGTGTTTCTTGGTTGTGAATGGCTGCTACATTTGGTTGCTATATATTGTATATATGCATTAGGGTTTTTGTGTTTTAGTGTATTTGGATGTAGGTTTTGATGATGGTTACATTACCTATTGAATCCAAGTGCTACCTTTACTAAGTTTCACAATGAAACTTACTCCCCTCAATTTTGTCATTACAGGTCTAGTAGAAAGATCACTTCCAAACTGACATTTGTGGATTGGGTTTTGATCTAAAATTTTAGGTACAAGAACTTTCATATGTCTAGTCTTGGTCTAGAAGGTTTTCTGATTTTAGGAGCACATTTGGTATTTTTAATGGTGGTACTGATTTTGTTGTACAACAATTGTCCAGCATCCTGTTCGGAGTCCTTTGTGCTTCAGGCACTCCTGTAACCTATTGTGCGTATTTAGGTGAGTTAAGACACTTTTTAGTGCATGTATTCAAGTGCATGTAGTGTATGTAAAATGAGACAAGTATGTGAACATTTGAGAAATGTTTTCGCTATGTAAGTGATGTGGTGCAAAGCTGCCGAAGTGTGAATGATGGGTTGCTTACTTGTAAATTCTGTTTTAGCCACATATGGTTGCTAAATGCAAGAGACTATATTTCGTACATGTAATGGACCTATATGGGATAACCTTGGGGGGTTTTTCCCTTGTGAATGAAGGGTTTGCACACTTACAAAAAATTTTATGGGCAAAATGGTCATAAAGCGACCAGAATTTTGACTCTACACTTAAAGTTCTATATCTCCCCGTTTAGAAGAAAGCTTTGGTATGAGATTTTGACCATAGCTAGAGAAGCTCTAAAGGTTGAACTAGAATTTGTAATTTTTAAATTTGGAGCTTTGTAGCCAAAGCTATGACGTTGCAAAGTTGGCTAAGTCACTATTTATTTGGTTAGAATTTTGTACCAACTTAAAAAATGCATAACTTGCTCCATAGGTGGGCTATTGATGTAAAAAAAAATTCCTTGGTTTGCTCTAAGTGTCTACATGATAATGGAGCAAATAAAATAGGGGGTTACATGGGTAGAATGATACTGTTTATTAGTGGAAGTTACAGGTGCAGTGGCTGGTCATTAGAACTTAATAAGATTCCCTAATGTGTGGTAGCGAAGATTAAGACTTGTACTAGTGTTTTCCTTGTTTGCTTCCATGTTGTGCATGAATTGTGAATATGTGTCTGATCATTGGACCAATATGCATGTGTTTACATAGCGCCCAGGTGTTATAGCCCTTCTAGTGGGAGGCGTAATTGAGGAAGGTAAAGTGTTTTAAATTAAGTTTAGGAACTTAATTCTAGTTTACATAGCAAGAATAGAGAAGTTTAGCAAAGTTCACTAAGTTCCGAGAAGAATAAAGCACTGAACAAAGTTTAGGGGCAAAATGTCCTGAATAGCCGGGACGAGTCCCGAGTGTTTTAAAATGAATTTTTAGAACTTAACTTTCAACCTTAACTCAAACTTGAAAAATAGACAAGAATTTAATCAAGAATTACTAAGTTACAAAGATGGGGAGCTTAATTGTAACAAGCTTAATACTTTGAGGTTTTTTTGGGTTAAGTGAGGGTTTAAGAAGGGGAAAGTGCACTATGCCTGCCATAATCCCGTTTCCAGCCTTCTCACCCCCATTTAGCTCTCAAATTAAGCTTGGAAGCAAGAGTTTTTGGTGCCAAGAGAAGCAATTCAAAGTATATAAGTATGAGGAAGCATTTTCAAGCTTGAAACCATGTTTTTTAGGCTTGGAAGGGCGTTTTCCTACTTCCCCTATTTTTTAACGAGGTAAGGAATGTGTTCTTGATTGAATTCATGTTTGTTAGTTAGTTTGAAGCTTGGGTTTTGGTTAGAGAGTGAAGTTTCGATGTTTGGTGCCACTGTTTTTTATTGGAACTTGTGTAGAACTTTGGTGAGCTTGGTTGAATGAAAAAGGGATTGATTCTTTCTTGTTACTTGGAGTTGAGGTAAGGGAGATATGTTTTTAAGTTCATTGAATGCCATTAGCTTGAGTTTGCTTGAAGAATTCGAGTGGTTTTAGCTATGGCATTAGTTAAAGGTTTTGGCTGAATTATGGTGGACTAGAGGAATTGGCAGGATTGGATTGATGCTACAAGATATCATAGATTGGCTTGTGATAGTTGGTTGTGATCTATGCAACATGTTCTATGTGTATTTGAAATTTGGAGGCATTCCAAGCATGTTTGATATGTGTAGGAAGTGTCCAAAGTTTGTAGCAGCAAAATCGGAGTTTTTTTGGGCATTTTACAGGTTTGGCGACGCGTTGCCAATCCCCACGAGTTCCCACGACACGTCACCAATTACGTCGCCACAGTTGTCGACGTTCTGAGACAGTTTTCTGGATTGGCGACATTGGCGACACGTCGCCAAGACAACATTTGACACCCGGTTTTGTTTTTGGCATAACTTTTCGCTCGGGTGTCCGATTGAGGTGATTCAAGATTCCACGTGAAGCTAAGAGGGAGCACTATCACCTACATGTTTTAAAAAACACCTAAAATGCCCCAGTTTTAGATTTATATTAACTCAAAATGAAGGCAAGTTTTAGAGGAAACTATGTTGCAATGATCGCAACAAGGTATTACTAGCTCAGGTGAGAGGTTTAGAACCCTTGTTGGCCTAGCTGTGCCGTAGCCATGAGGTCACAAGGTGAAACCTTGTTCATCTAGTCCACAACAATGAGGCCCTACGGCCTAGTCTACAAAGTCCCACCATAATTCCCTTGTATAACGGCTATAGGAAGGCTAAATGATTGCATCCAGTAAGCTTCGGCTTGCTAGGAGTGGGTTAGTGATCAGGACTCGCTAGGCACAGAGTGATGCACCGTGAGGAGGACTACTTGAGGAAAGTCTTGTGGCCTAGTTATATATGCATATATAATAGAATCCTCGTGCTGCATGAGCTCGCAGCAAGAGTCCTAGTATTTTCCTGCAGGTACATTGAAGATCCCTTACTGAGAATGTCAAATTCTCACTCCCTGGTTTTGTTATGCAGAGACTGAAGTTGCTAGACCAGGTAATCGTTGAGGATTATCCTGGTAGTGCTCTTTTGTGTGTACAGGTATGACAGTTGAGAATCCTTGTGATTCTAGTCCACATAAGTGCTTAGTTGGCTTGTTGGTCAAGTAACAGTACTAACTAGTATCTTCCTTTGGCTGCAGAGCCTAGTAGCACTTCGCAAAGGACTTTTGAGACTCGCCACTGGGACGTGTATCCAAGGTGGGAGTTAGGCTAAAGACATCTCAGTAAATGCTTGTATTTATACAGTATTTTAGTTGCCTCCATAGTCTATGTTATGAGGAGTCCTCGACTCTAGGATTGCTCTTGGGTGAGGGCATTAGTCTACTTTATGTATGAATGTTCTCATGAGTTGTTATGTGTAGTAAACTCACACAAATGTTGATTTCATATGCTTTGGCTATTTGTATTTATTTTCCGTAGAAATTACTCGGCCGAGTTAATGTTTTATGGTTTTAATAAACCAAGTCAAAGCATGAAGAGCATGCATATTGCATATTCTAGGATAATCAACTAGTATCATGGGATTTAATCTGCACACATACACAACTAGCCAATTGCAATCCACCGTGAGACCAGCTCTCACAGGGCTTCCTGGGCAGGGGCACGGGCGGTCGTGTCAGTTTTTGGTATCAGAGCTTAGGACTCATTTCATAGATATTGGAGGCTAAGACTGAGATCTAGTTTGGAAAGTCCAAGTGCTAGGAAGTTAGTACTGACCAACATCTGGGGAATGTTGTCTGGCTGTGGTTGCAGGTTGCTATGGTTGACACTAGGTCAGGAGCTTCAAGGGGAACTAGGGAACCTGGTGAAGGTTCTAGTGACCCAGTTGTGGCAAGGCTGGATGAGATATCCAGGGTATTACAGGGGTTGACAGAGACTATGGCCCAAGTGGCACAGGGTATGAACACCCTTGTGACTGAGATGTTCAGGGATTATGAGGAAAGAGGTGTTGTCCAGGAGGAGAATGACCCACAACAGGATCAG
The DNA here is from genome assembly GCA_005392925.1 of Aquilaria sinensis. Classification (NCBI taxonomy): domain Eukaryota; kingdom Viridiplantae; phylum Streptophyta; class Magnoliopsida; order Malvales; family Thymelaeaceae; genus Aquilaria; species Aquilaria sinensis. The sequence continues at coordinate 162,936 of SMDT01000194.1, read as the reverse complement.
GAAAGGCATGCTGAGCAACAGCAAGTGCCTAGAGCGCATGGACGTGGAAATCAGGTTCATGAGGAGGAAGAGGAACCAGAGGTGATGGAGGCTCCAAGGAGGGGAGATACTCCACATCAGATGAGATTGTTGGAGAAGTTTAAGACTGTTGATCCACCGAGCTTTGATGGGACAGGTGATCCTGACAGAGCAGAGGATTGGTTGTCCAGGATGAACAGACTTTTCACTTGTGGTGGTTATGAATCAGAGCAGAAGATGACTTTGGTGCCTTTCTTTTTGAGAGGAAGAGCCAGTTTATGGTGGGATGATGTGATGGAGTTGTTGAGGGAAAGTAATGGTACTCACCCCGAGCACAAGAAAAAGGTGCTCAAGTGGTCAGACTTTGAAAAGAAGTTCAGACAGGAATACATCAGTGAAGCTGCACAGGATCAGAGGAGGATTCAGTTTGAGAATCTGACGCAGGGAGAGATGTCTGTGCGGGAGTATGAGCAGCGCTATAATTCTCTCATCTGGTATGCTCCGTATATGATGGGCAATGATGAATTGAAAGCTAAAAAGTTATTCCAAGGTTTGAAACCTATACTCAAGAGGTATATGGTGACAGTGGATATTAGGAGCTATCACTAGGTGGTTCAGAAGGCATTGGAGGCGTTGGCCTTAGAAAAGGAATTTGAGGATTCTAGGACATCTAGCAAAAAGGTGGAGGTTGGACCAGCCAACTTAGGAAAAAGTGCAGGGAAGCGACCAATGGTAGAGAACCAAGGTCCATCCAAGAGAAGGAAGACGGGTTTATGTCCTAGTGCAGACGGTTTCATGGTGGAAGACCATGTACTCTAGGGACAGATGCTTGTAATATCTGTGGTCAGAGAGGACATTGGGCGAGGGAATGCCCAAGGGCTCGACCGATGATAGGTCCGCCCCGGAATTTACCCCCTATACCCCTTGCCATAGGGAATCGGCCTGGTGTAGCCGCAGCAACAGTTGAGCTGAGGGTTTTTTCCCTGACAAGTCAGGTGACCAGAGAACTGCCCGCCATTCGAGGTAATTTTACTTTTCAGAATGGTAGTGTTAGAGTGCTTTTTGATACGGGAGCTACTCTATCAGTGATATCTTCTGCCTTGGTAGATAAGTTTAAATTGCAGCGAGAAATCTCGGGTGAGTTAAGACTCATCAGGACTGCAGGGAGGGGTTTTATTGTAACCAATGAAGTGGTTACTAGGTATCCCTTGCAGTTAGGTGATCATGATTTCTGCTGTGAGTTATGGGTGATAGAATTGAGGTCTTATGACCTAGTGTTGGGAATGGATTGGTTGAGTAAGCATAAGGCACAAATCGATTGTGCGAATCACTCAGTTGACATTACTGATGCTCAAGGAGCTAGAGTGACTTGCACAGGAGGGTTGGCATCTAGTGCTAAGAGTTTACACCTTAGACTTATAGATACCATCCCCATAGTTGGTGAAGATGAGTATTATTCGTTGAATGGAGTGGCTATAGAGGAGGAACTGGAGAGAATTCCTGTAGCTAATCAGTTTCCTGAGGTGTTTCCAGTAGAGTTACCTGGGTTACCACCTAAGAGGGATACTGAGTTTGCAATCCATCTGCAACCAGGGGTTGAACCTATTTCAGTACCACCTTATAGGATGTCAGCTCCTGAGATGGATGAATTAAAGAAGCAGTTGGAGGAACTGCTAAGGAAAGGCTTTATAAGGCCTAGTGTGTCACCGTGGGGAGCTCCGGTGTTATTTGTGAAGAAGAAAGATGGAACTTTCAGGTTGTGCATCGATTATAGGAAGTTGAATGCAGTGACAATCAAGAATAAATATCCGCTTCCTAGAATTGATGATCTATTTGATAGACTCAGGGGAGCGAAGGTGTTCTCCAGAATTGATCTTCGGTCTGGGTATTTTCAGATCAGAGTTAAGGAGGAAGATATTCTGAAGACTGCTTTCAGGACGAGGTATGGACATTATGAATATACAGTTATGCCTTTTGGTGTGACGAATGCTCCAGCAGTATTTATGGAAGCCATGAATCGGATCTTTAAGCCATTTTTGGATCAGTTTGTTGAAGTCTTCATCGATGATATTCTGGTATATTCACAGTCTACATCAGAGCATGAGAAGCACCTTAGAACAGTTTTGCAAGTGCTGAAGGATAATCAGTACTATGCAAAGTTGTCTAAGTGTGAGTTTTGGTCCGAGAGGATTCAGTTTTTGGGGCATATCATCAGTGCTCAGGGTTTGTCAGTTGATCCTGAAAAAGTTCAAGCGGTAGTTGAGTGGAAGAGACCGACTACAGTTACAGAGGTCAGGAGTTTCTTGGGTTTGGCAGGTTACTACAGACGTTTTATAGAGAAATTCTCTGTGATAGCTACACCGCTGACAGCATTGACCAAGAAGACTCAGAAGTTTGAGTGGACACCGAAGTGTGAAGAAGCTTATATGGAATTGAAGGAAAGATTGACTAGTGCACCTATACTTGTCTTACCAGATCCGAACAGAGCCTTTACAGTTTATACTGATGCATCTGGTTCCGGATTGGGATGTGTATTGATGCAAGACAGTCAGGTGATTGCTTATGGTTCGAGACAGCTGAGGCCTAATGAACTGAACTATCCTGTTCATGATCTTGAGCTGGCAGCAGTGATTTTTGCACTGAAGTTGTGGAGGCATTATTTGATGGGAAGGTCGTTCAGAATCTTCACCGATCACAAGAGTTTGAAATATTTATTTACCCAGAAGGATTTGAATATGAGACAGCGGCGATGGATTGAGTACATAAAAGATTATGACTGTTCGATTGAGTACTGTGCTGGCAAGGGAAATGTGGTAGCAGATGCATTGAGCCGGAAGTACACGGGAGTGATCTTATCTAAAGATCAGGCTACGGATTCCTCTGAAGGAGTATTGAGGGACTGTTTCTTAGCTTTGCATGAATTATGGCAAAGTCGAGAAAAATCCCTAGTCTACGTTTTGGAAGTCTAGTCAGCTTGGTTAGTCAAAGTTAAAGAAGCTCAGATGAAAGATCCATTGTTGAAGAAAATTTCAGGAGAGGTGAAGCATGGCACTATGAGGAAGGAATTCAGATACAAAGATGGGATATTAAATTATGGAGATCGTCTCTATGTACCGAATGTAGATGGACTTAGGCAGCAAGTCCTACAGGAGGCACATAGTAGCACTTTGAATATCCACCCTGGTGTTAGTAAGATGTATCAAGATCTGAAGACACATTTCTGGTGGCCAGGATTGAAAAGGGATGTAAGAGGACATGTGGCAAAATGTTTGACATGTTAGATGGTTAAAGCTGAACATTAGAAACCAGTAGGCACACTTCAAAGTTTACCTCTGCCAGTAAGGAAGTGGGGATCCGTTACTATGGATTTCCTAGTGGGGTTACCGAATACCCGGAGTCAACATGATGCTATATGGGTAGTGGTTGATAGACTGATGAAGTCGGCACAGTTCATACCTATCAGAATCACTTATACATTGGAAAAGTTGGCTCAATTGTATCTCAAGGAGATTGTGAGACTCCATGGGATACCGGATCAGATTATATCTGACAGAGATCCTCGGTTTACATCACGATTTTGTAATGCTTTTCAAGAAGCATTGCGAAGTAAAGTTAGTCTTAGTACTGCTTTTCATCCTCAGACTGATGGGCAATCCGAAAGAGTGATTAAGACTTTGGAGGATATGCTACGGATGTGTGCTATTGACTTCAAAGGTGATTGGGATCAGCATTTACCACTGATCGAATTTGCTTATAATAACAGTCATCAAACTGTTATTGGAATGGCACCGTATGAAGCTTTGTATGGGAGGCGATGTATGACACCTCATTGTTGGACAGATCCAGCAGACAAGGTAGTTATTGGACCTGAAATCATAGCTGACACTACAGCTAAGATTAAGTTGATCCAGCAGCGGATCAAGACAGCCAATGACAGGCAGACCAAGTATGCGAATTTGAGGAGAAGGGACTTGAGCTTTGAAGTTGGGGATAAAGTACTTCTGAAAATGTCGCCCATGAGAGGAGTTAACCGTTTTGGGCAAAGGGGCAAGTTAGCTCCTAGATATATTGGACCTTATGAAGTGTTGGAAAAGGTAGGGAAAGTTGCTTATCGGTTAGCATTACCACCTAACCTATCTCAAGTGCATAACGTGTTTCACGTTAGTCTACTCAGAAAATGCACAGTGGAACCGGGACAGGTAGTAAATCCTTCAGTAATACCCATTCAGGAAGACTTGACTTATGAGGAGAAACCAGTTCGAATACTTGATAGGCAAGTCAAGAAATTGCGGACTAAGTGGATTCCGATGGTTAAGATCCTTTGGTCTAACCATAGTGAGGAGGAAGCTACCTGGGAGACGGAGCAGGATATGCTGAAAAGATATCCTAGTATTTTTCCGGAGTTGCAACGGAATTTGGGGGACCAAATTCAAGAAGGAGGGGAGAATGTTATAGCCCTTCTAGTGGGAGGCGCAATTGAGGAAGGTAAAGTGTTTTAAATTAAGTTTAGAAACTTAATTCTAGTTTACATAGCAAGAATAGAGAAGTTTAGCAAAGTTCACTAAGTTCCGAGAAGAATAAAGCACTAAACGAAGTTCAGGGGCAAAATGGTAATTTTGCATCCTGAATAGCCGGGACGAGTCCTGAGTGTTTTAAAATGAATTTTTAGAACTTAACTTTCAACCTTAACTCAAACTTGAAAAATAGACAAGAATTTAATCAAGAATTACTAAGTTACAAAGATGGGGGGCTTAATTGTAACAAGCTTAATACTTTGAGGTTTTTTTTGGGTTAAGTGAGGGTTTAAGAAGGGGAAAGTGGACTATGGCTGCCATAATCCCGTTTCCAGCCTTCTCACCCCCATTTAGCTCTCAAATTAAGCTTGGAATCAAGAGTTTTTGGTGCCAAGAGAAGCAATTCAAAGTATATAAGCTAGGAGGAAGCATTTTCAAGCTTGAAACCATGTTTTTGAGGCTTGGAAGGGCGTTTTCCTACTTCCCCTATTTTTGAACGAGGTAAGGAATGTGTTCTTGATTGAATTCATGTTTGTTAGTTAGTTTGAAGCTTGGGTTTTGGTTAGAGAGTGAAGTTTTGATGTTTGGTGCCATTGTTTTTTATTGGAACTTGTGTAGAACTTTGGTGAGCTTGGTTGAATGAAAAGGGGATTGATTCTTGCTTGTTACTTGGAGTTGAGGTAAGGGAGATATGTTTTTAAGTTCATTGAATGCCATTAGCTTGAGTTTGCTTGAAGAATTCGAGTGGTTTTAGCTATGGAATTAGTTAAAGGTTTTGGTTGAATTATGGTGGACTAGAGGAATTGGGAAGATTGGATCGACATTACAAGACATCATAGATTGGCTTGTGATAGTTGGTTGTGATCTATGCAACATGTTCTATGTGTATATGAAATTTGGAGGCATTCAAAGCATGTTTGATATGTGTAGGAAGTGTCCAAAGTTCATAGCAGTAAAACCAGAGTTTTTCTGTGCATTTTACAGGTTTGGCGACGCGTCGCCAATCCCCATGAGTTCCCATGATGTATCGCCAATCCAGAAAACTGTCTCAGAACGTCGACAACTATGGCGACGCGTCGCCAAGACAGCATTTGACACCCGGTTTTGTTTTTGGCAGAACTTTTCGCTCGGGTGTCTGATTGAGGTGATTCAAGATTTCACGTGAAGCTAAGAGGGTGTACTATCACCTCCATGTTTGAAAAAACACCTAAAATGCCCCAGTTTTAGATTTATATTAACTCAAAATGAAGGCAAGTTTTAGAGGAAACTATGTTGCAATGATCACAACAAGGTATTACTAGCTCAGGTGAGAGGTTTAGAACCCTTGTCGACCTAGCCATGCCATAGCCAAGAGGTCACAAGGCAAAACCTTGTTTATCTAGACTACAACAACGAGGCCCTGCGGCCTAGTCTACAAAGTCCCACCATAATTCCCCTACATAACGGCTATGGGAAGGCTACATGATTGCATCCAGTAAGCTTTGGCTTGGTAGGAGCGGGTCAGTGATCAGGACTCACTAGGCACGAAGTGATGCACCGTGAGGAGGACTACTTGAGGAGAGGTCTTGTGGCCTAGTTATATATGCATATATAATAGAACCCTCGTGCTGCGTGAGCTCGCAGCAAGAGTCCTAGTATTTTCCTCAAGGTACATTGAAGATCCCTTACTGAGAATTGTCAAATTCTTACTCCCTGGTTTTGCTATGTAAAGACTGAAGTTACTGGACCGGGTAATCGTTGAGGATTATCCCGGTAGTACTCTTTTGTGTGTACAGGTATGATAGTTGAGAATCCTTGTGATTCTAGTCTACATAAGTGCTTAGTTGGCTTGTTGGTCAAGTAACAGTATTAACTAGTATCTTCCTTTGGCTGTAGAGCCTAGTAGCACTTCTCAAAGGACTTTTGAGACTCACCACTGGGACGTGTATCCAAGGTGGGAGTTAGGCTAAAGAGATCTCAAAAAATGCTTGTATTTATACAGTATTTTAGTTGCCTCCATAGTCTATGTTATGAGGAGTCCTCGACTCTAGGATTGCTCTTGGGTGAGGGCATTAGTCTACTTTATGTATGAATGTTCTCACAAGTTGTTATGTCTAGTAAACTCACAGAAATGTTGATTTCATATGCTTTAGCTATTTGTATTTATTTTCAGTAGAAATTACTCGGCCGAGTTAATGTTTTATGGTTTTAATAAACCAAGTCAAAGCATGAAGAACATGCATATTGCATAATCAACTAGTATCATGGCATTTAATCTGTACACACACACAACTAGCCAATTGCAATCCACCGTGAAACCAGCTCTCATAGGTCTTCCTGGGCAGGGGCACGAGCGGTTGTGTCACCAAGAGCGCCACTTGGGTTTGGACACTAAAGGTAGCATTTTGATGGCCTACAGAACATTACCAATCTTGGGAGTCTAAATGCATAATTTTGGCACCATAATTGGACTACCCTGAAGTGGCGAACAACCCATCTGTTTCAGGAGCAATACATTGGTGATGCTATTAAAGATATGAAGCAATCTGAATTTGATGCTCTAAGGCAGGACAACGTCAGTGTCCTAGAGTATGAGCATAGATTCAATCAGTTGGTGAGGTATGCTCCTCAGTATCATGGACTGGAGGATTTAAGGGCCAAAAGATTTTTTAGAGGCCTAAGGTCAGACATCATAAAGGCTGTAAGACCATTTGGAACAATCACATATTATGAAGCATTGCAGAAAACTCTACTAGTACATCAAGAGAAGTATGACACTAAGTACTTTCCCAGTGGACCAAGAGAAAGTAGCCAGTTAGGAGGCAAGTAGAAAAAGCCGCCACATGGCAAGAGAATTGCCAAGAGTTCCCATCTTGGTGGTAAGGCAACGTTAGGGAGAAGTTCCCTGGCCTAGGGTACCGTAAGTGCAAGAAATTTCAAGGAATGAAACATTGCTATTTTGACACCCAAGTGTGCCTAAGATGTGGATCCATGGAGCATTGGATCAAAGACTGGCCACAAGCTTAAACGAGGCTAGAAGACCAAGGTCTAGTATGGGCTATTGGGGCAACACATAGAAGGGGAGCACCTAGGGAGGGAAAGCAGAGGCCAGTTCCTCCAATGCCTTGGCCTCCAGTGCAGAGAGCTGGCAGTGTCTTCCGAGTGGAGAGGCTAGAGACATCACAGCAAAGAGGAGCACTAAGAGGTAACATTTACCTTAATGGTATGCCTGTTAGTGTTCTATTTGATAGTACTGCATCTATGTCTATAGTGGCTAGGAAATTTTTTGATGCTATGAAATTGCCTACTAAAATCATGCATAGGATATCCTTAGTGAAAACAGCAGGTAGTCAATGTCTGTTCACTAATGACCTAGCTAAGGATTATGAGCTAATAGTAGGAAAGACTAAGGTTATGACTAGTGTGCTAGTGTTGGACATTCCTAAGTATGATTTAGTATTGGGTATGAATTGTCTTGCTAGGCATAACATATGAATTGATTATGCTGAGAAGGAAATCACATTGCCTGATGGTAAAGTGCATGCATTAGTGAATTCTAAGGAATTAGTGTGTAAATTGCATGACATGGAACTAGAGGTACTAGATGAGATACCTATGATTTATGAGCATGATTATAGTTATGCATTGAATGAATTACACTATGATGATGAAGTGCAAAGAATACCAGTAGTGAGAGACTTGCGACAAGTGTTTCCTAATAACCTGCTAGGGATTCCTCCACAAAAGCAGATTGAGTTTGAAATCAAGTTGCAACCAGAAACTAGTCCAATATCCATACCTCCTTACATAATGCCAATCATAGAGAAAAATGAGCTCAACAAACAACTTGATGAACTTCTTGGAAAAGGGTTCATAAGGCAAAGTGTTTCACCGTGGGGGGCTCTTGTTCTCTTTGTGAAAAAGATGGATGGATCTTTGAGACTATGCATTGATTGTAGGAAGCTTAATGTAGTGACTATCAAGAATAAGTATCCACTCCCTAAGGTTGAGGATCTTTTTTATAAACTCAAGGGAGCTAAGACCTTCTCCAAGATAGATTTGAGGTCTGGATACTTCCAGTTGAGGGTAATAGAAGAAAACATTCCTAGAATTGCATTCAGGACCAGATGTGGGGATTGTGAGTACACAGTCATACCATTTGTTTGACTAATGCCCTAGCTGCTTTCATGGACCTAAAGAACAGGGTGTTTAGACGACATCTCGACAAATTTTTGGTTGTGTTCATTGATGACATCCTAGTGTATTCTAAGGATGAAAATGAACATGAGCATAGCATTATCTAAAGATTGTCCTAAAGACTCTATTGGAACATCAGCTTGATGCCAAGTTATCCGAGTGTGAATTCTGGATAAGGAAGTGTCTTTCCTATGACACATCATAGATGCACAAGGCCTTAAGGCATACCTTGAAAAGGTCCAGGTAGTGCAAGAGTGGGAAAAACCAAAGACTGTGAAGGAAATCAGAAGTTTCCTAGGATTAATTGGATACTGCAGGAGATTTGTATCAGGCTTTTCCATGATTGCCTCAGTTCTTACTCATCTGAGCAAGAAGGGTCAATGATTTGAGTAGACTGAAAAGTGTGTAAAGAGTTTCCAGGAGCTCAAGCAGAGGTTGATTGAAGCTCTAGTATTGATTTTTCTTGATCCAAGTAAGCCTTACATCATATATACAGACGCATCTAGATCTTGCTTAGGTTGTATACTTATGCAACAAAGAAATGTTATTGCTTATGGGTCAAAGCAGTTGAGACCCCATGAGCAAAATTATCCTACCCATGATGTAGCACTGGCAGCAGTGATTTTTGCTCTAAAGCAATGAAGGCATTACTTGATGGGTAGTTCCTTTGTGATCTACACTGGCCATAAAAGCCTAAAGTACTTGTTCACTCAAAAAAAGTTGAACATGAGGCAAAGGAGATGGTTAGAGTACATCAAGGACTATGATTGCTATATAAAGTACACTGAGGGCAAATGCAATCTAGTAGCAAATGCCTTGAGTAGGAAGTAGACGGGTCTTCTAAAAGGCGGATCCATAATTGATTATGATGAGTAGAATAGTCTGCTATAGCTATTGCATAAGTGGCATAAGTGGGACAAAGCCCAAATGTACACATTGACAATTTATTCTGGATGGATTGAAGAAGCAAGAAAGGCACAAGAGGTAGATCCTTATCTGGAAAAGATTTTAGGGGAGCAAAAAGGTTTCTTGTATCAATCCTTTGCCTACAAGCAACAATTACTGTACATCAAGGACCAAATCTATGTGCCAAAAAGAGCAAAGCTCAGGGATGAAATACTTGAAGAAGTTCACACAAGCAAGTTGAACATCCATCCAGGAAGTGAGAAAATGTATAAGGACTTGAAGACATACTTTTGGTGGCCAAATATGAAGACAGACATAGCTACTTCTATCTCCAAATGTGCCACATGCCAAAGGGTAAAGGTAGAGCACCAGAAGCCAGCTGGTACCATACATACTCTACCTGTACTAATGAGGAAGTGGAGCAAAATAACCATAGACTTTTTGACTAGGTTGCCTATGACTAGATTAAGGCATGATACAATCTAGGTCATTGTGGATAACCTAACCAAATGTGCGTAGTTCTTACCTATGAAACTCACAGACTCTTTGGAGAAGTTAGCTCAGATATATGTCCAGGAGATAGTGAAACTACATGGAGTACCAGACTCTATTCTATGTGATAGAGATCCAAGATTTATAGCTTGGTTTTGGACTACTTTTCAGAAAGCATCAGGAACCAAAATCCACTTGAGTGCTGCTTACCACCCTTAGACTGATGGGCAAACTGAAAGGGTGATATAGATACTGGAGGACATGCTTAGGAGCTGTGTATCGGATTTCAAATTTGAATGGGATCAACACTTTCCATTGGTGGAATTCTTTTACAAAATAGATACCAAAGCACCATTGGCATGGCATCTTATGAAGCATTATATGGAAAAAGGTGCATGATAATGCACTGTTGGGTGGAAGCCTCAAACAGGCTAGAGTTGGGTCCAGAAATTATTGAAGAGACTACTACAAAAGTAAAGAAAATTTAAGAGACATTAAAGCCAGCCAATGAAAGGACTACAGTTTATGTGAATGAAAGAATGAGAGACTTTGAATTTGAGGTTAGTGACCATGTTTGGCTGAAAGTTGCACCAACCAAAGGCACTAGCAAATTTAGTAGAAGAACCAAGTTAGCTCTAAGATATATCGGTCCTTATGAGATGTTGGACAGAGTTGGGAAGGTAGCATACAGGTTAGCTCTATCGCCGAGCATGTCAAGTGTTCATAATGTTTTTCACATCATTATGCTTAAGAAGTCTCTATTAGACACAAAGCATGCTATTGTAGTGGAAGACATATAGTTGGAACCTATCTTGACACATGAAAAGAAACCTATTTACATCTTAGCCAAGGATACCAGAAGGATAAGAAACAAACTTATTCTTATGGTTAAAATTCAGTGGTCACACCATTCTGAAAGATAAGCAACCTGGGAAACCGAAAAATACCATATGGAAAGGTATCCTAAAGAATACCCAAAGTTAAAGGCTATTTTGGAGGACCAAAATTTTTATAGTTGGGAGGATTGTTACCATCAGACAAAAAAGGGAGAATTACAAGTGCGGCATAATGGTGTAAAAGCTATTATATTGTGTAATTCTCTTCCTCGTGATTGAAGTATGAGGGGTAAAAGGTAAAAAGATCACCTCCTTAAAAGTGTTCCAAGTTAGTAACTTGGCCCCCAAGAAAAGCCTTAAGGGTTGCTTGTTTGTCAAGCAACCTATTGACTTTTTTGTAAGATTTTGGAAATCTGGGTACTCAATTACAAGACTTTCACAAAAGAGCTTTGGAGAGTTATGGGAAGGATATGAATGTTAGAAAAGTGCTATTGGAGGACCAAATAGCTCACGGAAGACAAGTTTGGACAAAGGAAACACTAAAGGCATTAAGGACCTAAATGTCCTAGTGTAAACCTTAAGGTGTTCAAGCTTTTGACTTAAGTCAAATGGTGCAATTGTGGGGTTATCCCACCATGGGGGAGGCAAGCAAGGCTTGTTAAATGGGTCAAAAATGCTGGGCATATGTGTACCAATAAGTTTAAGACAAAGAAACCATAATTAGTGAGAAGCAAAATGGCATAAAGCAAGGTTAAGCTTGTTTAAGTGTATTTTGTGCCGTTAAGCTCATTTAAGGCCATTTAAGTGGTAAATTCACTTATTTCTATTCCATTTTCAGCCTCCTCCAGCCCAAGAACACAGCCACACTTCCTCCACAGCCACCACACCTTCAAACTTGCAATCGATTGAATTGAAGGCAAAAGGAAGCAGTTGGAAGCAAACTAGAGCTATTGCTTGGATACTTAAAGGATCGAGCTTGATTTTGGCCTACCCTCTTTGGTAAGGGTTTTGTTGCTCTCATATTTTGTTTTCTATTTTTTCAAGCAATAATGGACCTAGGGCTAAGCTTGGAAGAGAGCCATGAGCTTGATGAAACAAGCTTAGTGAGGGGAGTGCACCTATTGAAGGTTTTGTGACCTGGTGTGAAGTGCACAAAGATAGCAGTAAAATGAGGGTTTCTATAGCCCAAAGTTAGTTCTAACTAGTGTTAAAATCCTCCTAAGACTAAGCATTAGCTTGAAGAGGGCTTCCGGTGTGATTTACATATGTTTATTATGCGTTTTATGGACTAACCTATGGTTATTGTTGCTGCCGAATTTCATGTGTTTGTTGGTTGTTAATGGCTGCTGCATTTGGTTGTTATATCTTGTATTTAAGCATTGTAGTTTTGTGTTTCAATGTCTTTGGATGTAGGTTTTTGATGATGGTCACATTGCCTATTGAATCCAAGTGTTACCCTTACTAAGTTTCTCAATGAAACTTACTCCCGTCAATTATGTCATTTTAGATTCAGTAGAAAGATCATATTCAAAATCACATTTTTTATTTGAGTTTTGCCCAAAAATTTTAGTTACTTGAACTTCCAACTGTTTAGTTTGATCTGGAAAGTTTGGTGATTTTAGGAGCACATTTGGTATTTTTTATGGTGGTACTTATTATGGTATGTAGCAGCTGTCCACCATCCTGTTCTAGACTCCATTGTGTCTTAGGTACTCTTATAACTTAGGTTGTGTATTTAGCTAACTTAAGATCATTGTATAGTGCAATTATGTATGTACATGTAGTGTATGTAAAATGAGACAATTATGTGAACATTTGAGTAATGTTTTGGCTATGTAAGTGATGTGGTGCAAAGCTGCCTAAGTGTGAATGATGCGTTGCTTACTTGTAAATTCTATTTTAGCCACATATGGTTGTTAAATGCAAGGGAATGTATTTCATTCATGTAATGGACATATATGGGATATGCTTGGAGGACTTTCCCCTGTGAATCAAGTGTTTGCACACTTATGAAATTTTGTATGGGTAAAATGGTTATAAAGTGACTAGAATTTTGACATTGCACTTAAAGGTCTATATCTCCCTGTGTAGAAATAATATTGTTACAAAATTTTGATCACACCTAGAAAACATTAAGCGATTGATATGGGATTTGGAATTTCTAAATTTGGGGCTCTGTAACCAAAGATATGATGTTGCAAAGTTGGCTAAGTTACTATTCATTTTGTCAGAATTTTTAACCAACTGAAAGAATCCATAACTTGGTCCATAGGTAGGTTATTGATGTAAAACAAATAACTTGGTTTGATCTATGTCTCTAATTGATAATGGAGTAAAGAAAACTGAGGGGTAGATTGGTAGAATGATACAGTTTATTAGTGGAAGTTACAGGTGCAATGGCTGGTCACTAGAACTTAACAAGATCACCTAATGTGTGGTAGCCAAGATTGAGAATTGTGCTAGTGTTTTCTTTTTTTTCTACCATGGTGTGCATGAAATTTGAATATATGTGTGATGGTTGGACCAATTTGCATGTGTTTACATAGTGCCCAAGAGAGCCAGTTGGGTATGCACACTAAGGGTAGTGTTTTGACGAGCTACAGAATATTACCAATCCTATGAGTCTAAATGTACAATTTTGGCACCATAATTAGACTACCCCAAAGTGGGTAACAGGTAGAGTTCACTCAGCTATCTCAGGAGTAGTACATCAATGATGCCATCAAGGAAATGAAGCAAGTTGAATTTGATGCTCTAAGGTAGGACAACCTCAGTTTCCTAGAGTATAAGCATAAATTCAATCAATTGGTGAGGTATGCTCGTAAATATCATAGACTAGAGGGGTTAAAGGCCAAAAAATTTGTTAAAGGCCTAAGGTTAGACATCAGAAAGGCTATAAGACCTTTTGTAGCAGTCACCTACCATTAAGCAGTGCAGAAATCTCTATTAGTAATGCAAGAGAAGAATGAACTAGGTACTTTTCCAGTGGACCAGGCAAAGGTAGCCAGGCAGGAGACAAGTAGAAAAAGCCACTAAATGGCAAGGGTATTGGCAAGAGTTCCCATCTTAGTGGTGAGGGCAAGGTTAAGGGGAAGCCCCCTGGCCTATGGTGCCCTAATTGTGAAGTTTCATGGAAGGAAGCCTTCCTATTTTGATACTCAAGCTTGCCTAAGGTGTGGTGCAATGGATCATTGGATCAAAGATTGCCCACATGTGTAAGGAAGAAGGTTAGAAGACAAAGGTCCAGGGCAACCTACTGATGCTAGCCGAGGGCCTATCACCCATAGTGCCCTCTTATTGGTAAACCTGACACCACCGTCGAGATTTCACACGACTAACCTTTGAAGAATTTGTAGGGTTTCGGGAGCCAAACAAGTGTAGCAGAATTTAACCGAAACCCTCACGCATCCAAGTGAAATGGTGTAAACTAAGTGTTCAAAAATTTTCATACCTAATTTTGGTTGAGATCTCTCACCCAACTATAGAGTTGAATCACAAAACATGAATAGTTGATGTGTTCAAGATTTTTATGGTATCCACACGAGCCTCTCGAGATCACCACGCTTCCACCATATCCCGACAGATGTGTTTCTCTCATGCTCGTAGTGCTAGCTCACGTCCTCCAAGGAATAGTAAAAAGAGTGCGGATGTCTCTTTTAGGAGGTTAGGGCAAAGGTTGTGAATTTCTCACTATATGTTGTATTTATAGAGAGACTCAACTTCTAGGCCTAATGGGTTTGAAAGCCCTAATCCAATTAGCCTTTATTTTTGGGCTTAACAATGGCTCAACTTTTGGGCCAATTATTAACACAAAATTATCATGAAACCATAACCCAAATAATTAGCCCATGCACTCTAATAATCCAAATAGCTCTATGTGTGCGACCAAATAGGCTCTTACCACGTTGGCAATGATCATAAATCACATTTATTATCATAAGCAATGAGTAGTGCCTAGCAACACATCATTGCTACCCAAGTGACAAGATTGTCAGTGATTCAACTAAACCATTATGAGCATTATCCATATATGCCATTGTCCTTTTGTCCAAGATATCAAGATTAAGCACGAGACATGGAATGTGCCACTCTTGTATAGCCCAATCTTTGGTTTCTTGATTACCGAGTAGACTAACCTAAACTGATTATATTGATATCGTATATTAACTCATCTGAGCATGGCCATGCATTTTCTAAGTCTCACTCTATCAAGGGGCCCAAAGATATCACTCCCGTTACATAGGAGGGACAAATCCCATCTTGATCATACAAAACCCTCCACATGATATGTGACATACCCAATAACCTCCTTCAAGTTCAGTCAATATCAAAGTATGTGACTCACATCTAGGGAACTCTAATGACCTTAGGTCAAAGGACTACATATACCATGATCACTATAAGAATCACTTTTCACACTCATATAAGGATCCATGTAGCATTCTCATGGCAGGTTAGTCCAGTACACAAGTTCTCCAACTTGTACCCGTATGTAGACTACATATCTCATACTAGTCTTCACATATGTACGTCATTATGTATTATTATAACCTACTCCACAATAATACTAGACCAGGGACATTTGAGAATATTACTATTCTAGGGTTATAATTATGTTTACTACATTACACAGAAATAAAAAAACAAACATAATTGCTAGATTAATCTCTTAATAAAATATCATGACTTAATGTGCAAAAATACAATCATCTCATGATTGGCTTTTAGGGACAACACTAACAGAATTCTCCACACCACCCTCAGAAGTATGTACGACTAACTCCAGAAAAAGGTTCCTTACCTTCCCCAAGAATGTACCTTACCAGCCTCGGGAACATAGGCTTATCATCCTTGATAGGAAATATCTCCCAAAGATTGGCCCGCTAATCTGAAAGGCCTTCTCCAGCCGCCCTTGATTGATATTCCTATTCGAAGGGCTCTCATATCCTTAAAAGGGGTCTTATGGAGAAATTACAAACTTAGTTAAGGGATATCTGACAAAAGGCCTCGCACATGCCCCTACCCTTTAGCCTGAACTACCTAAGCCCAGTTAGAGATTCCCCTCTCCAAAGGTATAGACTAGATCTTCCTGAACACATGTCCTGATATGCTTAGACTAGGCAGAATGGCCTTCTTCCTCAGTCCTCCTATAAATACTTGGAAAGCTCCCAAGTAAAGACACAGGACACTCTCTCTTTCCTACTCTTTGCTCTTACCAACTCCTCTCCGATATACTAACTTGGGCAGCACAGGCTCGTCCTCTGGAAACACACTTTGTGGAGCTCCTAACCTTTACTCTTCAAGGTCTTGCAAATACCTTCTTACTAGAAGTCTCCCTTCTAGGCCCAGCATGTCATACAACAAAGATGTCTCTGGGCATCATTTGGCACCGTTTATGGGAACTCACCCCAAGGTTGTTTTGTTGAAACTCGGCATTCAAAGGACAAGTGACTCCCGTGGTCCTAGTCTGCACCGGAGCCTTAAGCAATGACTGAACAGACTGCAGCAGAGACTTCCTTCCCAAAGGATGAGCATTCTGTGACGGTCACAATGGGTTTTCTATGCCACTTTTAGTGCTCTATCATGGCTAAAATGACACAACAACTCGACCAAAGATGGTCATAAGCACCTTTGAAAAGGGCACTTTCTCCAGACGCCCGTCTGGAGAAAAGTAATATGTCACTTCACCAGAGCTTCGGTTGCAAAAGCCCTCGTTATGAGTCCTCAACGGAGAACATATCATCCAGGGGATGACATGTTGCGGGAGCACAGTTGAGAGAGCCCAAGACCTCTTAACAACGTAGTCCATCCTCGGATGATAAGTCCCTATCCCCGTGTCAGTGAAGTTACTCACCAAGAAGATGATGTTATTCTCCACTGCCCCTGATTGCCAGGTAGTAAGGAGACCAGGGCGCTACCATCCTGATGGAGAAGATCCTAGAGATGTTGGAGAAGGTGGAAAAATAGGTCTCTTAAATGCCTGTCTGGTCAAGGCTATCAGAGACCTTCACTAGAGAAGAGTTCCCCTTTACTTGTACTATTGTAAAGGCACCAATGCCCAACGATTTCCAGGTACCACATCTGGAGACATATGACAGGTGCAGCGATCCACAGGCCTATCTGATGAAGTACAAGAGAAGCATGGTATTGTAGGGTGCTGATGATACCACCCTCTACAAATGTTTCATAGTCACTCTATCAGGACCAGTAATTGTGTGGTACAGCTCCCTAGCACCCAAAACCATTGTGAGTTTCCAAGAGCTATCCACGACCTTCACCAAATAATTCATTGAGAGCCAACCAACAGCGAAGATGCCGGTTCAACTATTTGACGTAGCCCAAAAGAATGGGGAGACCATTCGGGACTACATTGAAAGGTTCAACCAAGAAGCTCTTAGTGTGTCGGACTTCCACCCTGAAATCTCCAATAGGGTTAAGGAGGGACTCACAGCGATTCTATGAATTCTCCAAGGATCCTCCTAATACCCTCAAGGAATTCTACTGAAGGGCCGAACAACACATGAGAGTCAAGGAGCGAAAGATGGGTGGCCTAAAGTTCCACCATAATCACTCCGAGGGTCAGAGTCACCAAGCTTAGTTTTCCGCCGAAGGAGGGGGCAGACCTCGTAAACCAAGTGGGAAGAGACCAGTATCATTCACCCGATAAAGACTACAAGAACGAACAT
This sequence comes from Aquilaria sinensis, assembly GCA_005392925.1. Taxonomy (NCBI): domain Eukaryota; kingdom Viridiplantae; phylum Streptophyta; class Magnoliopsida; order Malvales; family Thymelaeaceae; genus Aquilaria; species Aquilaria sinensis. The sequence continues at coordinate 145,308 of SMDT01000194.1, read as the reverse complement.
CATGATGGTCTTATAAAGGCAAGGAACTGTAATCCAACATCTGAAGGCCATGACCTTGGACAATAAGAAGAAATTTTGTCTGTTTCATCGGGACCATGGGCACGATACCAAGGTTTGCTTTCAACTAAGAAGGTATATTGAATCTTTGATCAAGCAAGGGCAACTTCATCACTACTTCTGGATGTCATCAGCCAAAGCCTAAGAAAGAAAGGAATAAGATAAGAAAGGAGAGGATAAAGACTATGATTCTGACCGACATCAGAATGGAAGTCCCAGAAAGCACCTAGCACCTCAGGCAGGTATAATCTAGATAATCACTACTGGAATATCCTCAGTTGAGAGGAAAATGATGGCTCAGGAAATTACAATGACCGAATTCGACAACCCAACAAACAAGCTTGATCGGAAAGATGGGTCTATAGTGAAATTTACCCACGATGACCCTCTCCTAATTATGGCAACGATAGGAAGCTGGGATGTCAAAAGGGTGCTCCTAGATGATGGCTCAAATGCCGACATCCTCTTCACCCATGCATTACCGAAACTAGGTAGAACAGAGAATGATCTCAAGCCAATGACATCTCCCACATTCAGAGTAGGACCAGCCGAACTTCCCATACTCGAATGGATTGATCTCCTGCTTATGCTGAAAGGCACTTCAGTCAAAATGGGTGAAGAGCTTTTCACATCCATTATGACAAGATTCATAGTCATAGATGTATCATCATCGTACAATGCCATCATCGGGAGGCAAACGCAGGGGAATCTCTATCTCAGAACATACGTCAAATACCTAATAGTCACTTTTGAAGCCAAAGAATGAGATGCGAAGATATTCATTGACCAAGCTGAGGTCAGGAAGGTGTTTGTCAAAACAAGAAAGAGTCCCCCCAAAGTCCACGCACAGACTATCAAGGAAAATGGTACAGAAAAAGCCACAGGAAGAAAGAGAGATGGCAAAATAATAGAAACTGAGGATATAGAACTAGTCCTTGGCCAAACTATGCAAGTTAGGAAACAATTCGCCGAAGGCGAAAAAGAAAAACTTGTATCCTTTCTGATAATGAACAAAGATCTTTTTGCCTATTCACCAAAGGAAAGATCACTCCAGGCATAGCCCAATACTATCTTAAGACACGACCTAACTCAAAGCCCATTTGGCAAAAAAAGCACAACCTTTTGGCTCAAAAGAACCACTTCATCAAAAAAGAAGTTCAAAGACTCTTTGAAGTTGGAGTGATAAGGGAAGTCAAATATCCTTAGTGGCTTAGCAAATTCATTGTCACCACCAAGGAAAGAAGCAACAAGCTCTGAATGTACATTGACTTCTGAAATATCAATGACGCCTGTCCTAAAGACTGATAGCCCCTTCATTCAATAGATCACCTGGTCGATTCTATGGGCGAGTATGGGCTATTAAGCTTTTTAGATGCCTTTAGCGGCTATCACCAAATTTGGATGAGTCCCGATGATGAGGAAAAAATAGCATTTATTACCAAATTTGGGACATATTGTTACGTCTGAATGCCCTTTAGCCAAAAAAATGCTAAAGTGACATATCAAAGGCTGATGAACAAGGGGTTCGACTCCCAGATCGAGAGAAATGTCGAAGTATACGTGATGACATGATTGTTAAAACTAAAGTACCTAGCAATCATGTCACAGACTTACAAGAGACCTTTCAACAACTTAGGAATTTCGGAATACATCCTAACCCCAAACAATGTGTATTCGGGGTAACAACAGGGATATTCCTTGGCTTCATGGTATCTGAAAGAGGTATAAATGCTAACCACAAAAAAGTCAATGCCCTGCTAGTGTTTCAAACTCCGACGACAACAAAGGATATACAAAGGCTCACTAGAAGAATAACTTCCTTTAGCAGATTCATATACATATACGCATATCGGTGCCAACTATTCTTCAAAGTGCTTACAAATGTGGCAAAAAATGAAGGCAACATCAGAGTTGAGGAACAACCTTGGAATGAAGAATTCCAGAAGGAGTGGGAGGAGCTCAAAACTTACTTGACGCATTTTCCGACACTCCGATAACCGAGAGAAGGAGAACCACTCATCCTCTAACTTCCAGTAACAGAGAAAATCGTAAGTTCAATTCTAGGAAGGGAGGAAGGAGAGAAGTAGTGGCCGGTGTATGATGTAAGCAAATCCTTACATGGTGCCAAAGTTAGGTATCCTCCGCTACAAAAAGCCATTTACGCCCTAGTACTAGCAGGAAGGAGACTTCGGCCTTACTTCCAAGGACATCCCATCGTAGTGCAAAGTAACTTACCGCTGGGGGATGTCATGAGGAAGGTAGACTACCTAGGACAATTATCAAAGTGGTGCATCAAGCTCGATGAGTACGATATCATTTATGAACCAATGAGTGCAATAAAAGTGCAAGCGCTGGTAAATTTCATTGTTGAGGTACTAAAAATCGATGGTGCTCCAAGAGGCCTTGAAAATGATGAACCTGAGTGGACATTATTTGTCGATGGCGCCTGAGGATCTAAACACTAGGGAGCCAAAGTAATTCTCCGTGGACCTGAAGGTATGGAAGCTTCGAATGCCATTAATTTGGTTTTAATGTCACCAATAAGATTGCTGAATACGAAGCCCTTATAGCAGGCTTATGATTGGAAAAAAGGGTTGGTGTGAGACACCTGAAGGCCTATAGTGATCCCCATCTGGAGGTCTGGCAGATGACAAGGCAATGCGGTGCAAAAGACCCGAACTTGGCAAAGTACCATAATCTTGTGAAAAGGCTTATCCAAGAGTTTGAAAGGGTACAAATAAAAAATATAACCTGAGAAGATAATGTGGAAGCAGATACCTTGGCCAAATCAAAACAGTCCACCCAAGTACTCGATCACCCGACCATAGCAATAATGGCGATCATAACCTCATGCAAAGGATGGAAGGATCCTATCAAAAAATATTTCATGACTTTGGAATTACCCAAACACCCTCTGGAAACCGCGAAGGTGCAAAAGCACTCAGGTAGATACTTCCTAATTGGGGAAGAATTATACCAACAAGGGTACGCCAATCCACTGTAAAGATGTATCAGTGAAGAGGACATCATAGCAGTTCTCACAGAAGTCCATGAAGGACCCTGTGCATCTCACATTCGGACTGACGCCTTTGCTAGGGTACTACATCAGCAAAGGTATTTTTTGGCCAACTTTGAGGAAGGACGCAAGGCAGTTCACCAAGAAATGCAATTAGTGCCAGAGACACAAACCCATCCAAAGAGTACCCTTGGAGGCAATAATGTTGACTAACTATCCTTGGCCTTTCATTATTTGGGGTATTGACCTGATTGGTCCTCTCCTGATGGCTCCTGGGGGAGTTAAGTTTTGTGTAGTTGCAATAGATTATTTCACCAAGTGGATTGGGGTAGAGCCTTTGGCAACAATTTTGGTAAAGGACATCCAAAAGTTTGTCTGGAAAAACATCATATGCAGATTTGGTGTGCCAAGGGTGATAGTGGTGGATAATGTTTCCCAATTTGTTGATAGAGGATTTCAGGAATTTGCCACCAACTCGGCGTAAAACTACACTTTGCCCCAATTGCCCATCCTTAAAGAAATGGACAAGTTGAGGTGTCCAATAGGACAATAAAAGATTGTCTGAAAAAGAGGTTAAAAGAAGCTAAGGAAAATGGACTGGAGAGCTATCAAGTGTACTATGGAGTTATTGAACAACACCTAGAAGAGCCACTGGTGAAACACCCTTCTTATTCGTATTCAGCACTGAAGCCATTATCCCTGTCGAAGTCATACAACCATCTATCAGAGTAGAAGTGTTTGACGAAGAAAGGAACAACCTCAGTTTAAGAAACAAGTTAGATATGATTGACAAGCATAAGGAGATGGTTGAACTCAGAAGGAAAGCCTTTCAGCAAGGATAGCCATTGCTGCAAAGAATCATGAAAGGAGACCATGTTCTTTGAAAGGATGAATTGAAATCCCAAAGACCATTTCATGGGGTACTTCGGGCAAATTGGGAAGGACCGTATTTGGTCCTTGAAGAAATTTTACCAGGAGTCTATAAACTTGAAAATACTGAAGGAGAAGAGTTGAAAAAAATATGGCATTCAGACTCTTTGAAAAAATTCTACACTTAAAAAATTCCCAAAGAAGGAGCCTTATTATGGGAAGCCAAAAATTGTGGTCACGAATATGGTTGCTTTTGAAAGTATCTTAGTGATATTGCACAAAGTTTTACTGAGGGAGGTTAACCGAATATGGTTGCTTCCGAAAGTATCTTAGTGATATTGTACAAAGTTTTACCAAGGGAGGCTAACCAAGTATGGATGATTTCGAAAGTAGCTTAGTAATATTCTACAAAGTTTTACTGAGGGAGGCAAATGGAATATGGTTAATCCCGAAAGTACATAAGTGTTAATTTGTAGACCAAGTTTCCCAAAAATGTTGCTTGAATTCTGTTCTAAAACACTTAGGAAAATATTCGTAGCTCTCCAAAATGAATGGCGAAGGTTTTGAATCTTTGATAGTATTTTCATCAAGAATAGTAAGTTAGTCGAAGGTGGTGGGTAAGCCAAATGTGGTGAGTCAACATAAAGGTACGTGGGCATGCTGTACTTTCCAAAGATAGTGCTAATCATGGACGTAGCCAAAATTTTGAGAAATAAGGGCAATTTCATTAGAAAGTACAAAGTACAAAAAAAATAATATACAAAAGCTGAGCCCTAGGGGTTATTTTGCCCATCTGCGGGCTCCTCGGCATCTACATCCTGAACATCATCCTCTTCATCATCATTAGCATCTTCTGCCAAGGGAGGAAGATCTAGGAGGTTCAAGAACTCCATCTTTGACCACGGTAATGATGGTACTTTGGGTATATCGAGGGCTCTTAAGAAGGAGGCATCGAGGTCGGGAAACCGCAAAAGCATTTGATGGTGAGCAAGGTAGAAGCCATCTTCAAATGTTGTCACCTTCTTTGCCTTGGCCTTCTTGGTCTTCAAATGCTTGACTTCTTTCTTCAGTACCTCATCTCCTTCTCTACCTTCTTCTTCTTCTTCTTCTACTACTACTGCTTCTTCAACAGATCAATTTTAGCAAGAACCTGAATGTTGATCTCCAGCGCCTTAGAGAAATAAGTTATGGCCTCCTCCCTTTCCTTAAGAAAAACCTCCCCTACTGAACTCAGCTCCACCACCTTCATGTCGAGGTTGGATATTTTAGAAGAGCAATCGTCAAATAGCCCCCTCTGGTTCTCTAGCACTTCCTACCGAAGCTTGGCCAAGTCCTCCTTCGCAATTTTGTTGAGCTCGTGAACATCTCCTTGGCCTTGGCCAAGTTCTCCTTTAACTGACATCGGATGAAGGATTGCTTGGACACCCAAGCTAGAAGATAGCCCCCATAGTTTAGCAGCTGCAAGGAGAAAAGATGATGTGAGTTATAGACAACTTACAAACCCAAAATTCTTCTAAGTTCTGGAGGACTAAAGATTACCTGAGTAGCGTGCTCGAATATCCAAGCGGCAAGGATCTCCTCATTCGGGTATTCATCGGTCAAGGTCTAGGTGGCATTTGTGATGATGCCCTTCACCATTTGTGGGATCATTTCCTGGCAATCCTCTGAAAATAGGTCCATATATTTGGTAAAAGTCCAAAAGGGTTCCCTCGGGATTTTATCCTTCAAGATCTTCAAATCTTGGACGGCCTTCTTCCGAAGATGGTGCATCATCCACTCAGTCTGAGCCTGATCCTATGCAAAATCATGTTGAAGTTTCTTTATCACATTGTCTCTTAGCCATTATTTGCAAAGTCTAAAATAATGAAAAACCTGAAATTCATAGATGAATGGCTAAGACGTAAACATGGTAGGAGTTCAGCATCATCATCATCAAAGTCACTAACATCGAGGAGCTCGGTTAGAATTTCCCTGCCTTTCCTCCTTTTGCGTTGCTTTAGTTCCTCAGTCAAAATCTCCCTCAGAAAGGTCCTTAGGGTCTCCATAGCAGCATCAGGGCTCAGCGGGATAGATAAGACTGCCACCTCCCGAGAAAAATCCATGCCTTCTTTGAACTTTTAGCCTTTGGTGCTCAAGACTGCCCAGTTGGCCCCTTCTTCCTTTTTGGGGCCCTTTTCTTTTGCTCCATTTTTTCTGCTTGGCCAAGGAAAAGGTACTTGTAGAAAGCTACTGATTTATCACCCTTTTCTGCAAAGAGAAAAACATCAGTGTAAGTATGGAAAAATCCCAAATAACAAGTTGAAAAAGAAGCTTACTCTTTAAAGGGGCCGAATAAGGGAGTTCGCCCTAAAGAAGCCTAACCAACTAGGACTTCTTCCCATCCACTGCTGGTTTTGGCATTTTCTTGTCAGTGATATGTTTCTTGATGACCATGAGCTTCCAAAGTATCTCTTCGATCACAAGGTTCCACCTGATCAATAAAGGGTACGATGCACGCGAAGAAGCTTGGTATGACAAGTCAACTATTGCCTGGGTGTCGAATTCCTTGAACTGAGATTCAAGTTTGAGGGTAAGTAGCTTCGACATATCCATCTCATCAATGTCAAGCATCTTAGAAGCCCACTTCACAGGCATGTCCTTCCATTTCTCATCTACTTTCATGAAGAAGTACTTCTTCTACCACCCTTGCTAAGTGTCTTTGGTGCTGAAGGTAAAAGTGAATTTTTTACTCCTAGATCCCCGAGGGAGCAAGAAGAAGAAACCACCCTTTCGAACAGGATGAAGCTTATAGTATTGCATGAAAAAGATGAAGTGAGGAGCTATCTTAAAAACCTCGAACATGCAAAGAAAGGTGTTAAAATAAGAGTAAGAGTTTGAGGGTAATTGGTTAATGGCTATGCCATGAAATTGGCAAAATTTGCTCACGATCCTCGGTGGTGGATACCGAATCCCTACCTTTAGCTGTGCCCTGAAGATAGTGACCTCATTCTTCCAAGGAAGGTAGTTCCACACAGTAGGCCCAGGGAGCCTAATTATGGTGTAAGCAGGAAAGAAAAATTTTGTCGACCACTTCATTAGTTTTTGTGAAGTGGCGCAACTTAGATGAGAGTTGAGAGGAACCCAACTCTTGGGAATCGAATGGACCTCGGCTTGAGAAACAGACATGTTCAAAAAAGAAGAACCCTAACCTAAAAATTAATGGGAGAAAAGGGGACTAGAGAAACAAACTAACCTTGGAGACACTAAACTATGAGAGCCACCACAAGAGACTGTTGGAAATCGCTCCTCCACTTACGCTGCCATAGGAAGAAGATGGAGAGCAAAAGGAAGTTAGAAAGCAAGAGGAATAGATGTGGAAGAATAAGGAAACCTTAAAGAGAGATGGCTTTATATAGCCCAAAGAAGGCAGGCGAAATGGTGCCATTTTGGCCCTTTGCAAATGAAGCAACGTAACCGATGTAACAGACATAAAGGTTGACGAATGACTTGTGACACGTGTCATGCGGTGTAAGAAACAAGGGTACACTTGCTGATTTAGTGGGTCTATGCCACATAACCTGAGGTGATGCGATTGCTCAGTCAGAAGATAGGATGATTCATTTGCAGGAGGCAGGAATAAAAACCGTAAGGTGAAAATAACTCCTTGCATGCCAAAGATGTAACCTCGCCACAATTTAGAATTTAGCTTGAGGGTATAAAACAACTCTCTATGTTCTAAAGGTGTGACTTCGCCAAGAGTACGAAATTGGCTTGAAGTAACAACCTCACCAAGGGTTTAAATCTAGAAAATGAAACACAAACAAGGAATAACCATGAAAGTACAACATCGGCAAAAGAAAGGATCTCAAGCCGAAAAGCTAGCTACATTGAAGGGACAACTTCAGCTTCTCAACGTCAGGATTTTCATGGCATGCTCCCAAATGATTAACACCAAAGACATAACTTTGGACTTTCGGAGGGGGGCATATGATAGCCTCGCACAACCCCTACCCTATGGCCGGAACTACCTACGGTCAGCTAGAGATTCTCCTCTCCAAAGGAATGGACTAGATCCTGCCAAACACGTGTCCTAATCTGCTCAGACTAGGCACAACGGCCTTCTTCCCCAATGCTCCTGTAAATACTTAGGAGGCTCCTAGGCAAAGACACGGGACACTCTCTCTTTACTACTCTTTGGTCTTAGCAACTTCTCTCTTGTATACTAACTTGGCCGTAGAAGCTCCTCCCCCGGAAACACACTTCGAGGAGCTCCTAACCCATATTGTTCAAGGTCTTGTAGATACCTTCTCACTGGAAGTCTCCCTTTCAGGCCTAGCACGTCATACAACGAAGATGTCTCCGAGCATCAATTGGAGTAGGATCCTGAGAGGCAACACCTAGGGAGGGGCATCAGAGACCAGTTCCTCCAGTGCAAAGGCCTCTAGTGCAAAGAGCTAGCAAAGTATTCCAAATGGAAAGGCCAGAGACATCATAGCAGGGAGAAGCACTAAGAGGTAATATTTACCATAATGGTATGCTTGTTAGTGTTCTATTTGATACTGGTGCATCTATGTCTATAGTGGGCAGGAAATTTGTTGATGCCATGAAATTGCCTACTGAAATCATGGCTAGGATATCCTTAGTGAAAATAGTAAGTAGTCAATGTCTTTTCACTAATGACATAGGTAAGGGTTGTGAGCTAGTAGTAGGAAAGACTAATGTTATGACTAATCTACTAGTGTTGGACATTCCTAAATATGATAAATTCCTGGGTGTGAATTGTTTTGCAATGCATAATATAAATATTAATTGTGCTAAGATAGAAATCACATTGCTTGATGGTGAAGTGCATGCATTAGTGAATCCTAAGGAATTAGTGTCACACCTCACATAGGCCCTGCCCCATAAGTTTTTAGTTTAACTCTTACACCCATAACTTAAATTCTAATTCTCTAATTTGGCCAAGCAAGCCATGGCAACATTAAGACTTATTTTCTTAAGGTAAAAGACCTGGGAGGTGGCCCAGGAGGCTTTAAAGACAAATCCATTAATTACTTGCAGCAGATGCAAGGCCCAATACTACTAACTTGCAAAACAAGCAAGGCAACACTTAATGAAATTTTAAGTGCTTATATGGTGTGCAATCAAGTGTGCTACTTATATGGCAACCAAGAAGCCCACAGTATTTACTTTGGTTTTGAAACCTCATGTTGACATGTATAGGTTCTTTTTAGCCAACAAAGGTACACATGGAGGTTCACAATTACATACACAAGCATAAGTCCTTAGCCATTCATAAATGTGCCAAACCTTGGCCCAAAGCATTCAACATATATACATGTCCAAAACCAGCCATATCAACATACACATAACTTGGCACATAAATCCAACAAAACCAACACCAAAGCTAGGTATCCAAGACTACATATATGTACACAAAATGGTAGTCTACCTAGTATCCAACATGGCTACATGCCATGAACCCATAAGTTTTCCATGCCAAGTTAGTACAACCCATGACCACTAATGGTCAAACAGTACCTTAAGGATCCCATACAAAAGTACACACTGCAACACCAACCCAATTGCCATGTTCATCGTCATAAAGGTGAACACTATGATCAGAGCTAAAGTCCAAGTATCCATAATGCTCTCCTAGACAGGTCCCCCACACTATAAGCCTGCAAACTTAGTCCATAAGTCTCGGCCAACAAGATATAAGACTTGTAATGAACCAAAACCAATAAGCCAAGCATACATTGGCACATACCTTGACAATTAAGCAAGCTAGCACTAAACACAAGCACAAAGCAAGCACACACTATTCAGGCCGAATGTCTTTTCCTGAAAACAAGTAGGATGGGCAGTGAGTATAAAACTCAGTAGAGTTCACTTTAATATACAACTCAATCATGAGTTTATTTAGTTAAGCTGAGTATACAACTCAAAGCTTAACCTCCCATTAGCTCAACATAACCTACAAAACAAACACAAAGGCAAGGAAAACCAAACATATACATATACATGCTAGATAACCGAGGCACATAAGCAACAATAGTGAATGTTGGGTTAGTAAGCACATAGAATTCACCAAAGCACACAAAACACACACACACACACCACTAAGTGCTCTCGGCCAAGTTCTCCATAACATGTGCCCATGTGCATTTTGCATACATAACTTCATCAACACTCCACATCCAGTTGGAGCTCTAAAATGCTTAGCAAATAGGCCACATTTACTAGCATTTCTAGCACATGTACCATAGTCAATTAGCTAATCAACACTTAAACCGAATATATTCACAATAGCCCATCAAGCAACTAAGGTCATTTGGCAAATTTAACCATCACTTAGCCACTCTAAACACTTGAACCATGGTAATTCACCAAGCAAAATCAAGTGTTAAGTGAACCCTACCTCAATGTGCTTTCGGCCAAGATACAACTTTCAATGCCCAAGTGTTCTTCACTCAAAACAGCCTATCACATAAACAATTAGGCATCAACAACTCTTATTCATGGATTAATTACCATGTATTCAATGAAGAACACCATGTTACTTTGATTCACACTTTCGGCCAACACTTAGTTTCCAAGCCGAAACAACATTTGCACAATTAGCCCATCAATACACCAATTAAGCATTACCATTCCTTGTTCATGGAACTAACACCATGTAATCAAAGAAGAACACCAAACTATCTCATCCAACACTTTCGGCCAACACTAAACTTTTCAAGCCAAATCTTCCTTTGCTCAATTAGACTAACATAGAACCAATTAAGCATCAAAACTTCTTGTTCATGGAATTATTACCATGTATTCAAGAGGAGTACATGAGATTACCTAAAGTTAGCTTTCGGCCAAACACCAAACTTCGAAGCCAAAGTGTTCTTCACCAAATTGGCCTTATATACCATCAATTCAACACTTTAACTCCTTGTTCATGGAAGAACTACCATGGAATCAAGGAAATACACAAGTTACCTCAAAACCCTAGCTTGCTTGGCTTGGCCTTTCTTTGTTCTTCAAGAACCAAAGCTTGAATCCAAGTGGTCTAGTGCCGAATCAAGCCTTGCTAGCTTGTCTCCTCCAGTTGTCTCCAAATTTGCTTGAATTCAAGAGCAATTCTGGATGAACACTCAAGAACAAGCTCTCGGCCAAGAAATGAATGAACAAGCCCAAAATGGAGACAAAGAAAGCCTAAGTGTCCTTGGTCAAAGCCGGCCTTAAGGCACTTGTACACAAATTGGCAATTATGCCAATTCTTGGCCTCAACTTAATTTCATGAATCAATAAAGCCCTTAACTTCACATGACTACAATGCCGCCACTAAAACATGTGTTTAGCTTGTCATTTAGGTCACCCCATGGCCCATAATGCCATGCACATGACAAACACAAGTACCAAGGTGCCATTTCTCCAAGTAAAACCGGCCATAACAACTAGTGTGAACACTAGTTAGTCTAACTAGTTAAACAATGATTAGTTCCATAGTGGTAGACAAGACATGACTAGTTATCATTGTTGTCCACCAAACTTGGTCTAGTATTGCACTAGTCATTATAATAACTTGCATGGCCGAAATCACCATCTTAAAGTTTGTAGTTTTAATTGTACCACCAATTTAAGTGTACAATTTGGTCCCCTTTCTCTGATTTCTGTCAGTTTTTCCATAGTCCAGTTTCTATGTGCAGTTAGGTCTTGAAAGTTTCCAGCCTTGCACATACATCACTGTACTAGTTTCCATAGTCCTTAACCTCATTCATTTTTTGTTTCCTTTATGTTTCTTGGCCTAAGCCAAGCACTCAAGAGGTGAGCCTAACAATTCCTCCCTCCTTAAAGAATTTGGTCCTCCAAATTCTTCACCAACCTAAGGTACAGTTGGGGGTACTTATTGGCAATTTCCTGTTCTACTTCCCAGGTTGCCTCTTCAGGAGTGTGGTTACTCCACTGCACCTTAGTCATAGAAATCCATCTGCTTCTTAACTTCCTGGTATCTCTGGCCAGGAACTGAATTGGCACTTCCTCATAAGTAAGGTTTGGTGCTACAGTGACAGTAGTAGGCATTTCTACCTGCTTAAAGCTTGGAACATACTTCTTGAGCAGACTTACATGAAACACATTGTGTATGTTACCAAGTTCTGGTGGCAAATCCAGTTCATAAGCCACATTTCCTACTTTAGCCACTATTTGATATGGCCCAACATATCTAGGTGCTAGTTTCCCCTTTTTCCCAAATCTGATTACTCCTTTCATTGGAGAAACTTTAAGCCACACCCAGTCTCCTTCCTGGAATTCCAGGTCTCTTCTCCTTTTCAGGTTTGCATAGGCTTGCTGCCTATCATTTGCAGTCTTGATCCTGGCTTGGATCAATTTAATCTTCTCAGTAGTTTCCTTAATAATGTCTGGCCCCAATTCCAATTTGTCTTCTGGCTGATGCCAGCAATGAGGAGTAATACATCTCCTGCCATATAAGGCTTCATAAGGAGCCATTACTATCACTGAATGATAGCCATTATTATAGGAAAACTCTATCAATAGGAGATGTACATCCCATTCACCCTGAAAGTCAATTATACAGCACCTCAACATATCTTCTAGAGTCTGTATAGTTCTTTCTGTTTGTCCATCAGTTTGTGGATGGTAGGCAGAACTAAACTTGAGCTTAGTGTCCAATGCCTGATGTAGGGATTTCCAAAACCTAGAAACAAACCTAGGATCCCTGTCTGATACTATGTCATCAGGTATTCCATGCAATCTTACTACTTCTCTTATGTAGAGTTGTGAAAATTTATCGAAAGTATCAGTAAGATTCATGGGAAGAAAATGGGCTGCCTTGGTCAATCTATCCACAATGACCCAAATGGCATTATGCCTTCTCCTTGTCAGTGGCATACCCACTACAAAATCCATTGAGATGGATCCCCATTTTCTCTCAGGTATGGGTAAGCTTTGTAGCTTCCTCCCTGGTTTCTGGTGCTCTACCTTCACTTGTTGGCATGTTTCACAACTAGCTACAAGTGTGTTAATATCCTTTTTCATATATGGCCACCAAAAATATGCTTTGAGAGTATGATACATTTTTGTGGCTCCTGGGTGCATATGCAGCTTACTAGAGTGAGCCTCCTCCAGTATTTGAACTCTTAGGTTGTTCTTTTCAGGCACATGCAACTTATTTTGGAAATGTAGCACCCCCTACATAAAGGAAAAACCTTGGAATAATTCTCCCTTCTTCTTGCCAGAAATTAATTCTAGCTCTTTATCACCAGCTTGAGCTTCCTTAATAAGCTCTTTCCACTCTAGTGTAATGGTGAGTACTTTCAACTGCTCACCTTCTTTAGCTAGCCATTGGCTTGCCAGGTGAGTAATACTCAGGCTTTCTGCCTTATGTTCAATCTCACCACCTTTGAGTATTCCAGTGTAATTTCTACTCAAAGCATCTGCCACTACATGGGCTTTCCCAGCTGTATATTCAATTACACAATCAAAATCCTGCAAATATTCCAACCACCTTCTTTGTCTCATATTCAGGTCCTTCTGAGTAAAAAGGTACTTGAGACTTTTGTGGTCTGTAAACACTTGGAATTTATTACCAAGAAGATAATGTCTCCACTGTTTAAGGGCAAAGACCACTGCTGCCAATTCCAGGTCATGCACTGGATATTTCTTTTCATGTGGTCTTAACTGTCTGGACCCAAAAGCAATGGCTTGCTTTTCCTGCATTAGTACACACCATAGTCCTACATGAGAGGCATCTATGAATACCTCATAATCCTTTCCAGGGTTTGGCAGGACTAGTACAGGAGCTGTAGTCAACCTCCTTTTCAGCTCTTGAAGACTTTCTTCACATTTGGGTTCCTAGACAAACTTCTGGTTCTTTCTTGTTAATTGAGTCATAGGAGCTGCTAAAACAGAAAACTTTGGCACAAATCTTCTGTAATAGCCAGCCAACCCCAGGAAGCTTCTGACTTCCCTTACACACTGGGGCAGTTTCCAATCTAGGATTGATCTTACCTTTTCAGGATCTACAGCCAATCCTTGATCATTTATTATATGACCCAAAAACCCAATTTCTTGAGTCCAGAATTTACATTTGCTCAGCTTTCCATAAAGCTGATGTTCTTGGAGCAAGCCAAGCACTACCTTAAGGTGTTCTTTATGAGTTTCCTCATCCTTGGAATATACCAAGATATCATCAATAAACACCACCACAAAGTGGTCTAGGTGTGCTCTGAACACCCTCTGCATCAGATCCATAAAGAATGCTGGTGCATTAGCAAGCCCAAATGACATTACTGTGTACTCAAAATGTCCATACCTAGTCCTGAAAGTAGTCTTAGGTATGTACTCTTCCTTTACCCTTAACTAGAAATATCCAGATCCCAAATCTGTTTTAGAGAACTGTTAGTGTTGTACCCAAAAGCCAATCATGAGATCATTGTAATTTTGCACACTAAGCCATGATATTTTATTAAGGCCTTAATCCAGCAATTATGTTTGTTGTTTTGTTTCTGTGTAACTTAACAAACATAATTGTAACCCTAGAATAATGATATTCTTAAATGTCCCTGGTCTAGTATTATTGTGGAGCGGGTTGCAATAATACATAACGACTAGCATATGTGGAGACTAATATGAGATATGTAGTCTACATATGGGTACAAGTTGGAGAACTTGTGTACTGGACCGACCCACCATGAGAACACTACATGGATCGTTATATGAGTGTCATAAGTGATTCTCATAGTGATCATGGTATATGTAGTCCTTCGACCTAAGATCATCAAGGTTCCCTACATGTGAGTCACATACTTTGATACTTTCCTTTGTTGCTCGTAACTGAGTGAACTTGAAGGAGGTCATTGGGTATGTCACATATCATGCAAAGGGATTTGTATGATCAAGATGGGATTTGTCCCTCCTATGTAACGGGAGTGATATCTTCAGGCCCCTTGATAGAGTAAGACTTAGAAAAATGCATGGCCATGCTCGGATGAGTTGATATACGATATCAATGTCATCAGTTTAAGTTGGTCTACTCGGTAATCAAGAAACCAAAGATTGGGCTATACGAGAGTGACACATTCCATATCTCGTGCTTAGTCTTGATATATTGGACAAAGGGACAATGCCATATATCAGTGATGATCATAAAGGTTTAGTCAAATCATTGACAATCTTGTCACTTGGGTAGCTGATAGCCAAAGTGCTGATCACCCTTCGGAGGCACGGGTTCAGGCAAAGCACCAACCTCGGAATAGAGATCACCCACCAATAGAAGGAAGGATGTTCGACCTCGGGAAATCCAGTGTGGGTGTTTCTCTGTGCTGGGAAGCGACAATGCAGACCTCGGGGGACGGACAGGTTATCCCCGAAAGCGGGGGTGTCCCCGGGAAAGGTCACCTTCGGGAGGTACATTCCTGCAATATCAAAACTAACCTCAGGAGACAAGTTCTCTGAAAAGGTCTCTTCTACCGAAGGAGACTTCGAGAGTACAGTTGGAGCATTTATGGAGCATTTAAGGAGCCTCTGACGTATCCCTGATAATCCGCCCCCCAGCCGCGTCCTAACACGCTGCCTGTAGGGATGCCCCAGCATGCCACTTTCGGGTCATCTCAGAGCCTTAGCCTGGCAGCCCATGCCGACTAGGAGTCCTCAAGTTGCCTAAAAGACGTTGAACGCATCTTGCCGAACACGTGTCATGATCTAGGCCGACAAACCGAGAAGGACTACTACTATTCGTCCCCCTATAAGTACTTGGTAATTATTCTAGGTAAGGGGGGAACATTAATTTGAGATAAAATACATCTCTACTCTTTAATGGTCTGATTACCTCAAAAATACTCACTTGGGCGTTGGAGCCTCCTCGTCGGAAAAACACTCCAAGGACCTCCTAACCCTTACTTCCTGTCATTTTCAGGTGATATTCTCAGCTGCTTTCGTCCCGGGCCTCCCACCATTTCTATAGGTTCCTGCCGGCTTCACCATGACACACGAAAGAGATGCCGAAGGGCATCAGCTGGCGCCGTCTGTGGGAAACCACACCTAGGTCACCGTCATTGAAACTCGGCGTTCTAAGGACAAGGGACTCCCGAGGTCCCCGTCCGTGCCAGAAGCTCAATCGACGATCGAACAAACTGCGGCAGGGACTTCCTCGCCCGAGGACGAGCGTCCACTGACTATTACTATGGCTTTCCTGCGCAAATTTCAGTGCTCGGTTGTGGCCAAAATGACGCAGCAGTTAGATCAAAGGTGGCCACAACCAACCCCAGAAAGGCCCTCATCACCAGCACCTCGGCATGAGAAGAGCCCCCGATCAACTCATTGGAGCTCGGGAAGTGAGGATCAACGTGATGAATGCTTGACAAAAAACATACCCCTCAGGGCGTGACTTGTGGGAGAAATGGGGACAAACCAACCCAAGGCCCCTCGCCGAAAAAGTTCCACCCCTGAGGTAAAGTCACCGTCTCCCCGTCGCCGAAGCGATTCCCCAGAAAGAAGACGTCAGTCTCCATTCCCAAAAGCCTACCGGCAGCAGGAGGAAGAACCTAGTGCCACACTCCTCATGGAGAAAATCCTAAAGAGGATAGAAACAGTGGAGAGACAAGTAGCTCGAAAGCCCGTCTGGGCTAGATTGTCATAAACCTTTAATGGAGACGAGTCGCCATTCACCCGAACAGTAGTCGAGGAACCTATGCCAAGTGATTTTTGGGAACCTCGGCTAGAAACGTACGATGGCCGAACCGACCCCCAAGCTCATCTGACCAAGTATAAGCGCAGTATGATACTGCACGGAGCTGATGATGCTACCTTGTGCAAATGCTTTGAGGTCACCCTTGCTGGGCCGGCCACGACGTGGTACAACTGATGGGTTTTGGGAGCCAAACAGCGCAGCGAAATTTAACTGAAACCCTCCAGTTGATGTGTTCAAACTCTTTATGGTATCCACATGAGCCTTTCAGGAACACCACGCTTCCATGACGTCCCAGCAGATGCGTTTCTCTTGTGCTCACAATGCTAGCTTGTGTCTTCCAAGGAATTGCAAGAGAAGAATGTGGCTGACCTTTTTGGGTGGCTAGGGCAAGGAGACCTACGAATTTCTCACTAAAAGTTGTATTTATAGTGAGACTCAACTTCCAGGCCTAGTCTAACCCAATTAGGCTTTAATTTCTGTATTACTAATGGCTCAACTCTTGGGCCAATTATTAATATGAAATTAAAGTGAAATCATAGCCCAAATAATTAGCCCATGCACTCTAATGATCCAAATAGCTCTATGTGTGCGACCCAATAGGCTCTTACCACATTGGCAATGATCATAAATCAAATTTATGATCATAAGCAATGAGCGGTGTCTGGCAACACATCATTGCTACCAAAGTGACAAGATTGTCGGTGATCCGACTAAACTTTTATAATCATCACCGATATATACCATTGTCCATTTGTCCAAGATATAAAGACTAAGCACGAGACATGGAATGTGTCACTATCGTATAGCTCAATCTTTGGTTTCTTGATTACCGAGTAGACCAACTTAAACTGATGACATTGATATCGTATATCAACTCATCCGAGCGTGGCCATGGATTTTTCTAAGTCTTACTCTATCAAGGGACTCGAAGATATCTTTCTCATTACATAGGAGGGACAAATCCCATCTTGATCATACAAATCCCTCCGCAAGATATGTGACATACCCAATGACCTCTTTCAGGTTCATTCAGTTACAAGCAACAAAGGAAAGTATCAAAGTATGTGACTCACATGTAGGGAACCTTGTTGATCTTAGGTCAAAGGACTACATATACCATGATCACTATGAGAATCACTTATGACACTCATATAACAATCCATGTAGTGTTCTCATGGTGGATCGGTCCAGTACACAAGTTCTCCAACTTTTACCCATATGTAGACTACATATCTCATATTAGTCTCCACATATGCTAGTCATTATGTATTATTGCAACCTGCTCCATAATAATACTATACTAGGGACATTTGAGAATATCATTATTCTAGGGTTACAATTTTGTTTATTATGTTACGCAGAAATAGAACAACAAACATAATTGTTGGATTAATGCCTTAATAAAATATCATGTCTCAATGTGCAAAATACAATCATTTCATGATTGGCTTCTTAGGCACGACATTAACAGTTGTCAATATATGTACTTGATGGCGGAGGGTTAGGCCTCTGCCAACCTGGGAGGACCCCAGGTAGTATTGTCCCTTGTCGCACATTAATGGGCGAAGCGGATCCTTGAACCCAAGACCTCAGGGATTTACACCTAGCCTGGTGGTTAGACGCGACCCACTCTGAGTGGGTATAAGTCCCTAAGGTCTTGGGTTCAAGGATCCACTCCGCCCATTACTGCGCCACAAGGGACAATACTACCAGGGGTCCTCCCAGGTCGGTAGAGGCCTAACCCTCCACCATCAGTACTTTAACTTAGGCCAAGAAGCATTCTAGATCTATCTCTATAGATCCTGATGCCTAACACATAGGCTACTTCACCCAAGTCCTTCATAGAGAAAAAATTCTCTAGCCAAGTCTTCAAAGACTATGGCTCAAGAATTTCATTCCCGATGAGTAGTATGTCATCTACATACAACACCAAGAAGACAGTAGCGCTCCCACTAACCTTCTTGTAGACATAAGGTTCATCTTCATTTTTGATAAAACCAAACTCTTTGATTGCATCATCAAAATGAAGATTCCAACTTCAAGGAGTTTGCTTTAGTCCATAAATGGACCTCTGCAACTTGCACACTTTATTTGCATTCTCAGGAGTGACAAAAACCACAGGTTGTGTCATGTACACATCCTCAAGTAGCTTTCCATTTAGGAATAGAGTTTTGACATCCATTTGCCATATCTCATAAACAAGTGTGCAGCAATAGCAAACAAAATTCGGTTGGATTTAAGCATAGCAACTGGTGAAAAGGTTTCATCATAGCCAATACCATGAATTTGCTTGAAACCTTTTGCAACCAATCATCCCTTAAAGGTAATCACATTACCATCCATGTCAGTTTTCTTCTAGAAAACTCATTTGCACCATATGGGTTTTACCCTTTCAGGTGGGTCAACCAAAGTCCATACTGGGTTTTCATACATGTATTCCATCTTGGATTTTGTGGCCACTAGCCACTTCTCAGAGTCAGGCCCCGACATAGCTTGTTGGTAGGTTGTGGGCTTATGCTGATCGATAAGCATCACATCACCAGTGTGAGTCATGAGAAATCCATATCTCTCAGGCTCACGCCAAATCCTACCAGACCTACGTGGGCTCTGTGCTACATGAACAGACTTTTGGACCACAACATCTTGTGGTGGCTGTTCAGGTTCTGTTTCGGGTTCGATGTCTCCTTGTTGTTCTTGAATTTCTTCAAGTTCTACTTTCCTCCCACTAGTTCCTTTAGAGATAAACTCTTTTTCTAGAAAGACACCAGTTCAAGCACCAAACACTTTTTGCTCAGAAAGATTGTAGAAATAGTAACCCTCTATTTCTTTGGGATACCTAACAAAATGGAATTTTTTAGATTTGGGCCTTAGTTTATCAGAGGATTGACGTTTCACAGAAGTGTCACAGCCCCAAATCTTCATAAAATACAAATTGGGATGCCTCCCACTCCATATCTCATATGGTGTCTTTTGAACCGATTTAGATGGAACTCACTTTAGTGTAAAAGCGGCTGTCTCTAGAGCATGTCCCCAAAAGGAGTTTGGAAGGGCAGCTTGACTTATCATAGAGCGAACCATGTCTAACAGAGTTTGATTTCTCTTTTCAGATACACCATTCCATTGCGGCGTACTTGGTGGAGTGAGTTATGATACTATACCACACTCCTTCAGATAGTCGAGGAATTCTAGATCCAAGTACTCTCTACCTCGATCTAATCAAAGCACTTTGATACTCTTCCCGAGTTGATTATGTACTTCATTCTTGAATTCTTTGAACTTTTCAAAGAATTGTAACTTGTGTCTCATGAGGTACACATAGCCATATGTACTGAAGTCGTCAGTGAAAGTAATAAAGTATTGAAAACCTCCTCTAGCGTGTGTAGACATAGCGCCACATACATCACTATGTATGAGTCCTAACAAGTCATTAGCCCTTTCACTTTGTGCTGTGAATGGGGGTTTTCACATCTTGCCCAACAAACATGACTCACGTGTCTCATATGATTCAAAATCAAATGAGTCCAAGAGTCCATCCCTATGGAGCTTGCATATGCGGGTCTCGTTTATATGGCCCAAGCGACAGTGCCAGAGATAGGTCGGGTTTGAATCATTTAATCTGACCTTCTTGGTATTCACATTATAGATTGGATCTTCGAGATCTAGAACATACAACCCATTGCTAAGTTAAGCGCTACCATAAAAGATTTCATTCAAATAAATAGAACAACATTTGTCCTTTATTAAAAATGAAAAACCTTTCTTGTCCAAACAATAAACAGAAATCAAATTTCTACTAATAGTAGGCACAAAGTAGCAGTTGTCTAACTCTAAAACTAATCCACTAGATAAAGTGAGAACATAAGTCCCTACGACTAAGACAGCAACCCTTGCTCCATTTCCAACACATAGGTCCACTCCACCTCAGGCCAATCTTATACTTCTGCTTAGATCTTGCACATTTGCACAAATGTGAGATCCACATCTAGTATCCAATACCCAAGATGAGGAAGTAGAAACGTTAGCCTCTATAACAAGAATACCTGAAGTGGAAGTCTTACTTCCTTTTTCCTAAGCAAGTTCTTCAAGATAGAGCTTGCAGTTGCGCTTCTAGTGTCCAGATTGCTTACAATGGAAGCAGTCCCCTTCCTTTGCCACACCACCCTTTGGTTTCAGTGCAGCTAAAGAAGAATTAGCATTGGAATTTCAATTAGCTTTATCCTTCTTCTTGTTGGCTTTTCCCTTTCCCTTGCCTTTTTGAACCATAAAAATGGGCTTAGCCTTCTTAAGGTTTTGCTCAGTAGTTCTCAACATTTTAAGCAACGCAGGGAGGGACTTGTCAAGGTCATTCATGTTATAGTTCATGACAAACTGACTGTAGCTTTCAGGCAACGATTGCAAGACTACATCAATAGCCAACTCTTTCTGAATAGCAAATCCCAAACTCTCAAGATTCTCAATGTACCCAATCATCTTGAGGACATGAAGACCCATGGGACTTCCCTAAGATATTTTTCACTGAAACAATGCGTTAGAGGTCTCAAACCTCTCATGCCTAGCTTGCTTTTGGAAAAGCATTTTGAGATGTTCATTCATATCAAACACCCCCATGTTCTCATGTTGCTTCTGAAGCTCAGATTCCATGGTAATAGGCATGAGGCATGCAACATCCAAAGCATCATCAGAATGCGTTTTGTGAGCATCCCTTTCAGCTCATGGAGCAGTGGCAACAGGCTCATTCGGAATGGGCTGCTCTAGGACATAAGCCTTTCTCTCTTGCTTGAGGACTATCCTCAAGTTTCGGTACCATTTGAGAAAGTTGGTCCCATTCAGTTTTTCCTTCTTAAGGATCGATGCAACGGAAGTGTCAATGTGTTTTGTGCCATGGTTATCCACAACAGTAAATATGCAGTGGTAAGAGCCATATATTTTAATTCATTTAATAAGGACTTTTATTAAACGATACTCCCACTATTTTCCCTCAAAATAATAACCCTCAATATTATTTCAGAACACCTCGGTGCTAAGGTATTCTAGTGGGCCAAGATCCATATTTGACCACAACCTGAGTCAGCTTTGGCTTTTCTCTCAAGTTACAGCTATTTAGGTAGGCAACTCCTTGCAAATTACATCTCATGCAACTCTTGGATAGTTGTGTAAATCAACACTTGTCCAAGCTCATCTCATGAACTTAAGCCCAACTCTATGCCTCTAAGTCCTTAATCCTATTAGGATGACTTAGTTAAGTCAAACACAAAGTTAGAAGTTTGGATGTCACTATTATCCCATCGTGCCTTACCAAAATGAACATAGGTGCTTTGCTCTGGCAAACCCACCTAATGTTGATCAAAGGCTTGACGAGTGCCAACATTTAGAAGGCATCACATTTAAAGACTTAATATTTGTTTGAGGGATTTTTTCCTTTGAGCTCAGCAATTTGTTATCTCCGGTTGTCTTATACATGCGTCACATACAAATATAAAACAGGCATCTCATGCTTAGAAGAAAGTAAACGTGACATGGTTATAGCCCAAACTATGTGATATTCTCAAGCTAATGAGAATATCATAAAAGCCTAAGAAAAGAAAAGGGTCTTCAAAAGCTCCTTCTCTTTCTTTCTTGGTTGCTCTTTTTGTTGTCACCTCCTTGGACATACCACCTTTGATGATCCCATAATGTACCATTACATTAATAATAGAGACCTCGAGTTACATGATAGCCAAGGTGCCGAGCACCCTCCAAAGTCACGGGTTTGGACAAAGCACCAACCTCGGAAGAGAAATCACCCACCATAGAAGGAAGGATGTTCGACCTCCCGAAATCCAGCCTCGTCGTTTCTCCATTCCAGGAAATGACAATGCCAACCTCGGGGGGACGAGTAAGCCATCGTTGGAAGTGGGGGTTTCTCCGAAGAAGGTCACCTTCGGGAAATATACTCCTACGATACCAAAAGCGACCTCAGAAGACAAGTTCTCCGAAGAGGTCTCCTCTACCAAAAAGGGGGTCTCGGGAGTACGACATAAACATTTAAGGAGCCTCTGACATACCCCCGATAATCCGCCCCCAGTCACGTCCTGACACACCGCCTGCAGGGATACTCTAGCACGCCACTTTCGGGTTACCTAGAGCCCTAGCCTGGCAGCCCATGCCGACTAGGGGTCCTATATTGCCCAAAAGACGTGGAACGCATCCCCCCAAACACGTGTCACGATCTGGGCCGGCCATCTGAGAAGGACTATTACTATTCACCCCTCTACAAATACTGGGTAATTATTCCAGAAGAGGGGGGACATTTTTCGAGATAAGATACTTCTTTACTCTTTATCATCTGATTACCTCCAAAAAATACTCACTTGGGCGTCAGAGGCTCCTCCCCGAAAAAATACTTCAGGGAACTCCTAACCCTTGCTTCCTGTGACTTTCAGGTGATTTTCTCAGAGTACATTCATCCCGAACCTCTCTCCATTTCCGTAAGCCCCTGCCGCCTTCACCATGACACACAGAGGAGATGCTGAAAGGCATCATCTGGCGCTGTCTGTGGGAAACCACCCCGAGGTCGCCGTCGTTGAAACTCGGCGTTCTAAGGATAAGGGACTTCTGAGGTCCCCGTTCGCGCCAGAAATTCAACCGCCAGATGAACAAACTACGGCAGGGACTTTCTCGCCTGAGGACGAACGTCCACTGACTATTACTATGGCCTTCTTGCGCAAATTTCAGCCCTCTGTTGTGACCGAAATGACGCAGTAGTTAGACCAAAGGTGGCACAACCAACCCCAGGACGGAGGCCCTCTTCACTGGCACCTCGGCGTGAGGAGAGCCCCCGATCAACTCATCAGAGCTCGGGAAGTGGGGATCAATGCGATGAGTCCTCAATGGAAAACATACCCCTCAAGGCGCGACTTGTAGGAGAAACAGGGACAAAGCAACCCAGGGCCTGCCGCCGAAGGAGTTCCATGCCTGAGGCAAAATCACCATCTCCCCGGCGCCGAAGTCATTCCCCAAAGAGAAGACGTCAATCTCCATTCCCAGAAGCCTACCGACAGCAGGAAGAAGAACCTAGTGCCACACTCCTCATGGAGAAAATTCTAAAGAGGATAGAAAGGGTGGAGAGACAAGTAGCTCGGAAGCCCGTTTGGGCTAGATTGTCAGAAACCTTCAATGGAGACGAGTCACCATTCACCCGAACAGTGGTCGAGGCACCTATGCCAAGCGATTTTCGGGTACCTCGGCTGGAAACCTACGATGGCCAAACTAACCCCCATGCTCATCTGACCAAGTATAAGCGCAGTATGGTACTGCACGGAGCTGATGATGCTACCTTGTGCAAATGCTTTGAGGTCACCCTTGCTAGGCCAGCCACGGCGTGGTACAACTCGCTGGCTCTTGGAGGCATCATGGAGTTCCAAGAACTGTCTGCTGCCTTCATGCACCAGTTCATCGGGAGCCGCCCAATGGCGAAAATGCCCGTCCAAATGTTCAATTTAACGCAGAAAAATAGTGAAACCATACGCGAATATGTCGAAAGGTTCAACAGGAAAGCCTTGAGTGTCCCAGACTTCAGGCCGAAAATACGTATCTTGGCCATGACATGAGGGCTTCGGAGAGACTCCCAGCTGTTCTACGAGTTCTCGAAAGGTCCCCCTGACACGCTCGGTGAATTCTACTAAAGAGCGGAGCAGCACATGACCGCTAAAGAACTGAGAATGGGAGGCCCGAGGTCCGACCATGTCCGCACCGAAGGACCAAGTCAGCAAAATCGCTACCCAACTGAAACATGTGGAGTCCTCGGAAGTTTAAGGGAAGGAAGCCAATTGCCTTTACTCCCTTGAACACCACGAGGATGAACATCCTGATGGCGATGGAAAGGCAAGGGACTCAGATTCAACATCCGAGGGCCATGACCTCGGACAACAAGAAGAATATGAAAAAATTCGGCCAATTCCATCGAGACCACGGGCATGATACCGAAGATTGCTTCCAACTGAGGAAGTACATAGAGATGCTGATAAAGCAAGGACAACTTCAGCGTTACCTACGCATTCCCTCCCCAAAGGGAAGGAAGGAAGAAGAACGAAACGTAGAGGATGAAGAGTACGACTCCGACAAGCATCAAAACCGTAGTCTGAAAAGGCGTCCCCCGCCCCCGGCAGGAGTAATACAAGTGATCACCATTGGGCTGCCATCGGCGGAAAGAAAAAGAAAAGCTAGAGAGATTTCAGTGATGGAGTACAGGAATCCATCAAAGAAGATCACTCGAAAGGACGGATCCACCGTCATTTTTCCCCATGACGATCCTTTGCTGATTATGGCAAGGATAGGAAGCTGGGACGTCAAGAGAGTACTACTTGATGATGGCTCAAACGCAGACATCCTATTCTCCCACCTATTACCATGCTTGGGGATATCGAGAAGCGACCTCAAATCCGTCACTTCCCCTACTTTTGGAGTGGGGCCGTCCGAACTTCCCGTCCTTGGATGGGTAGATCTTCCCCTGATGCTGAAGGGAACTTCAGCAAACAACAGAAAGGAGCTGTTCGCCTCCATAATGACAAGGTTCATCATCATCAATGTCGCTTCGTCATATAATGCCGTTCTTGGAAGGCAAACGCAAGGAAAACACCACATTCACCCGGATGTGAAGTACCTAACTGTTACCTTCGCCACCAAGGATGGAGATTCTGATATCTTCATCGACCAGGGGAAGGTGTGAAAAGTGTTTGTAAAGGCAAGAAAAGCCCCAGTGGCAAACTGGGCGTACACTACAGAAATGAAGGCGCTGCCCGCACAAGAATTAGAAGAACAAGGAACAGAGGATCTCGAGAAAGTAGAAACGGAAGATATAGAGCTTGTCCCAGGCCGAAACACCCGAGTAGGGACAAAATTGGCCAAAGGAGACAAGGAAAAGCTTGTATCTTTCCTACTAACGAATAAAGATATGTTCGCCTACTCGCCGAAAGACATGCTTGGGGTAGACCCTAGCATAATACAGCATAGCCTCAAAGTAAACCCAGAGGCAAAGCCGCTCCGCCAAAAGAAGCGAAGCCTCTCGGCGCACAAAAACAACTTCGTCAAAACCGAAGTCCAACACCTGTTAGATGCAGGTGTAATCAGGGAAGTCAAATACCCCGAATGGCTAAGCAATGTAGTCATCGCCACGAAAAAGGGGAGCAACAAGCTCCGAATGTGCATAGACTTTCAAAATGTAAATGATGCTTGTCCTAAAGATTCATATCCTCTCCCGCCGATAGATCAACTGGTGGACTCGACCGCTGAATATGGACTCCTGAGCTTGCTAAATGCTTTTAGTGGGTACCATCAAGTCAGGATAAACCCCGAGGATGAGGAAAAACCGCCTTCATCACCGAAATAGGTACGTATTGTTACGTAAGAATGCCATTCGGGCTAAAAAATGCAGGAGCTACCTACCAGAGGCTGATGAACAAGGTCTTCAGCAGTCAAATAGGGAGAAACATGGAAGTCTACGTGGATGACATGATAGTCAAAAGCAGATTGCCTGGCGGCCACATTGCTGACTTGGAGGAAACTTTCCACCAACTTAGAGCATTCGGAATTCATCTCAATCCTGAGAAGTGCGTCTTCGGCGTAAGTTCGGGCAAGTTCCTCGGATTTATGGTATCGAAAAGGGGTATCGATGCCAACCCGAAAAAACTCAAAGCTCTACTTGAATTCGGAACTCCTGTCACAACAAAAGATGTGCAAAGGCTTACGGGCAGAATAACCTCCCTTAGCAGGTTCATCTCCAGATATGGGGATCGCTGCCGAGCATTCTTTAAGGTACTCACTAAGGCAGCAAAAAATAGTGGCAACCTCGAAAACAACGATCACCCTTGGAACGAGGATTGCCAAAAGGCCTGGGAAGAACTCAAAGTTTATCTGACCCGACTACCCACTCTTCGGCAACCTCGAGAGGGAGAACCCCTCGTGCTATACCTTGCTGTTGCTGAAAAAGCACTGAGCTCGGTTCTCGTAAAGGAAGAAGGAGCGGTGCAGTGGCCAGTCTATTACGTGAGCAAATCTCTGCATGGCACCGAAATCAGGTACCCCCTACTACAAAAAGCTATCTATGCCTTAGTACTAGCAAGTAGGAGACTGCGTCCATATTTTCAGGCTTATCCCATCATTGTCCGAAGTAACCTACCCCTTCGGGATGTCATGAAGAGGGTAGACCATTCGGGAAGGCTTTCCAAATGGTGCATAGAGCTCGGAGAGTATGATATCACTTACGAACCAAGGAAAGCAATAAAAGCCCAAGCCCTGGCAGACTTCATTGCCGAAGTACCTTTCGCCGAGAGTGATCAGTTTGACCTTGGCAAAAGTGAGCCAGAATGGACCCTGTTCGTAGATGGGGCCTCTGGCTCTGAGCACCAGGGAGCTGGGGTAGTCATTCGCGGCCCCGAAGGCATGGAAGTAATGAAAGCCATCAAATTCGGGTTTAGTGTCACCAACAACGCAGCAGAGTACGAGGCTCTCATAGCAGGGTTGCGCCTTGCTAGAAAGATTGGTGTGAGAAACCTGAAAGCCCACAGTGATTCTCAGCTGGTGGTTCGACAGATGGCAGGGGACTACAGTGCAAAAGATCCAACTTTGGCAAAATACCATGAGCTTGTGTCAAAGCTCATCCGGGAATTCGACGCGGTGCATATTGAAAATGTGCCTCGACGAAGCAACACCGAGGCAGATAGTCTGGCGAAGTCAAAAAACTTCACCGAAATATTGAGTCACCCCAGCATTGCGGTAATGAGCACAACAACCTCGGAGGAAGGATGGGAAAATCTTATAAAGAGGTATCTTACAACCTCGGAGCTTCTCGAAGACCCTCACGGAGCGGAAAAAGTGCGAAGATGTTTTGGACGATACTTCTTAATAGGGGAAGAACTATACTGACAGGGATTTGCAAGTCCATTACAAAGATGTATTGGCGAAAGGGACACTCGGGCAATTCTCGAGGAAGTCCACGAGGGAATCTGCGGTGCCCACATCGGGACTGACGCTTTGGCAGGAGTGATACTTCGCCAAGGGTATTTTTGGCCCACATTAAGAAAGGACGCAAGACAGTTCGTCCAAAAATGTGACAGTTGCCAGAGACACGCAAAAGTTCAAGGATTACCCTCAGAACTAATAAACTCGACTGACTACCCCTGTCCCTTTACAGTATGGGGCATTGACCTCATCGGCCCACTCCCGACAGCACCTGGAGGAGTGAAATTCTGCGTGGTCGCAGTAGACTACTTCACCAAGTGGGTAGAGGCAGAGCCCCTAGTAACTATCACAGCAAAGGATATACAAAAATTTGTCTGGAAAGGAATTATATGCAGGTTTGGCATACCGAGGGTGATAGTCGCCGATAATGGTTCCCAGTTTATTGACAAAGGGTTCCAGGAATTCATCACTAACCTCGGAATAAAGATGCACTTCACCCCCGTAGCTCATCCCCAGAGCAACGGACAAGTAGAGGTGTCTAACAGGACCATAAAAGATGGTCTGAAAAAGAGATTAGGGGAGGCAAAGGGAAAATGGCCAGGAGAACTTCCTAGTGTGCTGTGGAGCTATCGGACAACGCCCCGAAGGGCTACGGGTGAAACACCTTTTTCGCTCGTCTTCGGCACAGAGGCTATTATCCCTGTTGAGGTAGTACGGCCATCAATTAGAATACAGGTGTTCGACGAAGGAGGAAATGACCTCGGGTTGAGAACCAAGCTCGACCTAGTGGATGAGCACAGAGAGATGGCCGAGCTCAGAAGAAAGGCCTTTCAACAAAGAGTGGCCATAGCCGCAAACGTGCATGCCAGGCCTAAAGGAATAAGGAAAGGAGACCTCGTCCTCCGAAAGGCCAAGTTTGAACCCCAAAAACCGTCCCACGGGGTACTTCGGCCAAATTGGAAAGGACCTTACTTGGTCCTGGACGAGGTCCGAAAGGGAGTATACAAGCTCGGCGACACCGAAGGGGGAGAACTGAAAAATACCTGGCATTCGGATGCCCTAAAGAAATTCTATACTTAGAACTTTTTTCAGAAAGATTGTAGTTACTCTTCCCCGCAGTCGTCAATAAAGACACAAGCCGGATGTTGTCGCGAGATTGAAAAATTAGTTCCTTAATGGTTTTCCTTTCGGAACTAACTCCTGGATGGAGTATAAACTCGGCGGAGTTCGAAAAAAGTCTAAAACTACTCTTCCCGAAGAAGTAAGTACGGACAAATTTGCCGAAAGTGCGTGCTTAGAATTACTTCTGAAAAATCCTATTCGGAAGAATGAATGGAGATTGGAGAAAGAATCTTCATTAAAAAATTCTAAGGAAAAGATGTACAAGCAAGCAGGAGTACAAGAAAGTAAGGAGAAGCCTATTGCTGAGCAGGGACATCCGATGTCTCATCATTATCATCATCGTCATCATCATTAGGCTCAGTCGGAGGCACCGGCTTAGCTGGAGGAAGATTGAGAAAATCTGGCTTTGACCATACCTCCTAGGGCCCCTCGGGAAAATCCAGAGCAGACAAGTAGGAAAGGTCGAGCTCAGGGTGCCAAGCAAGGACTTGATGGCGCGCCAAGCAAAAGCCGTCTTGGAAAGCCACCTTCACCATTTGCTCAGACTTGTCCTTTTCGGCACCAAGAGCATCAAGCTCGGTCTGAAGCTTGGCAATCTTCTCCTCCAGCTTCTTCTTCTTCTTGCTCTTAGCCCCATTCTTCAAAGATTTAACCTTGGCATCTAGGTCGGCGTTCAAAGCAAGCGCCTTCACCAGGCTCTCGCCATCTTCAGCGTTCCCCTTACGAAGAGCCTCGTTCTTTAAAGAGAGAGCAGCACACTTTGAGCCGAGGTCGTCAACCTTGGCAGTGAAATCTAGGAGAAGTTCCTGCTTGCTCGTTGCGAGCTCGGCCCGAAGATTCACAATGTCCTCCTTCACAATCTTGAGCTCATCATATTTGAGGACGTGCCTGGCACAAAACTCCTTTATTTTGCTCAAAGAATCTTCGGACCGAGAACGGGCCTCTGTTTGCTTCGACACCTAAGGGTGGAAATATCCGCTGTTTACCAAAAGCTGCAAAAAAGAAAGCCCCGAATGAGTATCAAAAGAATGATGGAAACTTAGAAGGAAAATCTCTAAATCAACAAAGAGGAAAGAACTACCTGCGCGGCATGCTCGGTCATCCTCACAGCGAGGATCTCTTCGTTGGGACATTCGGTGATGAGCGACTGAAAGGTACCGTTTGTCATCATTCCCGTCGCCATTTGGGGAGCCATCAACTGGCTATCCTCAGAGAACAAGTTCATGTCCTCTGTGAACGTCCAGAAGGGCTCCATCGGCACCTTGTCGAGAAGGATCCGCTTGTCCCGAAGAGCCCTTCACCGGGCGTGAGCATCCACCCAGGGCGCCGCAGACATGTCCTCTGCAAGTTTACACCGAAGTTCCGTCAGTACGTCATCCCTTAGCCATTCATCCAAAAAATTGTAGATACGAAAAATACTAAGGTTTGTAGGAGAATGGCTAAGGAACCAACCTGGTAGAACTTCGGCGACGTCGTCTTCAGACCCGCCCTCCCGGACTTCACCGGGAATGTTCTTCCCCTTCCTTCTTCTGCTCTATTCAAGTTCCTGAGCGGATCTTTGCTCAGAAGAAGGCTCGGCGCATAGAATGGGGCTCAGTATTGCCCCAAGAAGGGCAGGGTCCGAAGGAAGGTCCACCGGCGTTGAAAGAAGAGCAAGAGATTGATCCTGCACCTCCACAACGACATCGGGAGAGGGAGTAACAGCCCTAGCCTTCTTGGCCCTAGAAGGCCCGCTGCCGATCATCTTCTTCTTCTTAGCAGGTGCCTTCTTGCATGTCTGCTCCCCCTTCTCAGCCCGGCCGAGGAAGAGCGACTTGTAAAAATCAGCAGATTAATCGCCCATCTCTGCAAAAGGAAAAGGCATCAGTGTAAGTCCAATAGGAAAAAAGATATTGAAACCAGGAAAGAGTCTTATTATCCGCAAAATACTCATATGAGATCTCCCCCCGAAGGAGCATGACTATCCAAGCTTTCTTCCCCAGAAGAACGGGGATGGGCACACCGAAGTCACTCTTGTACGTGTTCACCACTCCCATTTCCCGAAGAACCTCCTCGGTCATAAGGTCCCACTTGATGGGAAAGGGGTAAAATGAACGTGGAGGGACCTCGGGGTCCCAGTCTGCCACGGCCTAGATGAGCCTATCAAATTGATCAAGCTCAACAGCCAGCTCCGAAGTCAGGAGTTTCCGGGGATCAACAACGTCCATCTTCAGGGTCCCCGAAGCCCATCTGGTGGGAACGTGATGCCAAAACTTGGGGACTGGCAGGAAGAAAAACTTCTTCTGCCACCCCCACCAGCTCTCCTTGTTGTCAAAGGTGAAGGTAAACTTTTTGCTCTTAGACCCTCGGGGAAGTAGGAAGTAAAAGCCGCCCTTCGGGACCGGGTGAAGTTTGTAGTTCTGCATGAAGAAAAGAAAGTGGGGGTTTATCTTAAAAGCCCCACACAGGTAGAGAAAAGAATTGAAGTAGGAGTAAGAATTTGGGGGAAGTTGGTTCACGGCGATCCTGTGGAATTTGCAAAACTCACAGATTACGCGGTGAGGAGGGTACTGAAGACCAGCTCTCAATTGAGCTCGGTAAATGGTAACCTCATGCGAATCTGACATATAGCTGTAGGTGCCGGGATGGGCAACCTCAAGATGAGGTAAGAAGAAAGGTAATACTTGGCCATCCATTTTTTCACCTTCTTCGGAGTGGCAGTACAAGGATGAGATTCGAGAGGAAGAAAGCTCTCGGGTAGAGGTCGGACAGTTAGCAACGGGGTCGGATTCAACGGGGTCGGATCAGACATTTTTTCACAAAAGAAAAGAAGGATGACTCTCGTAGACAAACTTAAACTGATGACATTGATATCGTATATCAACTCATCCGAGCATGGCCATGCATTTTTCTAAGTCTCACTCTATCAAGGGGCCTGAAGATATCACTCCCGTTATATAGGGAGGACAAATCCCATCTTGATCATACAAATCCCTCCGCATGATATGTGGCATACCCAATGACCTCCTTCAAGTTCACTCAGTTACGAGCAACAAAGGAAAGTATCAAAGTATGTGACTCACATGTAGGGAACCTTGATGATCTTGCATCGAAGGACTACATATACCATGATCACTTTGAGAATCATTTATGACACTCATATAACGATCCATGTAGTGTTCTCGCGGTGGGTCAGTCCAGTACACAAGTTCTCCAACTTGTACCCATATGTAAACTACATGTCTCATATTAGTCTCCACATATGCTAGTCGTTATGTATTATTGCAACCCACTCCACAATAATACTAGACCAAGGACGTTTGAGAATATCATTATTCTAGGGTTACAATTATGTTTATTACGTTATGCAGAAACAAAACAAGAAACATAATTGCTGGATTAATGCCTTAATAAAATATCATGACTTAATGTGCAAAAAATACAATCATCTCATGATTGGCTTTTGGGCACAACACTAACAGAAAGAAGGTGGCGCCGAAGAGGAAGAAGGCGCTTGGGGGATCATCTTTGGCCCCGACGTCAAAGAAAGTCAAGGATGACTCCCTTCCTCCTCCTCCCAAAGGCAACGTGGAGGTGCAGGATCAAGCCTCTGTTCGCACTGACCCCCTTCGAAGCCGGCCATCTGCTCATGTCCCCTAAGTCTTCATATTGCGGCAGAGATCCTGGGGACCTCGGTTTGGGGACTTTTGGCTGAGGAGCTTGAGGAGAGCCAAAAGAAAAAAGGCAAGCAATTTCCTGCTGAGGTCTTCGAGGTCAGTGACTCTGAGGGAGACGACATCGAGCTTGTACCAAGTTTGTCCCTTAGCCATTCTTCTATGAGTTTGGGGATGTTTGGTATTTTAGACCTTATAGATGAATGGCTAAGGGATAACATGTTAATGGAACTTCGGCATGATTTTGCAAATGAGCAAGCACCCGCTTAGTGGGTGGTTGAGCACGCCCAGAAGAAAGCCCTTTGGGATACCAAGATCCCGAGGGACAAAGTGCCGAGGGAGACTTTTTGGACCTTGACAGAAGACATGGACTTGTTCTCTGAGGATAGCCAGAAAATGGCTCCCCATATGGCGAAGAGCGTCCTGACAAATGCCACTATCTAGTCCGTTACAGGGGAATGTCCGAATGAGGAGGTCCTCGCCGCGAGGATGAGTGAACATGCTGCCCAAGTAAGCTTTCGAACCTTCCCGTTTTCGATCCCCACTCTACCTTTCCTTTTGTAGCTCTTGGTATATAGTGGATACTTCAGAGCTTGGGCAGCCAAATAGTCTTCGGTCCAAGGTTGGTCTGAGGAGTCCTTGGGAAAGGCCAAGGAGCTCCTGCCAGCTCTATCGTCAAGTATGGCTAGCTTAATAAAATCGCCAAAGGAAGAGCTGGCCAACCTTCGGGAAGAAGTTCTGAACAGTCAAGGGGAGCTCATTCAGGACTTCTCTGAAGATGTCAGACCTCGGGTAGAAGGTGATATCTTTGACCTCGGTGAATAAGGCTTTCCAAAATGAGAGAGATGATGTCGTTGTTGATCTTACAAAGGCATTTGCTCTCAATTCCGAACTCCAAGCTGAGGAAGGAGAGGAAGAAAAGGAAGAAGTTGGAGAAGGAGGTCACGATCCTTAATAATGAATTGGAGGACTTGCATGTGGAGAAGAATATGTATGGCCAGGCAGCTAAGTCCTCTTATCAGGATGGTTTTTGCCTGGCCCATCACCAAGTTCTGTCCAGATTTCCTGACCTCGACCTTTCCTTTATGGCGGCCCTAGACATCCCTAACGGACCTTCTTGCGAGTGGTCGAGGATAGAGTTCCTCAATCTCCCAGCTAATCCACCTTCGAGCCCAACAACTGCTACAAAAAAAGATGTCACCGAAGGTGAGGTAGCTAAAGATGCCAAGGAGCCCAAAGGTGTCTAGGACCCCGAATAGGCTTCCTTTTGATTCTTTTCCTTGTAATTTCCTCTCTTTGTACTTTGTAATGAAATTTTAATGAAACTTTCGTCAAAATTTTGACTAAGTTCCTTACTGAACTATCTTCACTGCTGAAGAGTGTCGCGACCATGTTGGGCCATCATCCTTTGGGAAAAGAACATCTTCCGTGAAACTTAACACATGTACAATTAGTTAAGTTTTTTTTTCACCAACTACATTCGGTTAACATTTTTCAGAAAAGGTAACGCTTCGGACGTACCCTCGTTCGGACCATTTCATCATTGAAAAATTTTCTAAGTTCTTCAATTATGCACTTCAGGAAGTAGCTCTCCTTTGGAAATCATGCTCGATTGAAGAGAGTATTCACCTTCGGATATAACATTTTTGGTTATGCCTTTGATGTTTTTTCTTAACTTTCTTCTTGAGAATTTTTCTAAGTGTGTTAATTGACTGAGGTACTGATATGATCAAGGAAGGCACACATGGAGAAGGCAAGGACCCATTGAAGGTTTCTAGTGGACCTATGACAAGGAAGAAAGCTAAGGAGCTCTCAAGTGCACTACAAGCCTTTGTTTCAAGTTTCTTCATGGAGAATGGACATGAAACTTCACAAGGAGCTGCTAGAACTTTCAAGGCACCATATGGAGAGGATGGATATGCTTGGTACTCAGTTCTAGAGTACTTAGACAAGTCACAAAATAAGGACACCACTCAAAGTGCACCATTTGAGCCACCTTAAGTGTTCTTGATGCATTTTGTGCCCATAAGCTGGATTTTTGAGCTCTAACTTTCCAGACCTCTTTTTCGAAATCTAAGAGGAAAATTCATGTCATTGGAACTCAAAGATTCAAGCTGGGATCTGAAGATACAAGTGAAAGCCCTAAAGTGCCCAAAAATGCACCAGAAAAGGCTATTTGGGGGTTTTCGGGTTTAATCTTGTATTTGCATTTTATTTTCGTTCAATTCCTATTTAGATACATTATTTAGGATTTTATTTAGGCTATGAAATTAATTCAGGTCACTTAGGACAGGTGGCATACTCTGCATACACAAAACAAGTTAGAAAGGGTTTAGGAATCCTAATTGGACTGGGTTTTCTTGAGTTCTTTGTAACTAGGTTTCCTAGGTGACTTAGGCTGCGAATTTTTCCCAGATTTTTACCCTAGTTTAGGCCTATATAAAGGCACATATTCTGGATGTAAACACGTAGATTAATGCCAAAATAATATTGCTCTTTGGAGAGGTTTTCTCTTTGGTTCTTTGTGGACTGCCTTGGTGCACAAGTGTGCTTGTGTTCTTGGAGTTCTATACTTCTTGTTTCTAATCACAGGTTGATTAGGGGTGGGGGTTTCAAACCTAGTCTTTTTGATGTCTTGTGGAGCTTGAATCACATCTTGGGCGCGTTTCATGGTCATTATACCATAGGGGTTCGCATCAGTTGGTATCAGAGCCACAAGTTCCATTGAAGGACATATCTTTGTGTTCTTGTTTATCTTCGGTTTTCTTTCAATTTTTTCCAGTAATTTCATGTCTTAATTCTCTATTTTAATCCTTTTTCTTCTTGTTTCAGGTCTGTCCTTTTTATTCCATCCTTGTTCAAGTCTGAAAATCACAAAAACAACAAAAAGAAGTCAATCCGTGTTGTCTAGTGTTCTCGGTTTCAATTTGTTTGTTCTGTTTATTTCTTATCTTTCTGTTTCGTGTCCAGCCATATTAATCTCTCTTGTTTTCATTGTTTCTAGCATCCTAGAGTCAAGAAAAACACCAAAAAAAGAAGGATCCAAGTTGAGGAAGTTTCGGTATCAAAAAGTTGTTTCAAATTGTGCAAGTTTCAATAGTTTCTTGTTTTGGCCGAATAGAAAACTGACTTTTTGTCTTTGGCAGCAAGGAACTTTAAGGAAGAAAGTTGTTTTAGCATCAAAACAGCAAGCAAAAAATAAAAAAATAAAAAAAAAGAAGGAAAAGAAAACAAAAAGAAAGAACAAAGAAAAGAAAGAGAAAGAACAAAAGAGCTTGCAAAAAGAAGTTTTCTCAAAGTGTTGAAAGTTTTGAGCCCCAAAACCTATCCCATTGTTTTTAAGCCAAAAAGCTTTCTTTGTGGTTCTTGTGATCATCAATTGCAAGAGCTTCCTAGAGTCTTTTAAAGCTTGTTTAGCCCACCTCTTTTGGAGTCAAAATAGTTCTTCAAAAATTCAAGTTTTCTTGTGTGCTTTGAGGATAGTTTTCTTAGAACTTTTGAGAACTCTTTGAATAGCAATATCTCACTAACAAATTGAGTGTTTGAGTGTTCATCTTTTGAGTGAAACACATGAGGTGAGTGCTTGTGAGGATCTTTGAATTTTCAGGAGTATGGAGGGCCAAGAGGATAGGAGGATGGAAGTAAGGAACAATGATGAGCCAACCATGAGAGAGCTTCAAGAAACTCTCAATAGACTTGTTGGGAGGATTGAGGACATTGACTTGAGGTTGCCAAGGAGACCAAATCCCATCTTGCAACCAAGGAGAGGTCCAAGGAGAGAAGAGCCCGAGGAGGAAGAAGGGCATTGGCATGACCATGGGCTTCCAAGGAGGGGGGAGCCAAGGGAGGACAACAGTCTAAGCTCCATCAAACTTACCATTCCACATTTCCAAGGGAAGAGTGATCCAGATGCATATTGGGAGTGGTAGCAAAAGATTGAGATGGTGTTTGGGTGCCATCACTATTCTGAGGAAAAGAAAGTTAAAGTGGCTACTATTGAATTCACTGATTATGCTCTTGTATGGTGGAACTAGGTTGTCACTTCTAGGAGGAGGAATGAGGAGGAACCCATCAATACATGGAGAGCTTTTAAAGCCATGATGAGAAAGAGATTTGTTCCAAGTTACTACTAGAGAGATCAACACCTCAAACTTCAAAGGCTTGTGCAAGGCCAAAGGAGTGTGGAGGACTATCATAAGGACTTGGAGATGACACTAAGCCGAGCCAATATCATTGAAGATGAGGAGGCTACCATTGCTAGATTCATCAATGGCCTTAACCATGAGATTGCCAACAAAGTGGAGATGGTGCCATATGTCAACATGGAGGATTTGCTTCACCATGCCACTAAGGCCGAAAGAATCATCAAGAGGTCTAAGGCATCCAAGATGGCTTAAGGAGGAAGTTCCACATGGAGGGGAACATGGAGTAAGGAGGCACCAAAGGCAAGAATGGAGGCTACCAAGAGGAGGCATGTCTCGGCCTCAACAAGACAAACCCAAGGTGCCACCCAAAGATGTGCCCAAGTCAAGGGAGACTGAATGCTTCAAGTGTAGAGGCAAGGGGCACTACATGAGAGATTGTCCTAACAAAAAGGTGATGATTCTCAAAGATGATGGTGAGATCACATCTGAGGAGGAGGATGCCATGGAGGAGACACCACCTTTGGAGGATGATGAGCAAAACACACTTGAGCCCGAGGAGGGTGACTTTGCTTTTGTTGCTAGGAGAGCTCTAAGTGTGCAAGCCAAGGAGGAGGCCAATCAAAGAGAGTGTATCTTTCACACTAGATGCCGAATTAAAGATCAAGTGTGCAGCCTCATTGTTGATGGAGGAAGTTGCACCAATGTAGCAAGTTCAACCATGGTGGAGAAGTTGAAGCTTCCAACTCAAAAGCACCCACAACCATATAGGCTTCAATGGTTGAATGATGCCGGGGAGGTAAAAGTGGTAAAGCAAGTTTCAGTTAAATTCAAAATTGGTACTTACCATGATAAAATTCTTTGTGATGTTGTTCCTATGCATGCTTGCCACATTTTGCTTGGAAGGCCGTGGCAATTTGATAAGAAAGTCACACATAATGGAGAGAAAAACTTGTACTCATTTGTCCATGAAGGAAGGCCAGTCACACTTAGTCTACTTTCACCACAACAAGTTTTGGAGGATCAAAGGAAACTTCAAAGTAAGGTTGAGAGAAAAATAGATGAGGGGAAAGTTGAGGGCAAGAGTGAAGAGGGGAAAGCCGAGAGACAAAATGAGAGATCAAGTGAGATGAGTGACCATGAGGGGAAGAAGAGTGGAGAGTTCCCAACAGAAAAGAATGAAAGGAAGTTGAGTGGAAAAAATGAGTGCTATATTGCTAAAATGAGTGATGTGAGGAAAGCCATTCAAGCACAAAGACCAGTGCTTCTTTTAATTTACAAAGAATCTTTACTTGTTGTCAATATCTAACACATCTTCCTAGTGTTGCTGTGTCTTTGTTGCAGGACTTTGAAGATGTTTTCCCTGAAGATCTGAGAGGTTTGCCTCCAATTAGAGGCATTGAGCATCAAATATACCTAGTCCCGGGAGCACCAATTCCAAATCGGCCAGCTTATAGAACCAATCCCGAGGAGACTAAGGAGATTGAGTAGCAAGTAAAGGAGTTGTTGGACAAAGGCCTTGTGAGGGAAAGTTTGAGTCCTTGTGCCGTACCTGTACTTTTGGTGCCAAACGAGGATGGTTCATGGCGCATGTGCATGGATTGTAGGCCTGTCAACAAGATCACTGTAAAGTATAGACATCCTATTCCTAGACTTGATGATATGCTTGATGAGTTGCATGGTTCTACTTTGTTTTCAAAGATTGATTTAAAAAGTGGGTACCATCAAATTAGAATGAGGGAAGGGGATGAATGGAAAACTGCTTTCAAAACAAAGTTTGGACTTTATGAATGGTTAGTTATGCCTTTTGGATTAACTAATGCTCCTAGTACTTTCATGAGACTTATGAATCATGTCTTGCGTGACTTCATTGGTAAGTTTGTTGTTGTGTACTTTGATGATATCTTAGTATATAGCAAGAACTTAGAAGAGCATGTTGGACACCTCACACAAGTACTAAGCACTTTAAGAGGACAAAAGTTGTATGCTAACTTGAAGAAGTGCTCTTTTTGTGTTGACAAAGTTGTTTTCCTTGGATTTGTTGTGAGTTCACATGGAATTGAGGTAGATCAAGAGAAGGTGAGAGCCATACAAGAATGGCCGACGCCAACATCCATTACTGAGGTGAGATCATTCCATGGGTTAGCTAGCTTCTATAGGAGGTTTGTTAGGAATTTTTCTACCATTGCTGCACCTCTAACTGAAGTTATAAAGAAGAATGTGGGATTTAAGTGGGGAAAAGCTCAAGAAGATGCTTTCGGGTTGTTAAAAGAAAAGTTATGCCATGCACCACTTTTAGCTTTGCCTAACTTTGCTAATACTTTTGAAGTTGAGTGTGATGCTTCAGGTATAGGCATTGGAGCTGTATTGATGCAAGGAGGCCGCCCCATTGCATACTTTAGTGAGAAGTTGAATGGTGCTAGCTTGAACTATCCCACATATGACAAGGAGCTCTATGCTTTGGTAAGAGCTTTGGAGACTTGGCAACACTATTTGTGGCCAAGAGAGTTTGTGATTCACACTGATCACCAAGCCCTTAAGTTTCTTAGTGGGCAAGGTAAGTTGAATAGGAGGCATGCTAAATGGGTAGAGTTTATTGAGTCATTCCCATATGTTATCAAATACAAGCAAGGTAAGGATAATATAGTGGCGGATGCACTTTCAAGAAGGTATGCTTTACTTTCAGCTTTAGATGCAAAAGTTTTGGGTTTTGAACACTTAAAGGATTTATATGCTAGTGATGATGATTTCGGTGAGATTTATTCTAAGTGTTCTAAGTTTGCTTTTGAGAAGTTCTACCAAGTTAACGGCTTTCTTTTCAAAGAAAACAGGTTGTGCATACCAAAGACATCTTTGAGGGAATTGCTCACAAAGGAAGCTCATTGTGGAGGACTTATGGGGCACTTTGGACAAGCCAAGACTTTGCATACTTTGAAGGAACATTACCATTGGCCGAATATGGTAAAGGATGTGAAGAAGGTATGTGAGCAATGCATTGCATGTAGGAAGGCAAAATCCACTCACACTTCACATGGATTATACACACCACTTCCTACACCTAGTCATCCATGGGTAGATATTTCTATGGACTTCATTGTTGGATTGCCTAGGACTAAGGGAAACCGTGACTCAATCTTTGTCATAGTTGATAGGTTTTCTAAGATGGCTCATTTTATTCCATGCAATAAGACTGATGATGCTATTCATGTGGCTGAATTTTTTTTCAAAGAGATTGTTAGACTTCATGGTGTTCCTAGAACTATAGTTTCGGATAGAGATACTAAGTTTCTAAGCCACTTTTGGAGGACTTTGTGGGGTATGTTAGGAACTAAGCTTTTGTTTTCTACATCTTGTCACCCACAAACTGATGGGCGAACTGAGGTAACTAATAGGACTTTAGGTTCCATGCTTAGAGCTATCATTGGTAAAAATTTGAAAGCTTGGGAAGATTGTTTGCCTCATGTAGAGTTCGCTTATAATAGGTCCATGCATACTACTACAAATTTGTCACCTTTTGAGATTGTTTATGGTTTTAATCCTTTAACTCCATTACATCTTTTGCAATTACCTACTCATGAGGTATCTAGTTTGGATGGTAGTAAGAAGGCTGAGAACATCAAGAGGTTGCATGAGAAGGTTAAGCAACAAATTGAACTCAAAAATCAACAAGTTGCTAAGAAAGCCAACCAAGGCCGAAGGAGAGTTGTGTTTGAACCTGGAGATTGGGTTTGGTTGCACATGAGAAAAGAAAGATTTCTAGCTGCAAGAAGGACTAAGCTTCATCCAAGAGGAGATGGGCCATTCCAAGTCATTAAGAA
Source organism: Aquilaria sinensis (assembly GCA_005392925.1). Taxonomy (NCBI): domain Eukaryota; kingdom Viridiplantae; phylum Streptophyta; class Magnoliopsida; order Malvales; family Thymelaeaceae; genus Aquilaria; species Aquilaria sinensis. The sequence goes on along the minus strand of SMDT01000194.1, from coordinate 105,013 downwards.
GATCAATGACAATGCATGCATGCTAGACTTGCCGGGTGAGTACAATGTGAGTGCTACTTTTAATGTTTATAATTTTTCTTTGTTTGAACATGCAGATTTGTGGACGAATCCTTATAAGGAGGGGGGATTTGATATGATCAACGAAGGCACACATGGAGAAGGAAAGGACCCATTGAAGGTTTCTAGTGGACCTATGACAAGGAGGAAAGCTAAGGAGCTCTCAAGTGCACTACAAGCCTTTGTTTCAAGTTTCTTCATGGAGAATGGACATGAAACTTCACAAGGAGCTGATGAAACTTTCAAGACACCATATGGAGATGATGGATATGCTTGGAACTCAGTTTTGGGGTGTTTAGACAAGTCACAAAATAAGGACACCTAGGACATCACTCAAAGTGCACCATTTGAGCCACCTTAAGTGTTCTTGATGCATTTTGTGCCCATAAGCTGGATTTTGAGCTCTAACTTTCCAGACCTCTTTTACCACATCTAAGAGGAAGATTCATGTCATTGGAACTCAAAGATTCAAGCTGGGAGCTAAAGATACAAGTGAAAGCCCTAAAGTGCCCAAAAATGCACCCGAAAAGGCTATTTGGGAGTTTTCAGGTTTAATCTTGTATTTGAATTTTATATTTGTTCAATTCCTATTTAGGTAAATTATTTAGGATGTTATTTAGGCTATGAAATTAATTCAGGTCACTTAGGACAGGTGGCATACGCTGCATACACAAAACAAGTTAGAAAGGGTTTAGGAATCCTAATTGGACTGGGTTTTCTTGAGTTCTTTGTAACTAGGTTTCCTAGGTGACTTGGGCTGCGAATTTTTCCCAGATTTTTACCCTAGTTTAGGCCTATATAAAGGCACATATTCTGGATGTAAACACACAGATTAATGCCAAAATAATATTGCTCTTTGCAGAGGTTTTCTCTTTTGTTCTTTGTGGACTGCCTTGGTGCACAAGTGTGCTTGTGTTCTTGGAGTTCTATACTTCTTGCTTCTAATCACAGGTGGATTAGGGGTGGGGGTTTCAAACCTAGTCTTTTTGATGTCTTGTGGAGCTTGAATCACATCTTGGGCGCATTTCATGGTCATTATACCATAGGGGTTCGCATCAGGTAGCTTTATAAAATGACCATCTTTGGTTGTCATCCTTTAGGGGTGACCGTGTTCGGTTGCACATCTTCGGCTAATCTTCACTTTTCGTGAAGTGGCTAAGTGTCTTTTTCAACCATGTTCAGTCGATATTGTTTGGCAAAAACTGTCTATTTTCATGAATATTCTTTGACAGTGACCATGTTCAGTTTTCCCCCTCGGCAGCGAACATGTTTCATTTTCTCCTTTGTAGGCTAACATGTTCGGTTATTACGCCTTCAGTAAAAAATGTATAATCTTCCACGTAGGCATTTTTGGTAAAAACTTCAATCAGGTTTTACACTGTGTTCGGCCAGTCACCCTCGGTGAGAATTGCACAATCTTTCCTTAGAAAAAATTTCTAAGTATAGAATTTTTTCAAGGAATCTGAATGCCATGTATTTTTCAATTCCCCACTTTTGGTGTCGCCAAGTTTGTAGACTCCTGGCCGAACTTCATCAAGGACTAAATAAGGTCCATCCCAGTTCACCCGAAGTACTTTGTGAGATGGTCTTTGGGCTTCAAATTCAGCTTTTCAGAGAATGAGGTCCCCTTTCTTGATTCCTTTTTGCTTGATGTGCTGGTCGATAGCAACAGCTACACTCTGCTTGAAAGCTTTTCTTCTAAGCTTGGCCATCTCCCTGTGCTCATCAATGAGATCCAACTTGGTTCTTAAACCGAGGTTGTTCCATTCTTCATCAAACACTTAAATCCTGACTAATGCCTGTACGGCCTCGACAGGGATAATGGCCTCTACGCTGAAGATGAGTGTGAATGGCATCTCACCCGTGGCTCTTCTAGGCATTGTTCGATAGCTCCATGGTACACTTCGAAGCTCTCCTGGCCATCTTCCCTTTGCTTCTTTCAGCCTTTTCTTCAAGCCATCCTTTATTGTTCTGTTGGACACTTCAACCTGTCCATTGCTTTGGGGGTGGGCCACCAAAGCGAAGTGCAACTTTGTCCTGAGGTTAACTATGAATTCCTGGAAACCCTTATTAGTAAACTGGGGACCATTATCAATTACTATCACCCTTGATATGCTGAATCTACATATGATGTTATTCTAACCAAACCTCTGTATGTCCTTCATTGAGATTGCTGCTAAAGGCCCCACCTCGATCCACTTGGTGAAATAATCTATTGCGACTACGTAGAACTTCACTCTTCCTGGAGCTATTGGGAGAGGTCTAATAAGGTCAATACCCTATACGGTGAAGGGGCAGGGGTAGTTTGCCGAAGTTATCATTCCTAAGGGTAGTCTCTGGATTGGTGCGTGTCTTTGACATTTGTCACGTTTCTGGATGAATTGCCTTGCATCCTTCCTCAAGGTGGGCCAGAAATATCCTTGCCGAAGTAGTACTGCGGCCAAAGCGTTAGTTCCTATGTGAGAACTGCACACCCCCTCATGGACTTCTTTCAAGACAGCTTCCACGTCCTCTTCGCTGACACACCTCTGTAACGGACTTGTGTACCCTTGTCGGTACAATTCTTCCCCATTCAGGAATTATCTTCCCAAGCATTTTCACACTCTTGTGGCTTTAAGAGAATCTTCGGGAAGTTTCAAAGTTGTGAGGTATTTCTTGATGGGATCTTTCCATCCTCTACCCGAGGTTGTGATGCACAATATCATTTTGCTAGGCTGATATAGCACTTCGGTGGACTTCTTTGATTTGGCCAAAGTGTCTGCTTCTGCATTATCTCGATGGGGTACATTTTCTATAGGTACCATGTTGAACTCTTGGATGAGTATGGTACTTTGCTAAGGTTTGGTCATTTGCGCCATAGTCCTCCACCATCTACCGGACTACTAGCTGGGAATCATTGTGGGCCTTCAAATTTCTCACACCAAGTGTTTTTGCCAAGTGTAAGCCTACTATGAGGGCTTCATATTTAGGGACGTTGTTGGTGACGTTGAATCTAAATTTGATGGCCGTCATGGCTTCCATACCTTCGGGACCGCGGAGGATTACTCCATCTCCTTGATGTTCAAAACTAGAGGCTCCATCAACAAATAGTGTCTACTCAGGTTCATCCTTCCCGAGGTCCCCAAGGGCATCCTCGGCTTTTGGCAATTCAGAAATGAAGTCTACCAGTGCTTGGGCTTTTATTTCCCTTCTTGGCTCGTAAGTGATGCCATACTCACCGAGCTTAATACACAACTATGATAATCTTCCCGAGTGATCTACCCTCCTTATAACGTCCCGAAGAGGTAGGTTACTTCAGATAGTAATAAGGTGTCCTTGGAAGTAAGGTCACAACCTTCAACTTGCCAATACTAAGGCATAAATGGCCTTCTGTAGAAGAGGGTACCTAACTTTGGTACCATGTAGGTACTTACTCACATAGTATACCCATCCCTCTTCCTTTACAAGCAATAAACTCATTGTTTTTTTGCTGACGGCGAGGTAAAGATGAAAGGTTCTCTTTCCTTCGGCTGCCAATGTGTCGGCGGAGGGGTTAGGTAGCTTTTGAGCTCATCGCAGGCATTTTGGCGGTCTTGTGTCCAAGGATGTTCCTCCGAACTGAATGTACCTTCATTTTTTCTACTTTGGTGAGCACTTTGAAGAATAGTCAGCACCGATCCCCATATCTGGAGATGAATCTACATAGAGAAGTGATTCTCTGAGTCAGTCTTTGCACGTACTTGATTATTGTGGGAGTTTGAAATCCTAGCAGGGCCTTAACTTTTTCTGGGTTGGCGTCGATTTCTCTTTCCGATACCATGAATCCAAGGAACTTGCCCGCATTCACCTCGAACATACACTTCTCCGGGTTGAGATGGATTCTGAATTCCCGAAGTTGGTGGAATGTTTCCTTTAAGTCTAAGATATGACTACTAGGAAGTTTGCTTTTAACTATCATATCGTCGACATATACTTCCATATTCCTCCCGATTTGGGTGTCGAACACCCTATTCATCAGCCTTTGGTACATGGCCCCTTCATTCTTCAGACCGAAGGGCATTTTAACATAGCAGTAAGTCCTGACATCAATGATGAAGGCGGTTTTCTCCTCGTCTTTGGGATCCATCTGAATTTGGTGGTATCCACTAAAGGCATCAAGGAAGCTGAGCAGACCTTACTCGGTGGTGGAGTTGACCAATTGATCTATTGGTGGCAAAGGATACGAATCCTTAGGACAGGCATCATTTACGTTTCGAAAGTTGATGCACATTCAGAGTTTATCACTCCCTTCTTTCGTAGCAATGACAACATTGCTAAGCCATTCGGGGTACTTGACCTCTCTTATTATGCCTGCTTCCATTAAACGTTGGGCTTCGATTTTGATGAAGTTGTTCTTATGCGTCGAGAGGCTTCACTTTTTTTGTCGAATAGGCTTCACCTCTAAGCGCACTTTAAGGCTATGTTTAATTATGAGAGGGTCTACCTGTTGGGTTTCGGGAGCCAAACAGCGCAGCGGAATTTAACCGAAACCCTCCAGGATCCAAGTGAAACGGGGTAAACCGGGTGTTCGAAAATTTCATACCTAATTTTCGGTTGAGATCTCTCACTCAACTGTAGAGTCGAATCACAAAACCTGAACAGTTGACGTGTTCAGGCTCTCTATGGTATCCACACGAGCCTCTCGGGATCACCACGCTTCCACCACGTCCCGGCAGATGCGTTTCTCTTGCGCACGCAGTGCTAGCTTGCGTCCTCCAAGGAATTGCAAGAGAAGAGTGCGACTGTCCTTTTTGGAGGCTAGGGCAAGGAGACCCACATGCGAATTTCTCACTTAAAAGTTGTATTTATAGTGAGACTCAACTTCCAGGCCTAATGGGTTTCAAAGCCCTAATCCAATTAGGATTTAATTTCGGGCTTAATAATGGCTCAACTCTTGGGCCCATTATTAATATGAAATTATTGTGAAACCATAACCCAAATAATTACCCCATGCACTCTAATGATCCAAATAACTCTATGTGTGCGACCCAATAGCTCTTACCACATTGGCAATGATCATAAATTACATTTATGATCATAAGCAATAAGCGGTGTCTAGCAACACATCATTGTTACCCAAGTGACAAGATTGTCAGTGATTCGACTAAACCTTTATGATCATTTCCGATATATGCCATTGTCCCTTTGTCCAAGATATCAAGACTAAGGACGAGACATGGAATGTGTCACTCTCGTATAGCCCAATCTTTGGTTTCTTGGTTACTGAGTATACCAACTTAAACTGATGAACTTTTGATATCGTTTATCAACTCATCCTAAGCATGGCCATGCATTTTGCTAAGTCTCACTCTATCAAGGGGCCCAAATATATCACTCCCGTTACATATGAGGGAAAACATCCCATCTTGATCATACAAAAACCTCCACATGATATATGACACACCCAATGACCTCCTTTTAAGGTTCACTCAGTTAGTAGCAACAAAGGAAAGTATCAAACTATGTGACTCACATGCAGGGAACCTTGTTGATTTAGGTCGAAGGACTACATATACCATGATCAATCTGAGACATCACTTATGACACTCATATGACGATCTATGTAGTGTTCTCATGGTGGGTCGGTCCAGTACACAAGTTCTCCAACTTGTACCCATATGTAGACTAGATATCTCATATTAGTCTCCACATATGCTAGTCATTATGTATTATTGCAACCCGCTCCACAATAATACTAGACTAGGGACGTTTAAGAATATCATTATTCTAGGGTTACAATTATGCTTATTACGTTACGCAGAAACAAAACAACAAACATAATTGCTGGATTAATGCCTCAATAAAATATCATGACTCAATGTGCAAAAATACAATCATCTCATGATTGGGTTTTTGGGCACAATACTAACACTACCCCAGGCATGTCCTTCGGGGAGTAGGCAAACAGATCTTTGTTCATTAACAGAAAAGATACAAGCTTTACCTTGTCACCTTCAGCCAGTTGTTTCCCTACTCGGGTACTTCGACCTAGGACAAGTTCTACATCTTCTGTTTCTATTTTTTCAAGGTCTCCTGTTCTTTCCCCCCTTGCCTCTTCTCCGAACACGGTCTTTTCTCCCGAAGTCTCTGCATGGATCTTCATTGGGCTTTGTTTTTCTTTCACGAAGACCTTCTTCACTTCGGCTTGCTCAATGAATATCTCCACCTCGCCTTCCTTCGTGCTGAAGGTGACTATCAAGTACTTCACATCTAGGCGAATGTGGAGATTCCCTTATGTCTGCCTTCCGAGGATGGCATTATATGAAGAAGGGACATCTATGACGATGAACCTTGTCATCGTGGAACCGAAGGGCTTTTTCTCAGTTTGAAATGATGTTCCTTCTAACATCAGAGGTAGGTTGATCCACCCGAGGATAGGGAGTTTGGATAGACCTGCCCCAAAGGTAGGGGAGGTGACAGGTTTGAGGTCGTAGTTTGAGATGCCCAAGTTCGGCATTAGGTGGTAGAATAGAACATTGACATTGGAACCATCACCGATGAGCACTCTTTTGATGTCCCAACTCCCTATCCTTGCCATAATTAGGAGGGGGTCATCATGAGGGAACTTCATGGTAGACCCATCTTTCTGAACAAGCTTGTTCGCTGGGTTTCAAGACTCCATCATCGAGATTTCCGAGAATTTCCTTTTCTTTTCAGCTGATGGTGTTCCAGTGGTGATTGTCTGGATTACTCCCCCCGGAGGTAGTGGATGCTTCCTGGGACTTTGATTCTGACGTTTGTCGGAATCATAGTCCTCGTCTTCTCCTTTCCTCTCTTTTTCCTTTCTTGATCAAAGATTCAATGTACTTTTATAGTTGGAAGCAATTGTCGGTGTCGTGCCCATGATCCCTATGGAACTGGCAGAACTTCTTCATGTTCTTTTTGTTGTCCGAGGTCATGACCTTCGGACGCTGGATTGGGTTCACTTGCCTTTCCATGGCCATCAGTATGTTCATTCTTGAGGTGTTCAAGGGAGTGAACGACATTGGTTTTTTCCCCCTCTGTTTCCGAGGTCTTCCCCCACCCTCATTTGGGTACCGTGGTTCATGACTTTGACCTTCGGAGTAATGGTGATCAGACTTCAGCCCTCTCATCCTCAGCTTTTTGGCTGTCATGTGTTGTTTCACCCTTCAGTAGAATTCTCCGAGGGTGTCCGGGGGATCTTTGGAGAACTTGTAAAGAGTTGTGAATCTCTCTGAAGTCCTCTATTCATGGTGAAGATGCGAATTTTGGAGCGAAAGTCACTCAGGGTCAGGGCTTCTCGGTTGAACCCCTTGACATAGTTCGGAATGGTTTCCCCATTCTTTTTGGGCTATGCCAAACATCTTGATGGGCATCATCGCCATTGGTCTGCTTCCAATGAACTATTGGGTGAATGCGATGGACAACTCCTGAAAACCCATTATCATTCCAGGGGCGAGGGAGTTATAACACGTAGTTGCCAGCCCGGAGAAAGTAACTTTAAAGCACTTGCAGAGGGTGGAATCATCAGCACCATGTAACACTATGCTGCATATATACTTCGTTAGGTGGGCTTGGGGGTCACTATGCCTATCATATGTTTCCAAGCATGGTACTCGGAAGTCACTTGGCATGGGTGCCTCTACTACTACACGGATGAAAGGTGACTCTTCTCCGATGAAGGTCACCGACAGCCTTGACCATATAGGCTTTCGAGAAATCTGCATTTCTACTTTTTCTAGCCTCTCCAGGATCTTCTCCATGAGGGTGGTAGTATTGGTCTCTTCTCGTTGCCTGGTGACCTCCAGCAATAGAGAGCGACATCGCCTTTTTGGGGAGTAACTTCGTTGGCATAGGGATTATGACTTATCCTCTAGTGATGAACTCTGTCAGTGAGAAGTCTTGCATCCTTTTGACCCTGTTTCTCTAGCACGACGACCTCTGGGTAGTACGTCCTCTGTTGTGGACTCATCGTGGAAGTCCCCACTTCCTGAACTCCGATGAGTAGATTTAGGACTTTTCTCTCGGTGAACTGCTGGTGAAGAGGCCTTTTGGCCCGAATGTGGTTGAGACCACCTTTGGTCAAGCTATTGTGTCATCTCAGCCACAACAAAGCATTGAAAATCATGTAGGAAGCTCATCATGACCATTATAGGATGTTTATCTTCAGGCAAGGAAGTCTCTACGACGGCTTGTTCAGTCGCCCGTTGGGTTTCCGGCACGGACGGGGACTTTGGGAGTCTGTTGTCCTTAGAACACTGGGTCTCAATGATGGCGACCTGGGAGTGAGTTCCCACAGGCGGCGCCAAATTATGCTCGATGGCATCCTCATCGTATGACATGCTGACTTGAATGAGGGACTTCCGGTATGAGGGTGCCTGAAACACTTAGAAGAACAAGGGTTAGGAGCTCCCCAGAATGTGTTTCTAGGGGAGGAGCCTCCGATGCCCAAGTCAATATTTGGGGAGTAATGAGCAAAAAGTGGAGAGCAAATTGTAGAGAGAATTCTGTGTCCTACGCTTACCAAGGTTATTCCCAAGTTTTTATACGAAGGGGTAGGGAGGAGGCCGTTTAACACAGCCCACTCAGATCATGACACGCGTACGGTTGGATGTATTCAGTACCTTCAGAGATAGGTATCTCCAACTGGCCATAGGCTGTCCTGGTCGAAGGTCAGGGGCATATGCGAGGTCTCTATGTTAGAGGCTCCTTAACCATTTTTTGTCTTGTCTCCACAAGACCTTTTCGGACAATAAGACCCCTTTGGGGTATAAAGTTCCTTCAGAATTGGAGGCCTTCAGCTCAATACAAAAATTGAGGGCTATTAGGAGAGGCCCTTCTGCAGAGTAGGGCACCTTCAGGAAACGCTCTTCCTTGCTAAGGATGGGTATTTTCCAAGGTCAGTTCTGCCACCTACCGAGAGTGGCTGTCGTTCACCGAGGTTGGTGCTTTGTCTTCCCCGGAGGTGGTTTTTGGCTAGGTGATTCAGAGATCTCGGGCATCAAGGCCCCTCAGTTAGAAGGTGGTTTTCTTTCCGAGGATGGTGAGGGCACCCTCTTTACTGAGGTTAGTCACTCATGTTTCCCGAGGGTGGTGCTTCTTAGGACACTTTGGGAATTCTAGAAGGGTTAATAGCCCTTTGGCTATCATAAGTAGTTTTGGGTTTGAAGGTATGGGGGCTATGGAGGAAGTGTGGAGGAGAAGGCCACCTTTCATTTTTCTGGTGGAGGCCAAACTTCGGAGAAGAAAAGGTGGTCTTGACTACTTAAATAGTCAAAAGTACACTAAATACACTTAAGTAGTCTTAACCTTGTCTTATGTCATTTTCCTTCTCACTAATTATGGTTTCTTTGTATTAAACCCATTGGTACACATGTGCCCAAAATTTTTGACCCATTTATCAAGCCTTGGCTACCTCCCCTATGGTAGGATAATTCCACAATCTCACACTTTGAATTAAGTCAAAAAGTTGAACACCTTAAGGTTTACACTAAGGCATTTAGGTCCTTAATGCCTTTAGTGTTTCCTTTGTCTAAACTTGTCATCCATGAGCAATTTGGTGCTCCAATATGTTAGTGTTGTGCCCAAAAGCCAATCATGAGATGATTGTATTTTTGCACATTGAGTCATGATATTTTATTAAGGCATTAATCCAGCAATTATGTTTGATTTGTTCCTGCGTAACTTAACAAACATAATTGTAACCCTAGAATAATGATATTCTTAAAAGTCCCTGGTCTACTATTATGGAGCAGATTGCAATAATACATAATGACTAGCATATGTGGAGACTAATATGAGATATGTAGTCTACATATGGGTACAAGTTGGAGAACTTGTGTACTGGACCGACCCACCATGAGAACACTACATGGATCGTTATATGAGTGTCATAAGTGATTCCCATAGTGAACAGGGTATATGTAGTCCTTCGACCTAAGATCATCAAGGTTCCCTACATGTGAGTCACATACTTTGATACTTTCCTTTGTTGCTCGTAACTGAGTGAACTTGAAGGAGGTCATTGGGTATGTCACATATCATGCGGAGGGATTTGTATGATCAAGATGGGATTTGTCCCTCCTATGTAACGGGAGCGATATCTTCGGGCCCCTTGATAGAGTGAGACTTAGAAAATGCATGGCCATGCTCGGATGAGTTGATATGCGATATCAATGTCATCAGTTTAAGTTAGTCTACTCGGTAATCAAGAAACCAAAGATTGGGCTATACGAGAGTGACACATTCCATGTCTCGTGCTTAGTCTTGATATCTTGGACAAAGGGACAATGGCATATATCGGTGATGATCATAAAGGTATAGTCGAATCATCGACAATCTTGTCACTTGGGTAGCAATGATGTGTTGCTAGACACCGCTCATTGCTTATGATCATAAATGTGATTTATGATCATTGCCAACGTGATAAGAGCCTATTGGGTCACACACATAGAGCAATTTGGATCATTAGAGTGCATGGGCTAATTATTTGGGTTATGGTTCACTTTAATTTCGTATTAATAATGGGCCCAAGAGTTGAGCCATTATTAAGCCCGAAATTAAATCATAATTGGATTAGGGCTTTGAAACCCATTAGGCCTTGGAAGTTGAGTCTCACTATAAATACAACTTTTAAGTGAGAAATTCGCAGGTTTCCTTGCCCTAGCCTCCTAAAAGGACAATCGCACTCTTCTCTTGCAATTCCTTGGAGGACGCAAGCTAGCACTGCGAGCGCAAGAAAAACGCTTCTGCCGGGACGTGGTGGAAGCGTGGTGATCCCGAGAGGCTCGTGTGGATACCATAGAGAGCTTGAACATGTCAACTGTTCAGGTTTTGTGATTCGACTCTACAGTTGAGTGAGAGATCTCAACCGAAAATTAGGTATGAAAATTTTCGAACACCTGGTTTACCCCGTTTCACTTGGATCCTAGAGGGTTTCGGTTAAATTCCGCTGCGCTGTTTGGCTCCCGAAACCCAACACAATAGTGCTTTCATACCATTCATATCCTTCACATAACTCTCCAAAGCACTTTTGTGAATGCTTTGCAATTAAGTACCCAAATTTCCAAAATCTTACAAACAAGTCCATACGTTGCTTAACAAACAAGCAATCCTTAAGGATTTTCTTGGGGTCCAAGTTAGTAACTTGGAACACTTTTAAGGAGGTGTTCATTATACCCTTTGCCCCTCATACTTCAATCATTATGAAGAGAATTACATAATATAATGGCTTTTTGACCATTATGCCCCACTTGTAATTCTCCCATTTTTGTGTGGTGGTAGGAATCCTCCCCCCCTTAAAAATTTTAGTCCTCCAAAATAGCCTGTAGCCTCGAGTATTCTTCAGGATACCTTTCCATAAGGTCTTTTTTAGTTTCCCAGGTTGTTTCTCTTTCAGAGTGGTGTTACCATTAAACTTTAACCATGGGAATAAGTTTGTTTCTTAGTCTTCTGGTATCCTTAGCTATAGGATTCTCTTCATATGCCAAGTTAGATTCCAACGGTATGTCTTCTACTACAATAGCATGCTTTGTATCTAATAGACATTTCTTAAGTGTACTGATGTGAAAAATATTATGAACACTTGACATGCTTGGCGATATAGCTAACCTGTATGCTACTTTGCTAACTCTGTCCAAGATCTCATAAGGACCTATGTATCTTAGACCTAACTTGGTTCTTCTACCAATTCTAATAGTGCCTTTGGTTAGTGCAACTTTCAGCCAAACATTGTCACCAACCTCAAATTCCAAGTTTCATATTCTTTTGCTCACATAAGATGTGGTCCTTTCATTAGCTGCCTTTAATCTCTCTTGAATTTTCTTGATCTTGGCAGTTGTCTCTTCAATAATTTTGGTACCCAACTCTAGCCTGTCTGAGGCTTCCACCCAACAGTGAGGTGTCGTGCACCTTCTTCCATATAATCCTTCATAAGGTGCCATGCCAATCGTGCTTTCGTAACTATTGTTATATGAGAATTCTACCAATGGCAAGTGTTGGTCCCATTCACCCTTGAAATCCAATAGACAACTCCTGAGCATGTCTTCCAATATCTGTGTCACCCTTTCAATTTGCCCATCAATCCGAGGCTGCTAAGTAGTACTCAGGTGGATTTTGGTTCCTAGTGCTTTGTGAAAAGCATTCCAAAACCAAGCTATGAATCTTGGAACTCTATTTGATACAATAGAGTCTAGTACTCCATGTAGTCTCACTATCTTCTGGACATACATCTGAGCTAACTTCTCCAAGGAGTCTGTGAGTTTCATAGGTAAAAAGTGGGCACATTTGGTTAGCCTATCTACAATAACCTAGATTGTATCATGCCTTCATCTGGTCATAACCAACCCAGTCAAAAATTCCATGGTTATGTTGCCCCACTTCCTCACTGGTATAGGTAGAGTCTGTATGGTACCAGCTAGCTTCTGGTGCTCTACCTTTACCCTCGGGCATATGGCACATTTGGAGACATAAGTAGCTATGTCTCTCAACATATTTGGCCACCAGGAGTGCTCCTTTGGGCACATAGATTCGATCCTTGAAATATAGTAGTCCTTGCTTGTAGGTAAAGGATTGATACAAGGAACATTTTTCCTCTCCTGAAATCATGTTTAAATCAGGATCTGTCCCCTGTGCCTTTTTGGCTTCTTCAATCCATCCAGACTGAATTGTCAATGTGTAAATTTGGGCTTCCTCCCACTTATGCCACTTATGCGATAGGCATAGTAGGCAATTCTGCTCATCATAATCAGTTATGGATCCTCATTTTCAGAAGACCCATGTACTTCCTGCTCAAGGCATCTACTACTAGATTGCCTTTACGCTCTGTGTACTCTATACAACAGTCATAGTTCTTGATGTATTCTAACCATCTCCTTTGCCTCATGTTCAACTCTTTCTGAGTGAACAAGCTTTAGGCTTTTATGGTTAGTGTAGATCACAAAGGAACTACCCATCAAATAATGCCTCCATTGCTTCAAAGCAAAAATCACTGCTACCAGTTCTAGTTCATGGGTATGATAATTTTGCTCATGAGGTCTCAACTGCCTTGACCCATAAGCAATGACATTTTTGTCTTGCATAAGCACACAACCTAACCCAGATCTAGATGCATCTCTATAGATGATGTAGGGCTTACTTGGATTAGGAATAATCAATGCTGGAACTTTAATTAACCTCTGCTTGAGCTCCTAGAAACTCTTTTCACACTTTTCAGTCCACTCAAATCCTAGACCCTTCTTGGTCAGATCAGTAAGAACTGAGGAAATCATGCAAAAGCTTGATACAAATCTCCTATAGTATCCAACTAATGCTAAGAAACTTCTAATTACCTTCACTGTCCTTGGTCTTTCCCACTCTAGCACTGCCTTGACCTTTTCAGGGTCTACCTTAAGGCCTTGTGCATCTATGATATGTCTTAGGAAAGACCCTTCCTTTATCCAGAATTTGCACTTGGATAAATTGTCATAAAGCTTATGTTCTAATAGAGTATTTAGGACAATCTTCAGATCATGTTCATGTTCATTTTCATCCTTGGAATACACTAGAATGTCATCAATGAACATAACTGCAAATTTGTCCAGATGCGGTCTAAACACCTTGTTCATCAGGTCCATGAAAGCAACTGGAGCATTAGTCAAACCAAATAACATAACTGTGTACTCATAATGCCTATATCTAGTCCTAAATGTAGTCTTAGGAATGTCCTCTTCCTTTATAATCAACTGGAAGTATCTAGATCTCAAATATATCATGGAAAAGATCATAGCTCCCTTGAGTTGATCAAAAAGATCCACAATCATAGGGAGTGGATACTTGTTCTTGATAGCCACTGCATTCAAGTTCCTACAGTCAATGCATAGTCTCAAAGATCTATCCTTCTTTTTCACAAAGAGAATAGAATCTCCCTACGGTGAAACACTTGGCCTTATGAACCCTTCTTCAAGAAGTTCATCAAGTGTTTCTTGAGCTTATTCATCTCTATGATTGGCATTCTGTAATGAGGTATGGATATTGGACTAGCTCTTTGTTACCACCTCACAAAATGGGAGAATTACAAGTGTGTCATAATGGCCAAAAACCATTATATTGTGTAATTCTCACCACAGTGATTGTAGTGTGGGGGGTAAAAGGTATGATCAACACCTCCTTAAAAGTGTTCCAAGTTGGTAACTTGGTCTCCAAGAAAATCCTTAAGGATTGCTTGTTTGCCAAGCAACCTATGGACTTTTTTGTAAGATTTTGGAAATTCGGGTACTCAATTGCATAACTTTTACAAAAGAGATTTGGAGAGTTATGGGAAGGATATGAATGGTATAAAAGTGCTATTGGAGGACCAAATTGCTTATGGAAGACAACTAAGGACAAAGAAAACACAAAAAGGCATAAAGGACCTAAGTGTTCTAATGTAGGCCTTAAGATGTGTATGTCTATGACTTAAGTCAAATGGAAGTTTTGTGGGGTTATCCCACATAAGGAAGACTGCTAAAGGAAGATAAGGATGGTCAAATGTGGGCCAAGAGATTAAGACTAAGAGACCATAGTCTTGTAGCAAGGAAAATGACATAAGACAAGGTTAAGACTACTTAAGTGTGTTTAGTGTACTTTTGACTATTTAAGTAGTGAAGACCACCTTTGCTTCTCTAAATTTCGGCCTCCACCAGCAAAAAGAAAGCCAGCCCTCTCCTTCACACTTCCTCCATAGCCACCATACCTTCAAACTCAAAACTACTTGCAATTGAAGTCAATGAAGCACAATTGGAAGCTATTTGGTGCTATTGCTTGAGTGCACCTAGGATCAAGCTCCAATTTCAGTATACCCATCAAGGTAAGGGTTCTCTTGCTCTCATGGGTTGTTTTCTGTATTTTTAAACATCCATGGAGCTAGGGCTAAGCTTGGAAGAGAGCCATGTGTTTGATGAACCAAGCTTAGTGAGGGGAGCGCACTTATTGAAGGTTTTGTGACCTAGTGTGAAGTGCACAGTGATGGCAGCGAATTTCTGGGTTTCTAGGGCCCAAAAGTTAGTACTAACTAGTGTTAAAATCCTCCTAAGACCAAGCATTAGCTTGAGGAGGGCTGCCATAGTGACTTGGTTATGTTTATTATGTGTTTTATGGACTAACCTATGGTATATGTTGCTGCCACATTTCATGTGTTTGTTGTTTGTGTTTGGCTGCTGCATTTGGTTGCTATATCTTGTATATATGCATTATGGATTTTGTGTTTTAGTGTCTTTAGATACAGGGTTTAATGATGGTTACTGATAGCCGAAGAGCTCTCGCCTCTTCCAGTATATACTTCCCCGAAGGATTGTTCGAGGAGCCTGATGTAGCTCGGAAAGAAGCATTGCCATCGACCTCAGCAGAAGCAAAGTCGAGCATGGCGAAGAAAGAACTTCGGCTGAAACGCCAGGCTATCTTAATGTGTCGCTGACTCCCTCGGGGAACCAACATATCACCTTTGGGAGAAAAGAACCAGCTACCGAAAGCAGGAGAGATTCTCCCCGAAGGCGGAACTCCCGAGCTAGAGAACTCCCCGAGCCACTAGCTTGATTCCCGAAGGAGGGCGTCCGTACCAGAGGGCGACCTCGCCCAAAGGACCTCGGGAGTACGGCAAGAGCATTTAATGAGCATTTAAGGAGCCTTTGACAGATCGCCCACACGCCACCTGAAACGGCGGCCTGACACGCTGACGTCATCCAAGTCCCGTCTCAGCCACAAAACCAGGAGCCTACAAACGGTTACCTGTTCCCTACGCCCAAAAAGCACAGAAAGAATCTGACCGAACACGTGTCAGGATCCGAACGGGCCAGGTACTTCTATAAATACTGGGAAACAGGACTTGGCAAGGGATCCCATCCCATCGGCACTCTCGCACAGCAGAAAACATATACAGGCCAGATCCTATATCCATTTAGGGTTCCTACTTTACTCACTATCAGGACACTAACTTGGGCGTCGGAGGCTCCTCCCCGGAAAATCATCCCGGGGACCTCCTAACCCTTTTTTTTTTAGTCTTTCAGGTACTTTCCCACCTGGGGAACCTCTCCGTCAGACGTTCTCCCTCCTCGGAAGCTCCCTCAGAATTCACCATGTCGCAAGACGAAGATGCCGAAGGGCATCATTTAGCGCCGTCTGTGGGAACCCACCCTCAGGTTGCCGTCGTTGAAACTCAGCGTTCTAAGGACAAGGGACTTCCGAGGTCCCCGTCCGCGCTTGAAGTCCAACCGGCTACTGAGCAAACTCTTCTAGGGACTTCCTTGCCTGAGGAAGAACGTCCGCTGGTCATCACCATGAGCTTTCTGCGTGACTTCCAGCGTTCTGTTGTGGCCGAAATGGCACAGCAGATAGACAGAAGGTGCCCACAACAAACTTAGGCCCAAAGGCCTCCTTCGCCAGCGCGCCCTCGAGAGAGAAGTTCTAAATCAGCTCATCGTACTTCGGGAAGTGGAGACCCACGAGAGGAATCTTCAACAGAAAACACGCCCCTCGGGGCACGGCTTGCGGTACAGACGGAGTCCAAGCGACCCAAAACCCCGCGCCGAAGGAGCTCGTCACCTGAGGCGAGGTCCCCATCCCCTCAGCGCCGAACTCACTCCCCGAAGAAATGCCGACGATCCCCTTTCCCCGAAGAAGAGCCCAGCGCCACACTCCTTATGGAGAAAATATTGGCAAGGTTGGAAAGGGTGGAAAAATAGGTAGCCCGCAGACCTGTCTGGGCCAGACTATCTGAAACTTTCTGTGGTGATGAGTCACCGTTCACCCGAACAATAGTCGAGGCAGCCATGCCCAGTGATTTCCGGGTACCACGGCTAGAAACGTACGATGGCCGAACAGATCCACAGGCCCATCTGACGAAGTATAAGCGGAGCATGATGTTGCACGGGGCTGACGATGCCACTCTATGCAAATGTTTCGAGGTCACCCTTGCCGGCCCTGCTACAGTATGGTATAACTCTCTGGCCCCAGGAACCATCAGAGAGTTCCAGGAGCTATCCACTGCCTTCACCCAGCAGTTTATTGGAAGTCGTCCTACGGCGAAGATGCCGGTGCAGATGTTCGACATAGCACAGAGGAACGGGGAAACCATCCGTGACTATGTCGAAAGATTTAACCGAGAGGCCCTAAGTGTTCCAGACTTTCGGCCAGAAATACGCATCCTCGCCATGATACGGGGCCTTCGGAGGGACTCACAGCTATTTTACGAGTTTTCCAAAGACCCCCCAGACACGCTCGGTGAATTTTTCTGAAGAGCCGAGCAGCATATGACAGCCGAAGAGCTAAGAATGGAGGGGCCAAAGAACGATCATTCCCGTCCCGAAGGATCAAGCCAGCAAGCCAAGTATCCGACAGAGCAAACAGGACGACCTCGGAGGTTCAGGGGAAGGAAGCCTCCTCCGAACTTTACACCCCTGAACACCACAAGGACCAACATCCTCATGACAATGGAGAAACAGGGGTCCCAGATTCAGCGACCGAAGGCGATGACCGCTGACAACAAAAAGAATATGAAGAAGTTCTGTCAGTTTCATCGCGACCACGGTCACGACACCGAAGACTGCTTCCAGTTGAAGAAGTATATCGAGTCGCTGATTAAGCAAGGCCAACTGCGGCGCTATCTGCGAATGCCTTCGCCGAAGGCAAGAAGAGAGGAGGAAGGAAAGGCTGATGAAGATGAGTATGACTCCGACAGAAGGAGGAACCGAAGTCCAAAAAGGCACCTCCCACCTTCGGCGGGGGTAATACAAACCATCACCACTGGACTGCCATCCTCGGGGAGAAAGAGGAAAGCTAGGGAAATAGCAACGATGGAGTACCAAAGCCCATCGAAAAAACTCACCCGAAGAGATGGTTCCTCCGTCATTTTCCCTCATGACGACCCATTATTGGTCATGGCAAGAATAGGAAATTGGGACGTCAAAAGGGTATTGCTTGACGATGGATCAAACGCCGACGTCCTATTCTCGCATCTGCTCCCAAGCTTGGGAATATCCAGCATCGACCTCAAGCCTGTTACTTCACCAACCTTTGGAATAGGACCCTCAGAGCTGCCCGTCCTCGGCTGGATCGACCTTCCCCTGATGATGAGAGGGAGTTCGATCAACGGAAAAGGAGAAATTTTTGCCTCCACAATGACGAGGTTCATTGTCATGGATGTCCCTTCGTCGTACAACGCCATCCTTGGAAGGCAAAAACAAGGGAATTTGCACATTCGCCCAGATGTGAAGTACTTAACAGTCACCTTCGCCACCAAGGACGGAGACGCCGAAATTTTCATCGACCAGGCCGAGGTCAGGAAGGTGTTTGTCAAAGCCCGAAAGGCCCCAGCAGCCAACTTCGCACAAACCACAGCAGGAGGGACTCTACCGACCGAAGAACCAAAAACGGGCGGGGCGGAAGAATTCACAAAAGTAGAAATGGAAGAAATAGAACTTGTCCCAGGCCAAAATACCCGAATAGGGAAAAAATTGGCCGAAGGTGACAAGAAAAAGCTTGTATCCTTTCTGCTGATGAATAAAGGTCTGTTCGCCTACTCGCCAAAGGATATGCCAGGGGTAAACCCTCGCATAATACAACACAGCCTTAAAGTAAGTCCAGAAGCAAAACCTGTCCGGCAAAAGAAACGAGGCATCTCGGTACACAAAAGTAAATTCGTTAAAACCGAAGTACAGCGCTTGATGGACGCAAATGTGATTAGGGAGGTCAAGTACCCCGAATGGCTAAGCAATGTGGTCATTGCTACAAAAGAAGGGAGTAGTAAACTCCGGATGTGCATCGACTTCAGAAACTTGAACGATGCCTGCCCAAAAGATTCCTACCCTCTCCCACCGATAGACCAGTTGGTTGACTCTACCGCCGAATATGGGCTCCTAAGCTTTCTCGACGCCTTCAGTGGGTATCATCAAATAAGAATGGATCCCGAGGATGAAGAAAAAACTGCTTTCATCACCGAAGGTGGAACATATTGTTACACTAGGATGCCCTTCGGGCTCAAAAATGCAGGAGCCACCTACCAAAGGCTGATGAGCAAAGTCTTTCACGACCAAATAGGGAGGAACATGGAAGTCTATGTTGATGACATGATAGTCAAAAGTAAGGTGCCTAACGACCACGTCACTGATCTAAAGGAAACCTTCCAACAACTCAGAATCTTCAGAATTTTCCTTAACCCCAAAAAATGCGTCTTCGGCGTGACCTCGGGAAAATTTCTGGGGTACATGGTATCAGAAAGGGGCATTGATGCTAACCCAGAAAAAATTAAGGCTCTGCTCGAATTCCGAACTCCCATCACAGTAAAAGATGTGCAGAGACTCACTGGAAGGATAACCTCTCTTAGCAGGGTCATCTCCAGGTACGGAGATCGGTGTCGGGCATTCTTCAAAGTCCTTACTAAGGCAGCAAAAAGAGAAAATGACCTCGGGGACGATGGCCATCCTTGGAATGAGGATTGTCAAAAAGCCTGGGAAGAACTTAAAATCTATTTGTCTCGACTGCCTACTCTGCGACAACCTCGCGAAGGAGAGCCCCTCATCCTGTACCTCGCTGTTTCAGAAAAAGCAGTAAGCTCGGTCCTTGTGAAAGAGGAAGGGTCGAAGCAATGGCCAGTTTATTACGTAAGCAAATCCCTGCACGGCGCCGAGGTCAGGTATCCATTGCTCCAAAAAGCCATATATGCCTTGGTGCTGGCAGGAAGAAGATTGCGGCCATACTTTCAGGCTCACCCCATCATCGTCCGAAGTAGTCTGCCTCTACGGGATGTTATGAAAAAAGTTGATCATTCGGGAAGGCTTTCCAAATGGTGTATAGAGCTTGGCGAACACGACATTGTTTATGAACCTCGGAAAGCCATAAAAGCTCAAGCACTGGCTGACTTCATCGCCGAAGTACCTACCACCGAAGATAGCCACCCGGATCCTGGCGAAGGTGAGCCAGAATGGACGCTGCATGTGGATGGAGCCTCAGGTTCCGAACACCAAGGAGCCGGGGTAATCATCAGAGGACCCGAAGGTCTAGAGGTGATAAAGGCCATCAAGTTCAGCTTCAGCGCCACCAATAATGTGGCTGAGTATGAAGCTCTGATAGCAGGGTTGCGCCTGGCCAGAAAAATTGGAATAAGAAACTTGAAGGCTCACAGTGACTCCCAGCTGGTAGTTCGGCAAACGGCAGGGGACTACGGCGCGAAAGACCCAATTTTGGCAAAATACCACGAACTGGTGACGAAGCTCATTCGAGAGTTCGACACCATACGCATCGAAAATGTACCTCGTCGGGAAAACACCGAAGCAGATTGCCTGGCAAAGGCAAAAACATACACCGAGGTACTAAACCACCCGAGCATTGAAGTACTGAGCATAGTAACTTCGGAAAAGGGCTGGAAAGATCCAATAAAGAGGTATCTTGCGGACAACGCGCTCCCCGAAGACCCCATCGAAGCCGCAAAAGTGCGAAGACGCTCTGGGCGATTCTTCCTAATAGGCGAAGAACTGTATCGGCAGGGATATGCAAATCCTTTACAGAGGTGTGTTGGCGAAGAGGATACTGAAATGATCCTCGAAGAAGTCCACGAAGGCGCTTGTGGTTCACATATTGGAACTGACGCCCTCGCCGCAGTGGTACTTCGCCAAGGATATTTTTGGCCTACCCTAAGAAAGGATGCCCGACAGTTCGTCCGAAAATGTGACAGCTGCCAAAAACACGCAAAAATCCAGAGGACACCCTCGGAAATGGTGACTTCGGCTGACTATCCCTGGCCCTTCGCAGTTTGGGGCATAGACCTCATTGGGCCGCTCCCAACAGCCCCCGGAGGCGTGAAATTCTGCGTGGTCGCAGTAGACTACTTCTCTAAATGGGTCGAGGCAGAACCATTAGCAACTATCTCAGCTAAAGAAGTGCAGAAGTTCGTATGGAAGAACATTGTATGCAGGTTTGGCATACCGAGGATACTGGTAGCCGACAATGGATCCCAGTTTATAGACAAAGGGTTCCAGGACTTTGTCAACAACCTCGGAATAAAGATGCACTTCGCCCCAGTAGCCCATCCTCAAAGCAATGGCCAAGTAGAGGTATCTAATAGGACCATAAAAGATGGTCTGAAAAAGAGGCTGGGGGAAGCAAAAGGGAAATGGCCAGGCGAACTCCAGAGTGTACTGTGGAGCTACCGAACAACTCCCCGAAGAGCCACAGGGGAAACGCCTTTTTCACTCATCTTCGGTACAGAAGCCATCATCCCAATCGAGGTAGTGCAACCATCAATTCGAGTGCAAGTTTTTGATGAAAGTGGGAATGATCTCGGCCTGAGAACCAAGCTCGACCTCGTCGGCGAACACAGAGAAATAGCCGAACTAAGAAGAAAAGCTTTTCAGCAAAGAGTGGCCGCGGCTATAAACTTGCGCGCCAGGCCAAAAGGAATAAAGAGAGGAGACCTCGTTCTCCGAAAGAATGAATTCGCACCTCGAAAGCCATCCCACGGAGTACTTCGCGCCAACTGGGAAGGCCCTTACCTGGTTCTTGCCGAAGTACGAAAAGGGGTCTACAAGCTCGGCGATTCCGAAGGCGTAGAATTAAAAAATACGTGGCATTCTGACGCCTTGAGAAAATTCTATGCTTAGAATCTCGGCGAAGAAGACCGTGCTGTACAAAGAAAGAAAAATTTTCTCTAAAGCATAAAAAGTTTCTTAGCCAAAAAGTCCTAAGCATGAGTGGTGCGAATTCCGCAAAGGTGGCCGGCTAAAATAAGCGAAGGTATTATTTTCCGAAGTCTCTTGAGCAAACGTGTTCGGGACAACAGAGAAAATCTGGCGAAAGACTTAGCCAAAATTTTTGGGCATAAGTTGAACAAATCAGGATTTCACGAAAGAGGTCACCATGATAAGCACAGACAAAGTTTTCCGAAGTCTCTTGAGCGAATAAAGTTCGGGGCAAAGGGAAACAAAGAATCTCACAAAAAGATTTAGCCAAATTTTCAAGGTCTTTATTGAGATAAGGTGTGCTTACAAAAAAGATAGCCAGAAGAAGAAGTACAAAAAAGAAGAGAAAGAAGAAAAAGGGCCCTAGAACAAACTAAGGGTTCTCGGCGTCCCGGGAGTCTTCGGCTCCTGCGTCCTGTTGCACCACCTTCGGCGCCGGAATAGAAGGAGGCAGGTTCAGATGATCAATCTTAGACCAGGACCACCGAGGTCCCTCGGGAATGTCCAGGGCCGCCAGGAAAGAGAGGTCCAGATCTGGGAACCTCTAAAGGACTTGGTGCCGAACAAGACAGAACCTGTCCTGAAAACCAACCTTGGTCATCTGGTCAGACTTGTCCTTCTCGACCTCAAGCTCCTCGAAGTCCTTCTTCAAATCTTAGACCTTCTTCTTCAGCTCCTTCACTCTCTTCTTTTCCGTCTCCTTCTTCATAGCATCGACCTCGGCTTGGAGCGCAGCCTTCTCAGCAAGCGCCTTCGCCAGGAGCCCTTCAGCCTCTGACTTCTCTTTCTGATGCGCCTCATTTGCCGAGATCAGCTCCGCCATTTGGGAGCCGAGGTCAGAAATTTTCTGGGAGGAGTCCCTCAAAAGTTCCTCTTTTTCTTTCTGGAACTCCTCCCGAAGGGTGGCAACTTCCTTCTCCGCAGCTTGAGCCAGCTGCAGGTTCTTGACAGCTAATTCCGAGCACATGGCCTTAGTTTTTTCTATGGCTTCTAAGGCCTTAGCTCGGAACTCCGTCTGCCTCGCCACCCGAACTCGGAGAAAGCCGGCGTATCCCAGAAGCTGCAAAAGGATAAAGGCGAGGTCATTAAGACAAAGAGAAAACCAAACACTTAGAAAAAATTCAAGGGAGGAAGATAGACGCAAAGTATACCTGGGCGGTGTGTTCGGAAAGCTTCGCGGCGAGAGAATCGTCGCCCGGGTGAGCCGTGGCAATGGCCTTGAAGGAGGCATCGGTGAGGACCCCTTTCGAGATCTCTGTAGCCATTTGCTGGCAGTCTCCGGAGTACAAATTCATGTCCTCCGTAAACGTCCAGAAAGGCTCCTTCGGGACTTTTCCCTTCGGGATGCGGGCGTCCCGAAGGGCTCTCCTCTTTGCATGCTCAGCTACCCAACCCGGAGTGAGCGACTCTTCTGCACGACAAAACAGAAAATTGGTCAGGGCAAGAAAACCTCAAAGATCATCAAAAAGAGGAGCACCACAGTTTGTTAGAAGAACAAACCTGCTTGCACCTTGACGACGTCGTCGTCGGAAGCTCGAGCCTCTTCGGCAGAAATCCCCTTGCCTTTTCTTCGGCGCCGCTCTTCGGCAGAAGGGGCCTCTACCACGGCGCCCAGAAGAGCCTGCGACGGGGTAGGACTTTGAGGAGGGACCTTAGCAGCAACCTCGGACTGAGGGACAGTAGCAGCCTCGAGCTCCTCGCCCACCTCTTCGGAAATCTCCGGAAGAGGGGGGGCACATCCTTCTTCGCCCGTTTGGAAACAGACGGCCCAGCCCCGGACGTTTTCCGTCTTCGGGAGGCAGCTTTCTTCGTCTGCTCACCCTTCGCGGGCTGACCGGTGAAAAGGGCTTTGTAGAAGGCAGCAGTGTCCTCGCCCATTTCTGAAAAGGAAGAAAGACATCAGTGTGAGTCCGGAACGAAGTTATAACAAGGAGATTAGAAAGTAACTTACTCTCATAAAAAGTTTCGAAAGAAACTTCCTCCCGAAGGAGTTGCACTAGCCAGGAGTCCTTCCCGGCGATGGCAGGAGCCGGCATCCCGAGGTCCGTCTTGTGCTCCTTTACCACCCTGAGCTCCCGAAGGACCTCCTCGGTCATCAACCTCCAATTGATGGGGAAGGGGTAAAGAGGGCACGAAAGGACCTCAGGACCCCAGTCGGCGACGGCTCGGATACGTCCGTCGAAATCCGTGAATACGGAAACCAACTCGGGAGTCAACAGTATCCTCGAATCTACGACGTCGTCCTCCAACTGTCCCTGAGCCCACTTGGTCGGAACATGCGACCAGGCCTCCTCCATCTTTAGAAAGAAAAACTTTTTTTGCCACCCTCGCTAGCTGTCCTTAGTGGCGAAGGTGAACATATACTTTTTGCTCCCGGATCCCCGAGCTAGCATGAAGTAAAAGCCACCCTTCGGGACCACGTAGAGCTTGTAGTACTGCATAAAAATGACGAAGTGGAGTTCTATTTTGAAAACGCCACACATACAAAGGAAGGTGTTGAAATAGTAGTACAAGTTCGAAGGAAGTTGATTTACGGCAATGCCATGAAATTGGCAAAAGTCGCAAATCAACTTCGGAGGGGGGAACCGAAGTCCGGCTTTCAGTTGAGCTCGGAAAACGGTGATCTCGTTACTATGGTTTGAAAAGCTGTAGTGGTCAGGACATGGCAACCTCGTAACAGCGTACGAAGGAAGGAAAAATTTTTTCTTCCACTTCGCTAATTTTGCAGGAGTGGTGCAACAAGGGTGAGAAAGAAGGGGCTGCCAA
Organism: Aquilaria sinensis; assembly: GCA_005392925.1. NCBI lineage: Eukaryota > Viridiplantae > Streptophyta > Magnoliopsida > Malvales > Thymelaeaceae > Aquilaria > Aquilaria sinensis. The sequence continues at coordinate 80,528 of SMDT01000194.1, read as the reverse complement.
CTTTCAGGAATCGGCATTTTTGGTTGAAAAATGAGTTCGGAAAAGGCAAAAATGAACTTCGGGCAAACTTTGAAAAACAAAGAGTTCTGGAAATCAAAACCCACCAAATCTTTTGCCGTAATCTGGGTGTGAAGACGCCGTTGTGAAAGATGACTGGAAAAAAGCTCAGGTGAAAGAACCGCCGCGAAAAGCAGAAGAGAGCAGAAGGAAAACCAGAGCAAAAGCAAAAGCAAAAGAAACAAATGACAAAATGAGCATATATATAGGCCGAGGGAGGTAGGCGAACCGGTGTCATAAGTGCTCTGCGAAGACGAAACATCGCCATAACTGCTCTTCTGCACCTAAAAAGGCGCGCTTGCCGTTACAACACAATCCCCACCAATAACAAGCTACCACATGTCAACCATCGCGCCAAAAGGGGGGGATGCGTGTCTCGATTCCCCCCATCCTTAGGCGCGTCGTTCCAGACTGACACACCTATTCCTAACACATGACGTGGCGCAGACATAAAAAGCTGGAAAGCAGGTTACTTCGAAGACACCAACAGACAGGCTATGGTAGAAGAGCCTAACGTCTTCGGACGAAAGGTCCGTCTTCGGAATAGGTACTGCACTCAAGGCCCAAAGAGGGGCCCTCAGGAAGCGAACAAACCGAAGTCTCCAGTTCGGCTTTTTCGAGGGGGGCCTGTGATAGCCGAAGGGCTTTCGCCTCTTCCAGTATATACTTCCCCGAAGGATTGTTCGGGGAGCCTGATGTAGCTCGGAAATAAGCATTGCCATCGACCTCGGTAGAAGCAAAGTCGAGCATGGCGAAGCAAGTACTTCGGCTGAAACGCCAGGTTATCTTAATGTGTCATTGACTCCCTCGGGGAACCGAACATATCGCCTTTGGGAGAAAAGAACCAGCTACCGAAAGTAGGAGAGATTCTCCCCGAAGGCGGAACTCCCGAGCTAGAGAACTCCCCGAGCCACTAGCGTGATTCCCGAAGGAGGGCGTCCGTACCAGAGGGTGACCTTGCCCAAAGGACCTCGGGAGTACGGCATGAGCATTTAATGAGCATTTAAGGAGCCTCTGACAGATCGCCCACACGCTGCCTGAAACGGCGGCCTGACACGCCGGCATCATCCAAGTCCCATCTCAGTCACAAAACTAGGAGCCTACAAATGGCTACCTGTTCCCTACGCCCAAAAAGCACAGAAAGAATCCGACCGAACACGTGTCAGGATCCGAACGGGCCAGGTACTTCTATAAATACTGGGAAACAGGACTTGGCAATAGAGATCTCTCGCCATCGGCACTCTGGCACAGCAGAAAACATATACAGGCCAGACCCTATATCCATTTATGTGTCCCTACTTCACTCACTATCAGGACACTAACTTGGGCGTCAGAGGCTCCTCCCCGGAAAATCATCCCGGGGACCTCCTAACCCCTTTTTTCGGAGTCTTTCAGGTACTTTCCCACCTGGGGATCCTCTCCATCAGACGTTCTCCCTCCTCGGAAGCTCCCTCGAAATTCACCATGTCGCAAGACAAAGAAGCTGAAGGGCATCAGTTACATTGCCTATTGAATCCAAGTGCTACCCTTACTAAGTTTCTCAATGAAACTTACTCCCCTCAATTCTGTCATTTCAGGTCCAGCAGAAAGATCACCTTCAAACTAACCATTGTGGTTTGGGTTTTGATCTGAAATTTCAGGTACATCAACTTCCATATGTCTAGTTGTGAGCTGGAAACTTTGGTGATTTTAGGAGCACATTTGGTATTTTTAATGGTGGTACTTATTGTGTTGTGCAGCAGCTGTCCAGCATCCTGTTTTTGGAGTCCATTGTGTCTCAGGACCTCCTGTAACCTAGGGTGCGTAATGTTTTGGCTATGTAAGTGATGTGGTGCAAAGCTGCCTAAGTGTGAATGATGGGCTGCTTACTTGTAAATTCTGTTTTGACCACATAAAGTTGTTAAAAGAAAGGGAATGTAATTCCTGTGTGTAATGGACATATATGGGATAGACTTGGAGGGCTTCCCCTTGTGAATGAAGTGTTTTCATGGTTTGGAAAAATTGTATGGGCAAAATGGTCCAAAAATTGCCAGAATTTTGACTCTGAACCTAAAGTTTAATAGCTCCCTGTATAGAATGAATCTTGGTATGAAATTTTTACCACACCTAGAGGACATCTAGAGGATTAACTGGGCTTTGTAATTTATGGATTTAGAGCCCTGTAACCAAAGATATGACGTTTCAAAGTGGGATGAGTTACTGTTCATTTGGTCAGAATTTTGTAACCAACTTCAAAAATCCATAACTTGGTCCATAGGTGGGCTATTGATGTAAAAAAAAATTCCTTGGTTTTCTCTAAGTCTCCAATTCATAATGGAGAAAATAAAACATGGGGTTATGAGGCTAGAATGATACAGTTTATTAGTGGAAGTTATAGGTGCAGTAGCTGGCCACTAGAACTTAACAAGATTGCCTAATGTGTGGAAGCCAAACTCAGACTTGTGCTAGTGTTTTCCTTCTTTGCTGCCATGGTGTGCATGAAATGTGAATATGTGTGTGATGGGTGGACCAATATGCATGTATTTACAAAGTGCCCAAGAGGGCCACTTGGGTATGCACACTAAGGGTAGTGTTCTAATGACCTACAGAACATTACCAATCCTGGGAGTCTAAATGCACAGTTTTGGCACCATAACTGGACTACCCCAGAGTGGGTAACACTCTTGGTTCCAACTTGATCTCGAACTCAATTTCCCTTAGTGAAGGAATACCTGGCAGGTCTTTAGGAAAGACTTGTAGAAAGTCTCTCACTATAACTATTCTGTCCACTTCCTCATCACAGTGTAATTCATTCAATGCATAATAGTAATCATGCACAGAAATCACAGGTATCTCATTTAGTACCTCTAGCTCCATGCCATGTATTTCAAGCCCTAATTCCTTAGAATTCACTAATACATGCACTAAATCACACTTAGGAATGTCCAACACTAGAAGATTAGTCCTAACCTTAGTCTTTCCTACTACTAGCTCACAATCCTAAGTTAGGTTAGTAGTGAAAAGACATTGACTGCCTACTGTTTTCACTAAGGATATCCTAGGCATGATTTTAGTAGGCAATTTTGTGGCATCAACAAATTTCCTAGCCATTATAGGTGTAGATGCACCAGTATCAAATAGAACACTAACAGGCATACCATTAAGGTAAATGTTACCTCTTAGTGCTCCTTCTTGGTGTCATGTCTCTAGCCTTTCCACTTGGAAAAGTCTACCAGCTCTCTAAACTGGAGGTCAAGGAATTGGAGGAACTAGCCTCTGCTATCCCTCCCTAGGTGCTCCGCCACTAGGTCCTACCCCAATAGGCCTTACTGAACCTTGGTCTTCTGGCCTCCTTTGAGCCTGTGGGTAGTATTTGATCTAATGATCCATGGATCGACATCTTACACATGCTTGCGTGTCAAAATAGCATGGTTTCTTTCCATGAAACTTCTTGCATTTATGGCACCTTAGGCTAGGGATGACACGTCACACCTTCACAAAATAGGAAAATTACAGCATAAGGACCTAAGCATATATGCTTTAATTTTCACCATAGTGCATGATTTGTGAAGTGTAAAGTATTCAATATACAACCCCTTAAGTCACAAAAACAATGATAGCTTGGTCCTTAAGAAAGCATTGGCACATTGCCTAATTTTTAAGTAACCTATGGACTAAATTGTAAGGTTACAAAAGCTGAGTACTCAATTGCAAAAATCTCTAAAGATGGCTATGGAAAGAACATGGATGGAATTAAGGATATTGCTGGGGCACAAAGTGCTTAAGAAGGCAAAGTTGATCATTTATGGCATAATGCCAACAAAGGATCTAAGGGTTGACCTTTTTCTCTAAAAGTTATAATGACATTTCACAAGGTTAAATGTGGTCAAAAAAATTATTTTCCCAGCCAAAATGGCTAGAAATAACCTGTCCAAGTGTTGGCCAAATTTTCAAAAATTTCCATATATGCCACCTTGGTCAAAATGATCTATAAATGGAGAAAAATTTTCATTTCATTGTCATTTTCCTTAAATTTTGGTCTCCAGAAGCTAAGACCTCTTCCTTAAGTTCTTCCATCATCCCCCATAGCCACCATACCTTAAGAAAACAAAAGGAAGCAAGAGAAAGAAAACATCAAAGGGTGCAAGAAAACCTAATTTTGGTTCTATTTGGGTTTTCAGATTTCATAGCAAAGGTAAGGGTTTTGTTAAGTTTCCTAGATTGTTTACTATATTTCCAAACATCCATGAAGCTAAGACCATGCTTGGAAGAGAGCAAAAAGCTCATGGAACCAAGTATGGGTTAAGGGGAAAGAAGCAAGGCAAGGTTTCGACCTTAGTGTTACCATGCTAAAGATGGCAACAAGAAAGAAGGGTTTCTAGAGCCCAAGTTAGTACTAACTAAGACTGAAAAGACTCCTAATACCAAGAAAAATCTTAAGAAGGGCTTCCATAGTGATCCTATTGCGATATCTCATTGTTTTATAGAATGATTATGGACTAACCCTAATGTGTTATTGCTGCTAGCATTACATGTGTTTGTTGCTATGTTTGTTGTTGCGTATGGTTTCCATATTTGTATGTATGTGTTGTTTTTTTTATGTTTTTATGTCTTTGGATTTCATGTGGCACGTTGCCATGGAAGACTTTATCTTGAAATCCCTTACTAAGTTCTTTACAAAGAGCTTACGCCCCTTTCTATCCATTTTCAGGAACACCTGAAAGAGAATGTTCAAACTAATAGTTCTAGTTTGTGTTTTCCTCTGAAATTTTAGGTACATGAAATTCAATATGTATAGTATTAAAATGGAGTGTTTCATGATTTTTAGAGCACATTTTCTAATTTTAGTGTTGGTACTTTCTGCCTTATGCAGCAGCTGTCTTTTGAAGTTTATGGAGTGCATTGTGGTTGTAAGGCTCTCCAAGAAGCTAGTGTACATACCCAACTAAGGTAGGACATATATATGATGTATCTATGCATGTGAATACACTATTTATGGTGTATGGATGATATATGAAGCAACAAAGTGATGTTTGAGGTTGAATGTTCAATTCTGTCCATTTTGCAACTCATTAGCTGTTACAAAGAAAATTATGTTTAATGTTTATGGAATGCCACTAAATTCATGGAAATTAATTTCCCAGGTGTTTAAGACATGTTATAACCTGCCCATGTTGGTTTTGCACCTGGAAATGAAGTGTATGAATTTTATGAAATTTTGTATGGGAATTATGGTCATTAGTTGTACAGATTTGGTACCCTGTACTATAAGAGCCATAACTTACCGTAAATAATGAGTTTTGTTGTGAAATTTTGACCACACCCAGAGCACATATAGAGGTTAAACTAAAATTTTGAATTCCTAAATTTGGAACTCTGTAGCCAAAGATATGACATTCCAAAGTTGGCTAAGTTACTGTTCATCTGGTCAGAATTTGATAACCAACTTAAAAAATCCATAACTTGGTCCATAGGTGGGCTTCTAATGTAAAATAAAATTTATTGGTTTGCTATGAGTCTCTACTTGATAATGGAATAAATAAAATATGGGGTTACATGGCTAGAGTGATACAGTTTATTAGTGGAAGTTACAGGTGCAGTGGCTGGCCACTAGAGCTTAACAAGATTACCTAATGTGTGGAAGCCAAAACTAATAATTGTGCTAGTGTTTTCCTTCTTAGCTGCCATAGTGTGCATAAACGTAAATATGTGTGTTATGGTTTGACCAATATACATATATTTGCATAAAGACCAAGAGGGCCACTTAGGTAATATAGTGAGCATTGTTTTGATGGCCTACAGAACATGCATAGCTCCTAGGAAATTGACACATTAAAGATTGTCACTTTATTTAAGCTCTCAAAGTGGTAACAGAAGTTGGTATCAGAGCCAAGTTTTAATGTGGTTTATGTGCATATGACATGATGCATATAGTTGCATACATATAGCTTAGTTCGGTCAGCTGCTAGTGTTAAGTACCTAACACAGAGTATATATTGTGCTCTTCTGATTTTCATGAAACAGGAAAATGGTCACAACAAGGAGAGGGGATCAGGGACCCCTATGACCTCGTACTATGCAAAGGCAGGCCAACAGAAATGGAAGGGGTGTAGAAGAGCAACCAAAGTAGAAAACCCAGGACTTGACACGAACATACCACAAGTGTGGGTTGAACTACAAAGAAACCTATCCCAGATAAATGAAAACTTAGTAAGGTTACTGCAAGCTCGACAACAAGGAGTTCAAGTAACACAAGCATTACCACAGCAGCAGAACTAGGAAGTTGTTAGGAACAACCTAGTGAATGTTCCTTTTGATGAAAATGAAGAGAATGAAGATGCTAAAGATGAGGATGGAAGACATCCCAGAGGCAAAAGAATCAGGTATGAGATTGGCCAAGTATCCAAAGTCAATAACTCAGCTTATGACCCTTCCATGGGGGATGAAGCTGAAAGACCTAGTGAGAGGAGAAGAAGAAGTAGACATAGAGACTATATGGACTTAGAAGAATCACACAGGTCCAGAAGGCATAGAGCTGAAGATCTTTAGAGCTCTGATGATGTCAAATTGTTGGAAAGGTTTCCAGGCCTAAGACCTCCACAATTTCATGGCAGAGCTACACCAAAGAAAGTTGAAGAATGGCTAGGATTCATTGAGAAGATGTTCAAGAGGATGCACTTAAACTCCACCAAGAAAGTATCTCTAGCTACCTATAATCTTGTAGGTAGTGCAAAAATGTGGTGGAGAAATGTTAGAGATAGGCATGCTGACCAGAAAGGCAGAAAAGCAGATCATGAGCTAGAGATTACATGGCCTGAGTTCACAAGGTTGTTCTAAGACCAGTATATAAGTGATGCCATGAAAGACCTAAAGCAAGCTGAGTTTGATGCACTACAACAAGACAACCACAGTGTTCTGGAATACGAACACAAGTTCAACCAACTTGTGAGGTACGCACCACAATACCATGGGTTGGAAGAACTTATAGCCAAGAGGTTTGTCAGAGGCCTGAGACCAGATATCAAGAGAGTTGTTAGGCTTTTCAATGCTATTACATATCATGATGCTGTTCAGAAGGCTTTACTGATGGAACAGGAAGAGTATGAAAGTAAATGGTTTCCTAGTGGACAAGGAGAGACCAGCAAAGCTTGAAGACTACAGAAGCCAATGAAAGGTAACGACACTATGAAGGTTCAAAAACCTAGTATGGAGGGCTAGGCCAAGAATAAGTGATACAATCAAAGAAGGCACAACCAAGGATGGGAAGGATCCATTGAAGATAACTAGTGGACCATTGACAAGGAAGAAGGCTAGGGAGCTCACTAGTGCACTTCAAGCTTTTTTCTCAAGCCTTTTTATGGTGAATGGGCTTGGAATTTCGCAAGGAGCTGCTGGAACCTGCAAGAAATCATATGAAGATGATGGCCAAGCTTGGACTTTGACAGATTGGTGATGTTCCGGTAGAAAAACCATATCTTGAGTTGGAAAGATCAGAATTGAGTGATTTTTTATTCATTGGAAATCCAACATCTGGATCTACAAATCATATGAATACCATGAAACTGAATTTGCACGTTAAGGGGGGTCCAATTTAGCTTCAAAGTCGCGATTTGCGAGTCATCTCTGGTTCATAAGCAGTTGCAGTATTTTGGGCATATCTTTGGCTTTAGATGTCCGTTTTCTATGATTCAAGTGTCATTTCGAAGCTAAGAAATAGATATACAACTTTTGTGCTTTGCATTTTGATAAATAATGGTTGTATCAAGGTCAAATTTCATCTTGAAGAGCCCATAAGTGCACATGAGAAGACCATTTGGGGGTTTTAGGGGCAAACTTGTATTTGCACTTTATTTTCTTTATTTTCCTGATTATTTAAATTATTTAGAATATTATTTAGGCTATGGAATTAATTTAGGTCACATAGGTTAAGTGGCATATGCTGCACACATTAAACATGTGCAATTAGGTATTTGAGTCCTAATTTGACTAGGTGTTCTTGCGTCCTTTGTAACTTGGATTCCTAGGTGACTTGGGTTGTGAATTTTGTTGAGTCTTTTACCCTAGTTTAGGCCTATAAAAAGGCACATATTCTGGTTGTAAAACATAGCCACTACATGAAATAATATTGCTACTTTGGAGAGAATTTCTCTTTGGTTCTTTTTGGACTACCTTGGTGCACAAGTTCTTTGTGTTCTTGGTTTTCTTATACTTCCTGTTTCTAATCATAGGTTGATTAGGGCTAGGGGTTTTAAATCCAGTCTCTTTGATGTCTTATGGAGCATGAAAAATATCTTGGGCATGTTTCATGGTCTTTATACCATCGGGGTTCGCATCAATAAGTTTGTTGGCCTAAGGTGTCCTTGATGTAAGAAGTTTCTATTGGGTTTCAGGAGCCAAACAGCGTAGCGGAATTTAACCAAAACCCTCTAGGATCCAAGTGAAACGGGGTAAACCGGGTGTTCAAAAATTTTCATACCTAATTTTCGGTTGAGATTTCTCACTCAACTGTAGAGTCGAATCACAAAACCTGAACAGTTGACGTGTTCAGGCTCTCTATGGTATCCACACGAGCCTCTCAGGATCACCACGCTTCCACCACGTCCCGGCAGATGCGTTTCTCTTGCGCTCGCAGTGCTAGGTTGTGTCCTCCAAGGAATTGCAAGAGAAGAGTGTGGCTATCCTTTTAGAGGCTAGGGCAAGGACACCTGCGAATTTCTCACTTAAAAGTTGTATTTATAGTGAGACTCAACTTCCAGGCCTAATGGGTTTCAAAGCCCTAATCCAATTAGGATTTAATTTTGGGCTCACTAATGGCTCAACTCTTGGGCCCATTATTAATATGAAATTAAAGTGAAACCATAACCCAAATAATTAGCCCATGCACTCTAATGATCCAAATAGCTCTATGTGTGCGACCCAATAGGTTTTCGCCATGTTGGCATTGATCATAAATCACATTTATGACCATAAGCAATGAGCAGTGTCTAGCAACACATCATTGCTACCCAAGTGACAAGATTGTCAATGAATCGACTAAACCTTTATGATCATCACCGATATATGCCATTGTCCCTTTGTCCAAGATATCAAGACTAAGCACGAGACATGGAATGTGACACTCTCGTATAGCCCAATCTTTGGTTTCTTGATTACCGAGTAGACCAACTTAAACTGATTACATTGATATCGTATATCAACTCATCCGAGCATGGCCATGCATTTTCTAAGTCTCACTCTATCAAGGGGCCCGAAGATATCACTCCCGTTACGTAGGAGGGACAAATCCCAACTTGATCATACAAATCCCTCCAGATGATATGTGACATACCCAATGACCTCCTTCAAGTTCACTCAGTTACGAGCAACAAAGGAAAGTATCAAAGTATATGACTCACATGTAGAGAACCTTGATGATCTTAGGTCGAAGGACTACATATACCATGATCACTATGAGAATCACTTATGACACTCATATAACGATCCATGTAGTGTTCTCATGGTGGGTCGGTCCAGTACACAAGTTCTCCAACTTGTACCTATATGTAGACTACATATCTCATATTAGTCTCCACATATGCTAGTCATTATGTATTATTGCAACCCGCTCCACAATAATACTAGACCAGGGACGTTTAAGAATATCATTATTCTAGGGTTACAATTATGTTTGTTAAGTTACGCAGAAACAAAACAACAAACATAATTGCTGGATTAATGCCTTAATAAAATATCTTGACTCAATGTGCAAAAATACAATCATCTCATGATTGGCCTTTTGGGCACAACACTAACAGTTTCATGGCAAGAGGCCATGTTACTTTGAAACACAGGCATGTCTCAAATGTGGATCTTTGGATCACTAGATTAAGGACTGCCCTTTAGTCCAAAGAAGAGGGCAAGAACACCAAGGCCAAAATTGTCCTAATATGCCACCTGTTAGAGGCAATCAACCAAGAGGTCAAAGGCCTCAAATGCAAAGAGCTGGAAGGGTATTCCATATTGATACGGGAGAGACATCCCAACAAGGAGCACTTGGAGGTAACATTTATTTTAATGGTGTGCTAGTTAGTGTGTTGTTTGATATTGGTGCTTTAGTGTCTATTGTGGCTAGAAAGTTAACTGAATCCATGAAATTGTCTACAGAATTCATGCCTAGTATATCATTAGTAAGAATAGTAGGTAGTCCATGTCTTTTCACTAACGAACTAGCTAAGAATTGTAAGGTAGTAGTTGGAAAGACTAAGATTTTGACTAATCTGCTAGTGTTAAATATTCTAAAGTATGATATTGTTCTTGGCATTGATTGGTTAGCAAAGCATGGAATCAATATTGATTGTGTGAAAAGAGAAATCACATTGCCTGGTAATGAAGTGCATGCGTTAGTGAATTATAAGGAATTAGTGTATGAAATGCATGGCATGTAACTAGAAGTTATGGATGAAATTCCTGTGGTTTCTAAAGATGAATATTACACATTAAATGGTGTTGAAATTGATGTGGAAGTTCATAGAATACCTGTAATGAGAGACTTTCCATAAGTCTTTCCTAAAGACCTGCCAGGTATTCCCCCTCCAGGAGAGGTAGAATTTGAAATCAAGTTACAAATTGGGGCAGTACCAATATCCATACCTCTTTATAGAATGCCAATCACAGAGATGATTGAGCTCAAGAAACAACTTGATGAACTTCTTCAGAAAGGGTTCATAAGACCAAGTGTTTCACCGTGGGGAGCTCCAGTTCTCTTTGTGAAAAAGAAGGATGGATCATTGAGATTGTGTATTGACTACAGAAAGCTGAATGCTGTAACTATAAAAAACAAGTATCCACTCCCTAGGATTGAGGATCTATTTGATCAACTTAAGGGAGCAAAGATCTTCTCTAAGATTGATTTGAGATCTGGGTACTTTCAGTTAAGAGTAAAAGAGGAGGATATACCCAAGACAGCATTTCAAACAAGATATGGACACTATGAGTATACAGTTATGCCATTTGGCTTGACTAATGCCCCTGCTGCATTCATGGACCTGATGAACCATGTGTTCAGACCTTACTTGGACAAGTTTGTAGTGGTATTCATTGATGACATCCTAGTGTATTCCAAGGATGAAAGTGAACATGAGCATCACTTAACAACTATCTTGAACACATTATTGAACTATCAACTATATGCAAAATTTCCCAACTGCCAATTTTGGATTCCAAAAGTATCTTTCCTTGGACACATCAATGATGCACACGGCCTTAAAGGAGACCCAGAAAAGGTCAAGCTGTGCAAGAGTGGGAAAGACATAAGACTGTAAAGGAAGTCAGAAGCTTCCTAGGATTGGCAGGCAATTACGAAGGATTTGTACCAAAATTTTTCATGATTGCCTTAGTTCTTACTCAATTAACCAAGAAAGGTTAAAGATTTGAGTGGACTGATAAGTGTGAAAAGAGTTTTCAAGAACTAAAGAGCAGGCTGACTCAAGCCTCAATGTTGATCCTACTTGATCCAACTATGCCCTATATCATTTATACAGATGCATCTAGATCCGGGTTAGGATGTGTTCTAATGCAAGTTAGAAATGTGATTGCATATGGGTCAAGGCAATTGAGGCCTCATGAGCAAAACTATCCTACCCATGACCTAGAGCTTGCTGCAGTGATCTTTGCCTAAAAACAATAGAGGCATTACCTATTAGGAAGCTCATTTGTGGTATACACTGACCAAAAGAGCCTAAAGTACCTATTCACTCAAAAAGAGTTGAACATGAGGCAAAGAAGATGGTTGGAGTATATCAAAGACTATGACTGCAGCATTGAGTACACTAAAGGTAAAAGCAATTTAGTGGCAGTTGTATTAAGTAAAAAGTACACTGGCTTGCTAAAAGGTGGATTTTTGGCAGATACCAATGAAGAGAATAGTTTGATATGCCTTTGGCATAAGTGGCAATAGTGGGAAGAAGCACAAGTCTATACATTAACTATTCAGTCTGGGTGTATTGAGGAGAAAAGGAAGCCACAAAAAGCAGATCCAACCTGAAGAATATTTCAGGAGAAGACAAAGACTCCTTGTATGAATCATTTGCCTACAAGCAAGAATTATTGTACTTTAAGGACAGAATAAATGTGCCTAGCGGGCAAGAACTCAGAAATGAGATACTTGAAAAGGCTCACTTGAGCAAATTGAATATCCCTCCTGGAAGTGAAAAGATATACAAAAACTTGAAGACACATTTTTGGTGCCCAAACATGAAGAAAGACATAGCCACATATCTGTCTAAATGTGCAACATGGCAAAGAGTGAAAGTAGAGCACCAGAAGCTAGTAGAAACACTACAGACTTTACCCATTCTAGTTAGAAAGTGGGGTAACATAACAATGGACTTCTACTAGGTTGCCCATTACCAGATTAAGACATGACACAATCTGGGTCATTGTGGTTAGGTTAGCCAAGTCTGCTCACTTTTTGCCAATAAAGATCACAAACTCATTGGAAAAATTGGTACAAATGTACATCCAATAGATAGTAAGGCTGCATGGAGTGCTAGACTCCATAGTATCAGACAAAGATCCAAGGTTTACAGCTAGATTTTGGAGTACTTTTCACAATGCACTAGGATCCAAAATCCACCTGAGCACTGCTTATCATCCTCAGACCGATGGACTGATTGAGAAGATGATTTAGATATTTGAAGACATGCTCAGGAGTTGTATATTGGATTTTAAAGGGGAATGGGACCAACACTTACCTTTGGTGGAATTTTTTTATAGCAACGGTTATCAAACCACCATTGGTATGGCACCTTATAAAGCCCTTTATGGGAGAAGGTGCATGACACCCCATTGTTGGGTGGAAGCCTCAAATAAGCTCAAGTTGGGTCCAGAGATTATTGAAGACACAACAAGTAAAACCAAGAAGATACAAGAAAGAATAAAAATAGCTAATGAAAGGACCATTGCTTATGTGAACAAAGAAGAAGAGACTTGGAGTTTATGGTTGGAGACAAAGTGTGGTTCAAAGTAGCACCAACCAAAGGCACTATAATGTTTGGCAAACATACTAAGCTATCTCCAAGGTACATTGGTCCTTATGAAATACTAGAAATGGTTGGCAAGGTGGCTTATAGATTGGCTCTACCTCAAAGTATGTCAAGTGTCCATAATGTTTTCCACATCAGTATGCTTAAGAAGTGTTTGCTAGACACAAAGCATACTATAGCAGTGGAATACATACAGTTAAAGCCTATTTTGACATATAAAGAGAAACCTATAGCTATCTTAGCTAAGGATACCAGAAGGCTAAGAAACAAGCTTATTCCCATGATCAAAGTTTAGTGGTCACACCATTCTGAAAGAGAGGAGACCTGGGAAACTAAGAAAGGAATGCAAGAGAGATATCCAGAAGAGTACCCCAAGCTAAAGGCAATTTTGGAGAACCAAAATTTTTAAGGGGGGAAGAAATGTTACACCTTCACAAAATGGAAAAATTACAGCATAAGGACCTAAACTTCTATGCTTTAATTTTCACCGTAGTGTATGATTTTTGAATTGTAAAGTATTCAATATACACCCCCTTAGGTGGCAAAAACAATGATAGCTTGGTCCTTAGGAAAGCATTGGCACATCGCCTAATTTTCAAGTAACCTATGGACTAAATTTTAAGGTTACAAAAGTTGGGTACTCAATTGAACAAATTTCTAAAGATGGCTATGGAAAGGACATGGATGGAATTAAGGATATTGTTAGGGACCAAACTGATTAAGAAGGCAAAGTTGATCATTTATGGCATAATGTCAACTAAGGATTCAAGTGTCCACCTTTTTCACTAAAGGCTATAATGACCTTTGACAAGATTCAAGGTGGTCAAAAACATCATTTTTCTAGCCAAAATAGATGGATATAATCTGTCCAGGTGTTGGCCAAAGTTTCAAAAATTTGCATATATGCCACCAAGGCCAAAATGATGTATAAATGAGGAAAAATCTTCATTTTCTTGCCATTTCCTCTAAATTTCATACCCCAACAACCAAGGGTTCTTCCTTAACCTTCTCCACCATCCTCCATAGCCACGATACCTTAAGAAAGCAAGAAGAAGCAAGAAGAAGCAAGAGAAAGCAAAGAAGACATCAAAGAGTGCAAGAAAACCTAATTTTGTTTCTATTTCCATTTTTAGATTTCATAGAAAAAGGTAAGGGTTTTCTAAAGTTTCCTGAATTGTTTACTGTATTTCCAAACATCCATGAAGCTAAGACCATGCTTGGAAGAGAGCAAAAAGCTCAAGGAACCAAGTATGGGTTAAGGGGAAAGAAACATGACAAGGTTTTGGCCTTAGTGTTTGTTAGTGTTGTGCCCAAAAAGCCAATCATGAGATGATTGTATTTTTTGCACATTGTGTCATGATATTTTATTAAGGCATTAATCCAGCAATTATGTTTCTTTTTTTGTTTCTGTGTAACATAATAAACATAATTGTAACCCTATAATAATGATATTCTCAAACGTCCCTGGTCTAGTATTGTTACCATTCTGAGTATTTAAATAAAGTGATTAATTTTAGTGAGCTCAAGCCCCAAGCAATCCATGTCCTATAGGCCAAGCAGAACATGTTCACTATGTTTACCCAAGTGGCCCTCTTGGACATTATGCAAAGATGTGTATATTGGTCCAACCACCACACACATATTCACATACAATTTCATCTAGAAGTAATGATGATAATGAAATTCTTTATTCCTGGCCAATCTGAAATTTGAGTAAAATCCCCAAGTGCATGTACAATCATTTGCACACACGATGCTATTGGTGAGCATCTGTTTTTTTTTTCAAACTCCCACACTGTGTCCAACTCAAGTTATACCCATGTTATACAATGCCCTAAAGGTTTTAAACCCTTTAATACCCTTAAAAATTCAAAGGGAAACAGGTTTGAGACATTAAATCCATCTAAGTTTACAATTATGGATCTTACACTTAACCGGGTACAAAAGACCATATGAACAGTACTCAGCAAAATCAGCCAAATTTGACAGCCCATAACTCCGGCTACAGAGCACCAAATCCAGTGATTCAAAATCCAAGTTATTCCTCTTGAAGCGTTCTAAGTGTGGTCAAAATTTCATAGCCAAATCCTTTATGTACAGAAATTTATGGCCGCTGGAGTACAGGGCACCAAATTTTAGCCATTATTGACCATTATGCCCGTACAAAATTTCATAATATTCATACACTTCATTTCCAGGTGCAAAACCCACTTGGTAGTGTCCATATATGTCTTACACAGATGGGAAAACCATTCCCCTGAACTTAGAGTCCTTCTAACCATCATTCATAAAAATGCCATCAAAACAGCCCATAAACACCTTATGGACAGCGTTGTATACACACTTCAAACCACACTCCATTGATCCATATATCCTTCTCACACTACACATACAACATGCCCAGATCATTTACATGCAATGATGCACCACATACATGACAATAACTTAGTTAATATGTATACTAAGCTTCTTGGAGAACTTCAAAAGCACTAAGCACTCCAGAAACTTGAAGGGACCAGCTGCTGCGTAAGGCAGAAAGTACCATTACTAAAAATAGCTAATGTGCTCCCAAAATCATGAAACTTTCCAGTTTACAACTAAACATATGGGAGTTAATATAAATGAAATTTCACATAGAAATTCACACGATAGCTATTATTTTGAATGCTCTCTTTCAGGTGCTCCTGAAATGGACAGCAAGGGGGTAAGTCTCTTTGAAGAAACTTAGCAAGGGCTTATCATTAGAAACTTGAATTCCCAGAAACATACCTGAAATCAAGAGACATAAAGACACAAAAACAAAGCACATATACAAAAATATAGCCATCCAAATGAACAAAAAAACAGAACACAATCAAATGCAATGCTGGCAGCAATACATCATTAGGGTTAGTCCATAAACAATCAAATAAACAATATGTAATCACTATGGCAGCCCTCCTCAAGCTAATTCTTGATCTTAGGAGGTTAATCGGTCTTAGTTAGTACTAACTTGGGCTCTAGAAACCCCTGTAAAAACTGCCATCTTAGTGCATGAAAAACAGTAAGGCTGGAACATTGTTCATGCACTCCCCCTTAACCCATACTTGGTTCCTTGAGCTTTTTGCTCTCTTCCAAGCATGGTCTTAGCTTCATGGATGCTTGATTATCATCTTAAGACAGTAAAAAACCATGAAACATGAAGATAAAACCCTTACCTAAGCTGTGAAAGCTGAAATCTTCCAGAGATACACAACAAACCCAAAATTTAGGGTTTTTCTTGTTCCTGGTGCATCCGATTGTGTTCCTTTTTTATTTCTTGAGAGCTTGAGCTGTGGTGTCAATGGAAGCCTGTGGAAGAGCTAAGGAAGAAGGCTGTGGCTGGTTACGGCCAAAATGGCCAAGGAAAGGCAAGAAATCAAGATATTTTTCTTGATTTAATTAGTTTAACCTTAACCTTCACTTAGGTCACTATAAGTATGCCTTAAGCAAGGACTTTTTGGCTAATCTTTAGCCCACATTTTTGACCTTAGAACCTGGAAACAAAAGGCTGGGAATCCTAGAAATGGCCATCTTTGACTATTGTCAAAAGTTATCCCATCCTTAAGTTATTTTTGGGAACAATTGTACAGCTAGTTGTCCTAGGTTCTTGAATCATAGCTTTTGTTTCCTTTATGTAATTAAGCCTCCAAAAAATTGCTTCCATACAATTCAAATCCTTCCAAATCTCTCTTTTAGAGTTGTACAATTGAGTACCCAAGTCTTGAAATCTTGCAATAAGACCCATAGATCACTTGTAAAACAAGCAATCCTTTAGGGCTTCATTTAGTACCAAGTAACCATTGTAATCTTTTAGGGAGATGTACATTATTCACTTTACCCCTCACATTTCATTCACTATGGTGAAAATTATGCTATATAATGGTTTATAACCATTATGCCTTTATACTATAATTTTCCCATTTGTTGAGGTGGTAACAGTTCTCATAGTGGGTCGGTCCAGTACACAAGTTCTCCAACTTGTACCCATATGTAGACTACATATCTCATATTAGTCTCCACATATGCTAGTCGTTATGTATTATTGCAACCGACTCCACAATAATACTAGACTAGGGATGTTTGAGAATATCATTATTCTAGGGTTACAATTATGTTTGTTAAGTTACGCAGAAACAAAACAACAAACATAACTGCTGGATTAATTCCTTAATAAAATATCATGGCTCAATGTGCAAAAATACAATCATCTCATGATTGGCCTTTTGGGCACAACACTAACACAAGCCTCTACTGAGATCTTCTTGACCTAACTCCCACCATGGATATGAATCCTAGTGGTGAGTCTCAAAATCCCTTTGTGCAAGTGCTACTAGGCTCTACAGCCAAAGGAATACCCTAGTTAGTACAGTTACTTGACCAACAAACCATCTAAGTTACCCATATAGACTAGAATAACAAGGATTCTCAAGTGCAATACCTGTGCACAAAAAGCCACTACTGCAATAACCCTTAACAATTATCCAATCCAACAACTTCTGAATCTGCACAACATAACTAGGGAGTGAGAACATAACATTCTCAGTAAGGGGTCTTCAGTGTACCTACAAGAAAATTACTAAGGACACCACATCTGATAACATATGTAACCTACTATGAGCTCATACAGCCTAAGGGTCTAATATATGCATATATTTAGGTCCCTTGAGAGCTCTCCTCATCCTTCTCCTTAAACTAGAAGGCATTGCCTTGCCTACTAGCAAGCTGCGCTTTCCAGCCTAACTAGTGATAAATCACCAGCTGAACCTCTCCCTTAGTACGTTATGTAGGGGAATTATGATGGGACTATTGTAGACTAGGTCATTTAGACCTTGTAGACTAGGTGCACTAAGGTTTCACCTTGCAACCTCGTGGTTTCGGCACAACTAGGTCGCCAAGGGCTCTAAACCTTTCACCTGAGCTAACGGTACTTAGTTTTGCCCATTTGTAACTAGTTTCCTTGCTTATGGCTCAAGCAATCATAAAATCTTTCAAACCTTAAGGAAATGCTTAATTCTTGAGGGACTTTCAGAAGTCTCGGAGTACCCCCGGTATACTTAGGCCCCAAGGCACCCTAAGAACTCCCCTAGGTCTCACCTCAATCACCCTAGCAAAATGTGAGAAATTCTGTCGTCTTGCCTGTGGTGATGCATTCCCACAGTTGGTAACATTCAGACAACATTTGCATAATTGGCGATGTGTCACAAACTGGTGCATGAAATTGGCGACGCCTCACCAATTTGTGAATCTGCAGAATTGGCACGCATTTTACTGCTATGAACTTTGGACACTTAGTAAACATGGTAAACATGCTTGGAAAGCCTCCAAATTTCACACACACATAGCACATGTTGCATAGAATATAACCAACTATCACATGCCAATCTATGATGTCTCGTAACATCAGCAAAATCCTCTCAAACCTCATAGTCCACCACAATTCAACCAAATCCTTTAACTAATGCTATTGCTAGAATCACTCAAATTCTTCAAGCAAACTCAGGTCAATAGCATTAATTAGTCTTCAAGTCATAACTCCCTTACCTCAATTTCATGTGACAAGCAAGAATCAACCTCTTTTCCAATCAACTAAGCTCATCAAAGTCTCACCTAAGTTCCAATAAAAAACATAGGCACCAATCATCAAAACCTTACTTCCTAACCAAAACCCATGCTCCAAACTAACCAAATAACATGAATTCAACCAAGAACACGTTGGTTACCTCGTATCAAAGATAGGAGATATGATAAAACAAACTTCCAAGTTCCAAACCATGGTTTAATGCTTGAAATGAGCTCCTCATAGCTTATATACTCTTGATAGCTCTTCTTGGCACCAAGAAATCTTGATTTCATTATTAAATTGAGAGCAAAATGACAGTCAAAAGTTGGAAACAAGATTATGGTAGCCATAGCCTCACTTTCCCCTGCTTAAACCCTCACTTAACCTCCAAGCTACCAAAGTATTAACCTTAATACAATTAAACCCCCATTTTTTGGTACTTAGTTATTCTTGATTAAATTCTTGTTTATTTCTTCCAAGTTTTGGTTAAGATTGAAAGTTAAGTTATAAAATCTCATTTTAACTACTCGGGACTCGTCTCGGCTATTCAGGATGCAAAATAACCATTTTGCCCCTAAACTTCATTTAGTGCCTTAACTTCCTCGAAACTTAGTGAACTTTGCTAAACTTTTCTATTTTTGCTATGTAAACTTGAAACAGGGTTCCAACTTAATTTAGAACACTTTACCTTCCTCGGGAGTGCCTGCTACTAGGAGGTCCATCACATTCTCCCTTCTTTCTAGAATTTGGTCCCCCAAATTTTGCTGTAAGTCAGGAAAAATACTAGGATATCTTTTCAGCATATCCTACTCTGTCTCCTATGTAGCTTCCTCCTCACTATGGTTAGACCAAAGGATGTTAACCATTGGAATCGACTTAGTTCAAAGTTTCTTGACTTGCCTATCAAGTATCTAAACAGGTTTCTCCTCGTAGGTCAAGTCTTCCTGAATGGGTATCACTGAAGGATTAACTACTTGTCCCGGTTCCACTATGCATTTTTTGAGTAAACTAACGTGAAACACGTTATGCAGTTGAGATAGGTCAGGTGGTAATGCTAATTGATAAGCAACTTTCCCTCTCTTCTCCAATATTTCATAGGGTCTAATATACCTAGGGGCTAACTTTCCCATCTATCCAAAATGACTAACTCCTTTCATGGGCGACACTTTAAGAAGCACTTTGTCCCTAACTTCAAAACTCAAATCTCTTCTTCTCAAATTTGCTTACTTAGTCTGTCGGTCATTGGCTACCTCAATCCGTGCCTGGATTAACTTGATCTTAGCTATGGTATCAGCTATGATCTTAGGACCGATAACTACCCTGTCTACAGGGTCTACCCAACCATGGGGTGTCATACATCGCCTCATATACAAAGCCTCATACGGTGCTATACCAATAAAAGTTTAATAACTGTTATTATAAGCAAACTCAATCAGCGGCAGACGTTGATCCCAATCACCTCTGAAGTCAATAGCACACATATATAACATATCCTCCAAAGTCTAAATCACTCTATAAGATTGCCCATCAGTCTAAGGATGAAAATTGATACTGAGACTAACCTTACTTCCCAATGCTTCTTGAAAAGCATTCCAAAATCGTGATGTGAACCGAGGATCTCTGTCAGATATAATCTGGTCTGGTATCCCATGGAGTCTCACATTCTCCTTGAGATACAACTGAGCCAACTTCTCCAATGTATACGAAATCTTGATAGGTATGAAGTGTGCCAACTTCATCAGTCAATCGACTACTACCCATATAGCATCATGTTGACTCCGGGTATTCGGTAACCCTACTAGGAAATCCATAGTAACGGACCCCTATTTCTTCACTGGAAGAGGTAAACTTTGAAGTGTGCCCGTTGGTTTTTCATGTTCTACTTTAACCGTTTGGCATGTCAGACACTTTGCCACATGTCCCGCTACATCTCTTTTTAATCCTGGCCACAAAAAATGCGTCTTCAGATCATGATACATCTTACTAACACCAGGGTGAATATTCAAAGTACTACTATGTGCCTTCTATAGGACTTGCTACCTAAGTCCATCCATATTCGATACATAGAGATGATCTCCATAATGTAGTATTTCATTGTTGTATCTGAATTCCTTCCTCATAGTGCCAAGTTTTGCTTCTCCTGAAATTTTCTTCAACAATGGATCTTTCATCTGAGCTTCCTTAACTCTGACTAAGCAAGTTGATTGCACTTCCAGAGCATAGACTAGGGATTTCTGTCAGCTTTGCCATAAATTATGCAAAACTAAAAAACAATTCCCTGATGCTCATCTGGAGGAACTCATAGGCTGACCCTTAGGTAAGATCACTCCTATGTACTTCCGGCTCAATGCATTTGCTACCGCATTTACTTTACTAGCACAGTACTCAATCAAACAATCATAATCTTTTATGTATTCAATCCATCGTCGTTGTCTCATTTTCAAATCCTTCTGGGTAAATAGATACTTCAAACTTTTATGATCAGTGAAGATCCTGAATGATCTCCCCATCAAATAATGTCTCCACAACTTCAATGCAAAAATTACTGCCGCTAGCTCAAGATCATGAATAGGATAGTTCAATTCATTAGGCCTCAATTTTCTTAAACCATATGCGATCACCTGACTGTCTTGCATCAACACACATCCTAAACTAGAAGCTGATGCATTAGTGTATACTGTAAAAGCTCTGTTCTGATCCGGTAGAATAAGTACAAGTGCACTAGTCAATCTTGTCTTCAACTCAATATAAGCTTCTTCACAATCTGTTGTCCACTCAAACTCCTAAGTTTTCTTGGTCAAGGCTATTAATGGTACAACTATCACAGAGAATTTCTCTATGAATCATCTATAATAACCTGCCAAGCCCAAGAAACTTCTAACTTCTATAACTGTAGTTGGTCTTTTCCACTCAACTATCGCTTGAACCTTTTTAGGATCAACTGGCAATCCCTAAGCGTTGATAATGTGCCCCAAGAATTGAATCATTTCAGACCAAAACTCACACTTAGATAACTTTGCATAGTACTGATTATCCTTTAGCACTTGCAATACTATTCTAAGTTGTTTTTCATGCTCTGATGAAGACTATGAATATATCAAGATGTCATCGATGAAAACCTCAACAAACTGATCCAAAAACGGTTTAAAGATCCAATTCATGGCTTCCATAAACACTGCTGGAGCATTTGTTACACGAAATGGCATAACTGTGTATTCATAGTGCCCATACCTCATTCTGAAAGCAGTTTTTGGGATATCTTCCTCCTTAACTCTGATTTGAAAGTTTCCAGACCGAAGGTTAACTCTAGAAAACACTTTTGGTCCTCTGAGTCTATCAAACAGATCATCGATTCTAGGAAGCAGATACTTATTCTTGATTGTTACTACATTCAACTTTTTATAGTCGATGCACAATCTAAAAGTTCTGTCCTTTTTCTTCACAAACAACACCGAAGCTCCTTACAGTGACACACTAGGCCTTATAAAGCCTTTCTCTAGCAGTTCCTCCAACTACTTCTTTAACTCATCCACTCAGGAGCTGACATCCTATAAGGTGGTATTGAAGTATGCTCAACCCCTGGCTGCAGATGGATTATAAACTTAGTATCCCTCTTGGGTGGTAACCCAGGTAACTCTATTGGAAACACTTCAGGAAATTGATTGGCTACAGCAATCTTCTCAAGTTCCTCCTCAATGGCCACCCCATTCAATGAATAATACTGTTCTTCACTAACTATGGGGATGGTATCCATAAGTCTAAGATGCAAACTCTTAGCACTAGACGCCAATCCTCCTGTGCAAGTCACTCTAACTCCCAAAGCATCAGTAATGTCGACTGAGTGATTCACACAGTCAATTTGTGCCTTACGCTTACTTAGCCAATCCATTCCCAAAACTAGGTCATAGGACCTCAATTCTATCACCCATAACTCACAACAGAAATCATGGTCGCCTAACTACAAGGGATACCTAGTATTCACTTCATTGGTCATAATAAAACTCCTCTCTGCAGTCTTGATGAGTCTTAACTCACTCAAGATTTCTTGTTGCAATTTAAACTTGTCTACCAAAGTAGATGATATCACTAAAAGAGTAGCTCCTATATAAAAAAGCACTCTAACACTACAGCTCTAAAAAGTAAAATTACCTCGAACGGTGGCTAGTTGTCTGGTCACCTGACTCGCCAGGGCAAAAACCCTCAGTTTAACGGTTGCTGTGCCTACACCAAGTCAATTTCCAATGGCAAGGGGTACAGGAGGTAAATTCCTGGGTGACCTAACAAAGGTCAAGCCCTCAAGCAATCTCTCACCCAATGTCCTTTCTAGCCACAGATATTGCAAATATCTGTCCCCAGTGTACATGGTCTTCCACCATGAAATCGTCTACACACCTTGGTTTTCAACCGTCAGTCATTTCCCGTCACTATTTCCTAGCTTGGTTGGTCAACCTCTACCTTTTTACTTGGTGTCCTTGAGTCCTCAAATTCCCGTTCTAACATTAATGCTTTTTGGACCACTTGGCGATAGCTTCTAATATCCCCTGTCGCCATATACCTCCTAAGCACGGGTTTCAAACCTTGAAAGAACTTCTTAGCCTTTAATTCATCATTACCAAACATGTAAGAAGCATATCGAATAAGTGACTTATAGCGCTGCGAACACTCCAGTATGGACATTTCTCCTGGTACCAAATTCTCAAACTGAATCCTCATTTGGTCTTCTGCAGTTTCACTAATATATTCCCATCGGAACTTCTTCTCAAAGTCTGACCACTTAAGCACCTTTTTCTTGTGCTTTGGTCGGGTACCATTACTCTCCCTTAGCATCTCCATCACATCATCCCACCATAAACTAGCTCTTCCTCTAAAAAAGAAAGGTACTAAGGTCATCCTCTACTCAGACTCATAGCCTCCACAAGTGAAAAGTCAATTCATCCTAAACAACCAATCTTCTGCTCGATCAGGATCACCTGTCCCATCAAAGCTCGGTGGATCCACAGTCTTAAATTTCTCAAGCAATTTCAACTGGGATGGGGTGTCTCCCCTCCTTGGAGCCTCCATAACTTCTGGCTCTTCCTCCTTCTGAACCCGAGTTCTCCGTTCATGAGCCATAGGCACTTGGTATTCATACCCTGTGCCACTTAGACCATAGTCTCTGTCAATCCCTATAGTACCCTGGATATCTCATCTAGCCTTGCCACAACTAGGTCACTAGAACCCTCACAAGGTTCCCTAGTTCCCCTTGAAGTTCCTGACCGAGTGTTAACCATAGCAACCTGTAACCAAAGCCAGACAATATTCCCCAGATGTTGGTTAGTACTAATTTTCTAGCACATGGACATTCCAATCTAGACCTTAGTGTTAGCCTCCAATATCTATGAAATAAGCTCTAAGCTCTGATATGAAAAACTGACACGGCCGTCCTTGGCCTTTGCCCAGGAAGCCCTATGAGAGCTGGTCTCACGGTGGTCGCAATTGGCTAGTTGTATATGTGTCTGGATTAAAATCCTATGATACTAGTTGCTTATCCTAGAATATGCAAGATGCATGCTCTTCATGGTTTGACTTGGATTAACAAAAACATAAAACATTAACTTGGCCAAGTAATTTTTACAAAAAGTAAGCACAAATAGCAAAGCATACAAAATCAACATTTATGTGAATTTACTACACATAACAACTCGTGGGAGCATTCATACATAAATTAGACTAATGGCCTCACCTAAAAGCAACCTTAGAGTCTAGGAATCTTCATAACATAGACTATGGAGGCAACTAGAGTACTGCATATATACAAGCCTCTACTAAGATCTTCTTGACCTAACTCCCACATTGGATATGAATCCTAGTGGTGAATCTTAAAAATCCCTTTGTGCAAGTGCTACTAGGCTCTGCAGCCAAAGGAATGCTCTAGTTAGTACTGTTACTTAACCAACAAACCATCTAAGTTACCCATGTAGACTAGAATCACAAGGATTTTCAAGTGCAATACCTGTCCACAAAAAGCCACTACTACAATAACCCTCAATGGTTATCCGATCCAATAACTTTTGAATCCGCACAACATAACTAGGGAGTGAGAACATAACATTGTCAGTAAGGGGTCTTCAGTGTACCTACAAGAAAATTACTAAGGACACCATATATGATAACATATGTAACCTGGTGTGAGCTCATACAGCCTGAGGGTTTAATATATGCATATATTTAGGTCCCTTGACACCTCTCCTCATCCTTGTCCTTAAACTATAAGGCATTGCCTTGCCTACTAGCAAGCTGCGCTTGTTAGCCTAACTAGTGATAAATCACCAGTTGAACCTTTCCCTTAGTATGTTATGCAGGGGAATTATGGTAGGACTATTGTAGACTAGGTTGTTTAGACCTTGTAGACTAGGTGCACTAAGGTTTCACCTTGCAACCTTATGGCTACGGCATGGCTAGGTCGCCAAGGGTTCTAAACCTTTCACCTGAGCTAATGGTACTTAGTTATGCTCATTGGCAACTAGTTTCCTTGCTTATGGCTCAAGCAACCATAAAATCTTTCAACGCTTAACTCTTGAGGGACTTTCAGAAGACTCGGAGTACCCCTGGCATACTTAGGCCCCAAGGCACCCTAAGAACTCCCCTAGGTCTCACCTCAATCACCTTAGCAAAATGTGAGAAATTCTGCCATCTTGCTTGTAGCAACGCATCACCACAGTTGGTACGTTCGGACAACATTTGCACAATTGGCGACGCGTCACAAACTGGTCCATGAAATTGGCGACGCATCACCAATATGCGAATATGTAGAATTGGCACGCATTTTACTGCTATGAACTTTGGACACTTAGCAAACATAGTAAACATGCTTGGAAAGCCTCCAAATTTCACACACACATAGACCATGTTGCATAGAACGTAACCAACTATCACAAGCGAATCTATGATGTCTCGTAACATCATCCAAATCCTCTCAAACCTCATAGTCCACCACAATGCAACCAAATCCTTTAACTAATGCTATTCCTAGAATCACTCAAATTCTTCAAGCAGATTCATGTCAATAGCATTTATTGGTCTTCAAGTCATAACTCCCTTACCTCAATTTCAAGTAACAAGCAAGAATCAACCTCTTTTCCAATCAACTAAGCTCACCAAAGTATCACCTAAGTTACAATAAAAAACATAGACACCAATCATCAAAACCTTGCTTCCTAACCAAAACCCAAGCTCCAAACTAACCAAATAACATGAATTCAATCAAGAACATGTTGGTTACCTCGTATCAAAAATAGGGGATATGAGAAAACACACTTCCAAGCTCCAAACCATGGTTTAAATGAGCTCCTCCTATCTTATATGCTCTTGATATCTCTTCTTGGCACCAAGAAATCTTGATTTCAAGGATGAATTGAGAGCAAAATGAGAGTGAGAAGTTGGAAACGAGATTATGGCAGCCATAGCCTCACTTTCCCCTTCTTAAACCCTCACTTAACGTCCAAGCCACCAAAGTATTAAGCTTAATACAATTAAACCCCCATGTTTTGGTACTTAGTTGTTCTTGATTAAATTCTTGTTTATTTTTTCCAAGTTTGGGTTAAGGTTGAAAGTTCAGTTATAAAAACTCATTTTAACCACTTGGGACTTGTCTCGGCTATTTAGGATGCAAAATTACCATTTTGCTCCTGAACTTTATTTAGTGCCTTAAGTTCCTCGAAACTTAGTGAACTTTCCCAAACTTCTCTATTCTTGCTCTGTAAACTTGAAACAGGGTTCCAACGTAATTTAGAACACTTGACCTTCCTCAGGAGTGTCTGCTACTAGGAGGTCCATAACAAGAAAGGTTCAAAATAGCTATTGAAAGGACCATTGCTTATGTGAACAAAAGAAGAATAGGCTTGGAGTTTGTGGCTGGGGACAAAGTGTGGCTCAAAGTAGCACGAACCAAAGGCACTATGAGGTTTGGCAAACATAGTAAGCTATCTCCAAGGTACATTGGTCCTTATGAAATACTAGAAAGGGTTGGCAAGGTGGCTTATAAGTTGGCTTTATCGCCAAGTATGTCAAGTGTCCATAATGTTTTCCACATTAGTAAGCTTAAGAAGTGTTTGCTAGACACAAAACATACTATAGTAGTGGAAGACATACAGTTAGAGCCTAGTTTGACATAGGGAAAGAAACCTATAGCTATTTTAGTTAAGGATACTAGAAGGCTAAGAAACAAGCTTATTCCCATGGTCAAAGTTCAGTGGCCACACCATTTTGAAAGAGAGGCGACCTGGGAAACTGAGAAAGGAATGCAAGAGGGATATCTAGACGAGTACCCAAAGCTAAAGGCAATTTTGGAGGACCATAATTTTTAAGAGGGTAAAAACTGTTACACCTACACAAAATGGGAAAATTATAGCATAAGGACCTAAACTTATATGCTTTAATTTTCACCATAGTGCATGATTTGTCAAGTGTAAAGTATTCAATATACACCCCCTTAAGTTGCAAAAATGATGATAGCTTGGTCCTTAAGAAAGCATTGGCACATCGCCTAATTTTCAAGTAACCTATGGACTAAATTATAAGGTTACAAAAGTTAGGTACTCGATTGCACAAATCTCTAAAGATGGCTATGGAAAGGACATGGATGGAATTATGAAGAAAGGACATCGATGGAATTAAGTATATTGTTGGGGACCAAAGTGCTTAAGAAGGCAAAGTTGATCATTTATGGCATAATGCCAACTAAGGATCCAAGTGTCCACCTTTTTGTCTAAAAGTTATAATGACCTTTGATGAGGTTAAATGTGGTCAAAAACATCATTTTCCCAGCCAAAATGGCTGGAAATAACCTATCCAAGTGTTGGCCACATTTTAAAAAATTTGCATATATGCCACCTTGGTCAAAATGATGTATAAATAAACAAAAATCTTCATTTCATTGTCATTTTCCTTAAATTTTGGTATCCAGTAGCTAAGACCTCTTCCTTAAGTTCTTCCATCATCCTCCGTAGCCACCATACCTTAACAAAACAAGGTGAAGAAAGAGAAAGCAAAGAAGACATCAAAAAGAGCACATCAAAGAGAAGGCAGGGAACCAAGTATGAGTTAAGGGGAAAGAAGCATGGCAAGGTTTCAGCCTTAGTGTTACCATGCTAAAGATGGAAGCAAGAAAGAAGGGTTTCTAGAGCCCAAGTTAGTAATAACTAAGACCTGAAAGACTCCTAAGGCCAAGGAAAAGCTTGACGAGGGCTGCCATAGTGATCTTATTGTGATATCTCATTGTTTTCTTGAATGATTCTTGACTAACCCTAATGTGTTATTGCTGCCAGCATTACATATGTTTGTTGCTGTGTTTGTTGGTGCATATGGTTGCCATATTTATGTGTATGTGTTGTTTTTGTATGTTTTTATGTCTTTGGATTTCAGGTGATGCATTGCTATGGAAGGCTTTACATGGAAAGCCCTTGCTAAGTTCTTTACAAAGAGCTTACTCCCCTTTCTATCCATTTTCATGAACATCTAAAAGAAAACGTTCAAACTAATAGTTATAGTTTGAGTTTTCCTGTGAAATTTCTGGTACATGAACTTCAATATGTATCATATTAAACTGGAGTGTTTCATGATTTTATCAGGGCATTTTCTAATTTTAGTGTTGGTACTTTTTGCTTTACGCAGCAGCTATCTTTTGAAGTTTATTGAGTGCATTGTGGTTGTAAGGCTCTCCAATAAGCTAGTGTACATACCCAAACAAGCTAGGGCATATGTCTGATGCATCTATACATTTAAATACACTATGGATGGTGTATGGATGATATATGAACCAATAAATTGATTTTTGAGGTTGAATGTTCAATTCTATCCATTTTGCAACTCATTAGCTATTCCAAAGAAAATTATGTTTAATGTTTATGAAATGCCACTAAATTTAGGGAAATGACTTTCGCAAGTGTTTAGGACATATAAGAACCTGCCCATGTTGGTTTTGAACCTGGAAATAAAGTGTATTAATTTTATAAAATTTTGTGTGGGCATTATGTTCATTAGTTGTACAGATTTGGTACCCTATACTGCAAGAGCCATAACTTACCGTACATATTGATTTTTGCTATGAAATTTTGGCCATACCTAGACCACATACATAGGTTGATCTAAAATTTGTAATTTCTAAATTTGGAACTCTATAGCCAAAGATATGACATTCCAAAGTTGGCTAAGTTACTGTTGATCGGGTCAAAATTTGGAAACGAATTTAAAATATCCATAACTTGGTCCATTGGTGGGCTTCTCATGTAAAATAAAATTTATTCATTTTCTCTGAGTCTCTACTTGATAATGGAACAAAGAAAATAGGGGGTTACATAGCTAGAATGATACAGTTTATTAGTGGAAGTTACAGGCGTAGTGGCTGGCCACTAGAACTTAACAAGATTGCCTAATGTGTGGAAGCCAAAACTAAGACTTGTGCTAGTGTTTTCCTTCTTTACGACCATGGTGTGCATGAAATGTGAATATGTGTGTGATGGTTGGACCAATATACATATATTTGCATAAAGACCAAGAGGGCCACTTAGGTAATATACTGAGCATTGTTCTGATGGCCTATAGAACATGCATAGCTCCTGGGAGATTGACATATTAAACATTGTCATTGTATTTAAGCTCTTAGAGTGGTAACAGATGAAACGACCCCTCATGGGCCTGCCCATGAAGCCTATGGGAACTTGTCCCACACTAGTTGCAATTGGCTAATTGATTATGCGCACACTACTTAAAACCTTCATGCTTCTAGTTAATTAACTTACTGTGCAATCATGCATGGATAAATGCTTTGAATTGAATGATTAAGTAGTTAAAAAAACCATAAAACATTGCCATGGCATTTCATTAAAACTGAACATCAAAACTGTCAAAGCATACAAAGCATTTATGTGGTCAACTATAGATAATCAACCACGTGTGAACATCAAAGCAAAAATAAACTATGCTCACACCCAAGAGCGACTCTAGAGTACACTACTCATACATGAACATTGAAGGTAAATTAGTGTATGAAAGCTATACATTCAACAACTCAGATGAGATCCATAACTAAGCTTCCACCTTAGAGCAAACTCCTAATGGCAAGCCTCGAAAGCCCTCCCTTGTGCTTCACTAACCTCTGTTGGCCAAATGACAACTATAGCTAGTACTATAACATAGCCAACAAAGCAAACCACAAACTAGAATCCTAAAGATTTAAATAAACCATACACCTTCTCGTGAGCCTATCTCAACAACCCTTAATGGTTGTCGGCCTTAGAGAACATATCTGCACAACAAAGACTAAGGGAGTGAAAATCAACAATTCTCAGTAAGGGATCCTTCAAACTGTAAGAAAAATACTTAGGATGAACATATATATGATATACGAAATCTACTACATGCACTTGCAGTTTGAAGGCTAACATATGCGCATACATTTGAGTCACTTGGGACCCCTCCTCTTCCTAGCCCTCTCACGGGTGTCACTCCATGCCTAGTGATAGCCAAAGTGCTATCGCCCCGAACACCTAAGGACCCCGAAAAGAAGGGAGCCAAACGCCTGAGGCAAGCGACCTCGGTAGCCCGCCAATACCAACCTCGAAAAACTACCGTATTGGCTCCATCGGGAGGGCGACCGAGTTAGCTTCGGGGATAAATGCCTGCCACCTTCTGCAGGTGAAAGCCCCCCGAAGGGCTAACTTCGGAGCCAGCGAATACCTCGAAGAACCACTGCGACTCCGGGAAAAGGTCCCTCATTCCGAAGTGAGACATCAACCAAGGGGACCTTGGAGGTACGGTAGGAGCCAACAAGGAGCCTCTGAGGTTGCGCCCGTACACCCTACACACCGCCCTCGCAGACACTCTGATGCGCCGCTACTACCTACGTCCTGTCATGTAGGGCTATGATTATCGCAGCTTGTCGCCCGAGGAGCCTACAGGCGGCTAGGGGCCCCCCACGCCCAGAAGTACGGACGATATCTGTCCATACACGTGCTGCAATCTGAAGGGCTCACCCCCTCCTATATACCAGGGGAATGGTTGCAGGCAGGGGGATCTCTCTCCTCTCTCCGCTTTGAATCCTTTCCTTCCAGTCCTCAAGAGAAAACACGGCCAGGCAAGACTCTCTTGTACTTGCTGCTATCTCTCCACCCCTCCAAAAGCACTGACTTGGGTGTTGGAGGTTCCTCCCCAGAAAAAGACTATGGGGACCTCCTAACCCCTGTTTTTTGAGCATTTCAGGCGAGTCCTCCTGAGGAATCCCGTTTCAGGTGCTCTCCTGTACCGGAAGCCCTGCTTGGCTTTCCCGTACCACGCAACGATCATGCTGCCGGCCATCATCTGAACACGCTTGCACCTCTGGAAGCATCTGCTGTATTCAACACGACACACAGTGGAGCTGCCGATGGGCATCATTTGGCACCGTCTGTGGGCAGTCACTCCCAGGTTGTCGTTGTTAAAACTCGGCGTTCTAAGGACAAGGGACCTCCGAGGTCCCCGTCCGCGCTAGAGGTTCAGCCGGCAACCGAACGACTACAGCAGGGACTTCCGTGCCTGAGGACAAACATCCTCTGACTACTACCATAGGCTTCCTGCGTGAGTTCCCACGCCCTGTCGTGGCTGGAATGACGCAGCAGATTGACCGAAGATGGCCACATCCAAATTCGAGCCAAAGGCCCTCCTGACCAGTACCTCATCGGGAGAAGGATCCCATGTCAACTCACGAGAGTTCGAAAGTAGAGATCAATAAAGATGAGTCCTCAACGGGAAACATGCCCTTCAAAATGCAACCTGCGGGAGAAGCATGGTCAAAATGACCCCGAGCTCCTCGTCGAAGAAGTTCTGCACCCAAGGAAAGGTTGCCGTCTCCTCGGCTACAAGGACATATGCCCATTACCCCAAAAAAGCCATCTACGCCTTGCTATTTGCAGAAAGAAGGCTATGACTCTACTTCCAAAGTCACGCTACCACTGTCCGGAGTAACTCGCCTCTGCGCGATGTCATGAAATGAGTAGATCATTTAGGAAGATCATCAAAAGGGTGCATTGAGCTCGAAGAATACTGCATCACATACGAGCCTAGAAGGGCAATAAAAGCCTAGGCACTGGCAGACTTCATTTCCGAAATCCAAGGAGTAGAAAATGCTGAAACCAACGAGGGAAACCGAGCGAAGGTAGATCTAGAGTGGAAACTCCTTGGAACCCCGAGCGCATAACATCAGGGCGCTTGAGTAGCCCCTCGGGAGCCCGAGGGCAGAGAGGCAACCGGAGCAATCAAATGTGGTTACCAAAGTGTTGGGCCATCCGAGCGTGGCAACGCTGAGTATAGCAACCTCGGACAAAGGGTGGAAAGACCTTACAAAGAGGTATCTCGCAACCAGAGAGTCTCGAAAATCCTCACGAAGTGGCAGAAAGTGCGAAGACGTTCTAGATGATATTCCTTAATTGAGGAGGAATTATACCGGCCAAGGTACACAAATCCGTTACAAAGATGTATCGGTAAAAAGGGTGCAGGACAATTCGTCCAGGAGGTGTGAAAATCGCCAGAGACACACTAGCACCCAAAAGTTGCCTTCGAAGTGGATAACCCCGGAAGAATACCCTTGCCTGTTTGAAGTATGGGGCCTAGACCTCACTGGGCCACTCCTGACAACACCCGAAGGAGTGAAGTCCTGCGTAAATAGCAGTGGACTACTTCACTGAGTGGGATGAGGCAGAACCCCTAACAACCATTCTGGCAAAAGATATACAAAAGTTTATCTGGAAGAACATGATGTGCGGATTTGGCAAACCGACGGTAATAAGGGCCGATAATGGTTCCCAGTCTATGAATGAGGGATTCCAAGAATTCATCACCAACTTCGGAATAAAAACGCAGTTCGCCCCACTAGCTCAGCCCCAGAGCAATAGACAAGTGGAGGTAGCCAACAGAGCTATATAAGAGGGACTGTAAAAGAGGTTGGGGGAAGCAAAGGGAAAATGGCCAGCAAAACTTCCTACTGTACCAAGGAGTTATCGGACAACTCCCCGAGGGGTCACGGGGGTGACAACTTTCTCGCTTATCTCCATACAGAGGCCATTATCCCTGTTGAAATAGTATGGCCATCAATCAGAATACAAGTGATTGAAGAAAGAGGAAACGACCTCGGGTTGAGAACTAAGCTCGACCTAGTTGACAAAGACAAAAATGGCCGAGCTCAGAAGAAAGGCCTTTCAGCAAAAGGTGGCCATAAGCGAAAACCTGCATGATAGGCCAAAAGAAATAACGAAAGGAGACCTCATCCCCCGAAAGGCCGAGTTTGAACCCTGAAAACCGTCCCATGGGCTACCTCGGCCAAACGGGAAAGGGCCTTATTTGGTCCTAGACGAGGTCCGAAAATGAGTATACAAGCTTGGCGACACCGAAGGACGAAAAGTGAAAAGTACATGGCACTCAGATGCCTTAAAGAAATTATATACTTAGAATTGTACATAAGAAATTGTACAAGTCAGAAATTTTTCTAAGTACAGAAGTTTTCCCCTTTCTTAAAGTACTCGCCGAAGAAAGGTGAAGTCCATTGACTCCCGAAAGTCTTGTTTTCCTTCCAAAGTTGGTTGGGTTATATGCCCAGAAAAGGTGAAGTCCATCGAGTACGGCCAACAAAGACAGCCTAAAACTTGCCTAAGTAAACTTCAGAAACAAAGAGAGTTTACTCGAAGGTTGGCCGATGAAACAAGCAAAATGTACCTTTCCGAAGTCCCCTGACCAAAAGTGGTCTGGACAATTGGGAAACAAAAATTGCTCGTACCTTTCCGAAGTCCTTTGACCGAAATGGTCGGGAAAACAGGGAAAAATTGCTCAAAAGAATTAACCAAATTATGAAGGAAAATTCATTGAAGAAGGTCTTAGTACAAGGAGAGGGTTACAAGAAGAAAAATACAAAGAACAAGAAGAAGGCAAAGGCCCTAGAATATCTAAGGGACCCCAGCGTCATGGGAAGCTCCGGCTCCTGAGTCTTCTACCGCCGCCTTCGGTGCAGAAGAAGGGGCAAATGGCAGGTTGAGGAGCTCGACTTTCGATCAAGTCCACCGAGGCCCTTCAGCAATATCCAGGGCAGCCAAGAAGGAAAGCTCGAGGTCCGGATATCTCTTCAGAAATTGATGACGAGCTAGGCAGATGCCGTCCTGAAAGGCAACCTTGGTCGCCTGAACGGCTTTGTCTTTTTCCACGTCCAAGTCCTCCGCCTCATTCTGATGATCCGAAACCTCATTCCGAAGGTCCGCAACCTCCTTTTCCAGCTCCTTTATCTTCTTCTTCTTCTTCAAATCCTTCTTTAGCGAGTTGACCTTGGCTTGAAGTTCGGCCTTGTCAGCAAGAGCCTTCATCAGGAGAGCAGCTTCTTCTTCATTCTCCTTCTGAATGGCCTCGTTGGCCGAAGTTAAGCTCAGAACCTTTTCACCAAGGTTGGACATCTTCTTGGAGAAATCCTTCAAGAGCTCCTCTTGGCCCTTCAAGAATTCTTCCCGAAGATTGGCAACCTTCTCCTTGGCTATTCGGCTCAACTTGGTGTTCGTCACGACCGAGTTAGCACAGAAGACCTTGGGCTTCACTAATTTATCTTCGGCCCAAGCCCGAACCAAAGATTGCTTTGCTGCCCAAGCTCGAAGGTATCCACTATACCCCAGCAGCAGTAAAAAAGAAGGAACTTAGTGAAATTTACACAAGGAAAATCCAAAACACTTAGGCAAAAAAGTGGGAGGAAAAATGAAGGAGCCTGAAGAATTACCTGAGCAGCATGCTCGGAAACTCTAGCGACAAGGGAATCCTCGGAGGCACACTCCTCGGCAACTACCTTGAAGGAAGCCTGAGTGAGTACGGCCCTCGCCATTTCCCGGCAATCCTCGGAGAATAGATTCATGTCCTCCTTGAAAGACCAGAACAGCTCCCTTGGAACTTTCTCTTTTGCAATGTGGGAATCCCGAAGAGCCCGCCTTCGGGCATGCTCAACCATCCAGGCTGAGGGCGCCAAATCCTCTGCAAAATAGAAAACATGCGTCTCATCAGGCAAAACTCCTTGACTGGGAAATCCATGAGATTGAGAAAACTGAAAAGGGGATTAGAGACAAACCTGGCGCAACCTCAGCGACATCGTCGTCGGAGTCCCGGACCTCTTCCACGTCGGCAGGGACATGTTTGCCTTTGGCCCTTCGGCATTTTTACAACTCCTCGACAGAGGGACTCCTTGCCAAAGAGCCCAAAAGATCCACTGACGTGGCGGGACTCAGAGAAGCAGTAACAGCGACCACCCCGATAGGAACCTCTACGGGAGTTTCAGGTTCGGCGAGAGTTGCAACCTTGGTGGAAGTTGCAACCTTGGTAGAAGTTGCAATGACAACACCAACCTCCGTGGAAGTTACAATGACACCGCCGACCTCCGCCACATCCTCCGAGGGTGGAAGAAGGGTGTCCTTCTTTGCCTTCTTGGCCGAAGACGGTCCGCTCCCAGTAGTCTTGCGCCTCTTGGAGACGCCTTTCTTCGTTTGCTCTCCCTTCTCGGCTTGGCCAAGGAAGAGAGACTTATAGTAGGCAGCAGACTCGTCGCCCATCTCTGAAAAAGCGGGAAAACATCAGTGTGAGTCTAGACAGGCGCTTATGCTAAAAACTTTGAAAGGAACTTACTTTCAAAGAAGGCTTTATAAGTGAGCTCGCTTCACTAGCCAAGAGTCCTTCCCCTCGGTAGCAGGAGCTGGCATGCCAAGATTCATCTTGTGCTCATTAACCACCCCCAACTCCCGAAGAACATCCTCAGTCATAAGTTTCCACATGATGGGGAAGGGGTAGAGAGAGCGTGGAGGGACCTCGGCATCCTAGTCGGCGACAGCACAGATACGTTTGTCGAAGTCCTCAAACCTTGCTGCCAACTCGGGAGTTAGCAACTTCTTGGGATCCACGACATCCATCTCCAGCTTTCCTCGAGCCCACTTTGTCGGAACATACGACCAGGCCTCCGCCACCTTTAGGAAGAAGAACTTCCTTTGCCACCCTCGCCAACTATCTTTGGTAGTGAAGGTGAACATGAATTTTTTGCTCCCAAATCCCTGAGGTAGCATAAAATAAAAGCCACCCTTCGGGACCGGATAGAGCTTGTAATATTGCATGAACTGGATAAAATGGGGTTCTAGCCCGCGCACATGTAGAGAAAGGCGTTAAAATAACAGTACGAGTTGGGTGGAAGTTGATTTACGGCTATGCCATGAAATTGGAAAAAGTCGCAAATCATCCTCGCTGGAGGATATCGAAGTCCGGCCTTCAATTGGGCTCGGAAAATGGTAACCTTGTTGTCCCGATTCATAAAGCTGAAATGATCGAGGTGGGGTAACCTTGTGGTGGCATAGGAGGGAAGAAAAAATTTGGCTGTCCACTTTTTAATTTCTCCGAAGTGGAGCAATAAGGGCGAGACATAAGAGATTGCCAGCTCTCGGGAATAGCCGAAGACTTGGTTGACAAAAAAAAAGACTTTGGAAAAGAAGAAAAATGACTTCGGGAAGTTAAAAGAAAAGCAGAAACCGAAAGAAGAACCCACCAAACGCCTTGCCGAAATCAGGATTCCTAAACGCCGTCATGCAAGATGCCGGAAATCACTCCACCGTTAATACCGCCACAAAAAAGGCACGGAAGCAGACTAGAGAAAAATGAGACGCAAAGGAAAACAAATGAAGAGTATGACAGGAGGAGGCTTATATAGATCGAGGAAGGGTAGCCAAAAGGGCATCATAATTGTTGTGCGAAGGTGAAATGTCGCCATAATTGCCCCTCGTGCTCAAAAAGGCGTGCCCATCCCAACCAGCACCAGCCATGCGTCACCCGTCACGAGAAACTAGGACACGTTTTCTGACATCTTGAAAACTCGGGCACGCCGCTTCAGACTGACACTCCTAGTTTCAAGACGTGACGGTCCAAAGGGCAGTAAAACTAAAGAGGTTGGATATCTCGAAAACACCAAAGGGCAGACAGGTGACACTTGTTCGAACAAGGCATATCCCCTAGGTGGCGAAGTGCCTCCCCTGCGAAAGTCACACTCTGAGTCCTGAAAAGCGCCCACAAAAGGACCACTAGCCGAAGTCTCCACTCTGGCTTCCCGAGGGGGGGTATGTGATAGCCAAAGTGCTATGCCCCAAACACCTAAGGACCCCGGAAAGGAGGGAGGCAAGCGCCTGAGGCACGCGACCTTGGTAGCCCGCCAATACAAACCTCGAAAAACTACCGTATCGCTTCCATCGGGAGGGTGACCGAGTTAGCTTCGGGGAGAAGTGCCAGCCACCTTCTGCAGGTGAAAGCCCCCTGAAGGGCTAACTTCAGAGCCAGGGAATACCCTGAAGAACCACTGCAACTCCAGGAAAAGGTCCCTCACTCCGAAGTGAGACATCAACCAAGGGGACCTCGGAGGTACGGCAGGAGCCATTAAGGAGCCTCTGACGTTACCCCTGTACACCCTACACGCCACCCTCGCAGACACTCCGACGTGCCGCTACTGCCTACGTCTTGTCATGTAGGGATATGATTATCGCAGCTCATGGCCCGATGAGCGTGCAGGTAGCTAGGGGCCCCCCACACCCAGAAGTATGGATGGTATCCGTCCATACACATGCTGCAATCTAAAGGGCTCACCCCCTCCTATATATACCAGGGGAATGGTCGCAAGCAAGGGGATCTCTCTCCTCTCTCCACTCTAAATCCTCTCCTTCCAGCCCTCAAGAGAAAACACGGCCAGGAAAGACTCTCTTGTACTTGCTGTTCTCTCTCTACCCCTCCAAAAGCACTGACTTGGGCGTCCGAGGCTCCTCCCCAGAAAAAGACTCCAGGGACCTCCTAACCGCTATTTTCTGAGCATTTCAGGCAGGTCCTCCTAAGGAATCCCGTTTAGGGCGCTCTTCTGTACCGGAAGCCCTGCTCGGCTTCACCGCACCACCCGATGATCATGCTGCCGGCCATCATCTAAACTCGCTTGCACCTCCGGAAGCACCTACTGCATTCACCACGACACACAGTGAAGATGCCGATGGGCATCACCTAGTGAGTTCTACCCCCTAACTCGCTCCTAGTATGCCTTCGCTTACTGATGCACAAATTTCAACTTCCCTTGATTGTTGTGCAGGTGAACATGGTGGATGCACCTTGCTTGAGTCCCAATGAACTCACTAGGTGTACTAAGCCTCCACATAGTACCTCAAGTCTTTAGAGTTGCCTAGGTTACTTCCCTACTAAGCTTTCACCTTAAACCCTTTCCAAGAGTGCACTAGGCTTGCACTTGTGCCTTAAGTAACCTTGCTTAGGCTACAAGTGCACTAAACCTTCACTCAAGGCAGACACCTATCCACCATTACTTGGTTCACCCTAGTGCAGTGGCAATGGTCATCGTTGGACTCACAAATTCTAGGTTTCATTGGACCCTCCTAGGTGAACTAAGTTTCCACATCGAGACCTCAAACCAAAGGTTG
Organism: Aquilaria sinensis; assembly: GCA_005392925.1. Taxonomy (NCBI): domain Eukaryota; kingdom Viridiplantae; phylum Streptophyta; class Magnoliopsida; order Malvales; family Thymelaeaceae; genus Aquilaria; species Aquilaria sinensis. The sequence continues at coordinate 42,417 of SMDT01000194.1, read as the reverse complement.
AACTAGGCTCCCTAATTGTACTAACCTTTTACCTAACTAATGGTGCTCTAATGTGGCCAAGTGTTCCATTAATTTGAGTGAACACAACATTAAAAATAGGCTAAACCATGCTTGGTAAAAGCATGTTACTGATAGATATTCCTCTTAGCTTCATGTGGAAACTTGAATCACCTCAATCGGAGACCCGAGCCAAAAGTTATGGTGAAAACACTACAACATCTCAATGCTATCGAGTGTTGGCGCCTAGGCGGAAAGAGAGGTGCCAGCGAGGCCTAGGCACGAGGAACACCTGACACCTAGGTGTCACTGGGTGCCTAGGTGCCAGGACCACCCTGCTCCATGAGGTTGAAAACACATGTTGGGCGGTGCAGCGCTGAACAGCTCTGGAGCCCCATGCCATGAACCCTGAAAAAGCCTCTTAAACTTTGGGTTTCGGGAGCCAAACAGCGCAGCGGAACTCTTGGGCCCATTATTAATATGAAATTAAAGTGAAACCATAACCCAAATAATTAGCCCATGCACTCTAATGATCCAAATAGCTCTATGTGTGCGACCCAATAGGCTCTTACCACGTTGGCAATGATCATAAATCACATTTATGATCATAAGCAATGAGCGGTGTCTAGCAACACATCATTGCTACCCAAGTGACAAGATTGTCGATGATTCGACTAAACCTTTATGATCATCACCGATATATGCCATTGTCCCTTTGTCCAAGATATCAAGACTAAGCACGAGACATGGAATGTGTCACTCTCGTATAGCCCAATCTTTGGTTTCTTGATTACCGAGTAGACCAACTTAAACTGATGACATTGATATCGTATATCAACTCATCCGAGCATGGCCATGCATTTTCTAAGTCTCACTCTATCAAGGGGCCCGAAGATATCACTCCCGTTACATAGGAGGGACAAATCCCATCTTGATCATACAAATCCCTCCGCATGATATGTGACATACCCAATGACCTCCTTCAAGTTCACTCAGTTACGAGCAACAAAGGAAAGTATCAAAGTATGTGACTCACATGTAGGGAACCTTGATGATCTTAGGTCGAAGGACTACATATACCATGATCACTATGAGAATCACTTATGACACTCATATAACGATCCATGTAGTGTTCTCATGGTGGGTCGGTCCAGTACACAAGTTCTCCAACTTGTACCCATATGTAGACTACATATCTCATATTAGTCTCCACATATGCTAGTCGTTATGTATTATTGCAACCCGCTCCACAATAATACTAGACCTAGGGACGTTTAAGAATATCATTATTCTAGGGTTACAATTATGTTTATTAACGTTACGCAGAAACAAAACAACAAACATAATTGCTGGATTAATGCCTTAATAAAATATCATGACTCAATGTGCAAAAAATACAATCATCTCATGATTGGCTTTTGGGCACAACACTAACAATCTCCCACTTGCACTAAAAGCCAATCATCCATGTATCTAATACCGATGGACCTAGAATGGCTATCATGCTTCTGCTGCGTAAGGGGCTTTGTCAGTGGATCAGCAATGTTGCTGTCTGTCGAAGTCCTGCATATCCTTACATCACCCCTCTCGATGATCTCCCTGATGAGATGATAGCGTCGGAGTATGTGTTTGGATCGCTGGTGAGATCGAGGTTCCTTAGCCTGTGCGATTGCTCCATTGTTGTCACAATAGAGCTCTATCGGGTCGGCAATGCTTGGAACCACTCCAAGTTCAGTGATGAACTTCTTGATCCAAACTGCCTCCTTCGCAGCATCAGAGGCGGCAATGTACTCAGATTCTGTTGTAGAGTCAGCTACTGTCTCTTGCTTTGAACTCTTCCAGCTCACAGCACCACCACCAATACAAAACACATAACCAGATTGCGATCTAAAATCATCCTTATCGGATTGGAAGCTTGCATCGGTGTAACCCCTTACAACGAGCTCATCTTCACCTCCAAAGACCAAGAATGCATCCTTAGTCCTTCGTAAGTACTTAAGGATGTTCTTAACAGCTGTCCAGTGACTCTCACCGGGGTTCGATTGGTACCTACTCGTCATGCTCAAAGCATATGAGACATCGGGACGAGTACATATCATGGCATACATGATAGATCCAATTGCTGAGGCATATGGAATCTTACTCATGCGCTCTCTCTCCTCGGGTGTACTCGGACACTGAGATCTAGAAAGAGTGATACCATGTGACATGGGCAAGAATCCTTTCTTGGAATCTTGCATGCTAAACCTCTTTAGCACCTTGTCAATATATGTACTTTGACTTAGGCCAAGAAGCTTTCTAGATCTATCTCTATAGATCCTGATGCCTAACACATAGGCTGCTTCACCCAAGTCCTTCATAGAGAAACATTTCCCTAGCCAAGTCTTCACAGACTGTAGCTCAGGAATGTCATTCCCGATGAGTAGTATGTCATCTACATACAACACCAAGAAGACAATAGCGCTCCCACTAACCTTCTTGTAGACACAAGGTTCATCTTCATTTTTGATAAAACCAAACTCTTTGATTGCATCATCAAAATGAAGATTCCAACTTCGAGAAGCTTGCTTCAGTCCATAAATGGACCTTTGCAACTTGCACACTTTATTGGCATTCTCAGGAGTGACAAAACCCTCAGGTTGTGTCATGTACACATCCTCAAGTAGCTTTCCATTTAGGAATGCAGTTTTGACATCCATTTGCCATATCTCATAATCATAGTGTGCAGCAATAGCAAACAAAATTCGGATGGATTTAAGCATAGCAACTGGTGAAAAAGTTTCATCATAGTCAATACCATGAATTTGCTTGAAACCTTTTGCAACCAATCGTCCCTTAAAGGTAATCACATTACCATCCATGTCAGTTTTCTTCTTGAAAACCCATTTGCACCCTATGGGTTTTACCCCTTCAGGTGGGTCAACCAAAGTCCATACTTGGTTTTCATACATGGATTCCATCTCGGATTTCATGGCCACTAGCCACTTCTCAGAGTCAGGCCCCGACATAGCTTGTTGGTAGGTTGTGGGCTCATCCTGATCCATGAGCATCACATCACCAGTGTGAGTCATGAGAAATCCATATCTCTCGGGCTCACGCCGAATCCTACCAGACCTACGTGGGCTCTGTGCTACAGGAACAGACTCTTGAACCACAACATCTTGTGGTGTCTGTTCAGGTTCCATTTCAGGTTCGATGTCTCCTTGTTGTTCTTGAATTTCTTCAAGTTCTACTTTCCTCCCACTAGTTTCCTTTAGAGATAAACTCTTTCTCTAAAAAGACACCAGTTCGAGCAACAAACACTTTTTGCTCAGAAGGATTGTAGAAATAGTAACCCTTTGTTTCTTTGGGATACCCAACAAAAAGGCATTTTTGAGATTTGGGCCCTAGTTTGTCAGAGGATTGACGTTTCACATAAGCGTCACAGCCCCAAATCTTCATAAAAGACAAATTGGGACGCCTCCCACTCCATATCTCATATGGTGTCTTTTGAACCGATTTAGATGGAACTCGGTTTAGTGTAAAAGCGGCTGTCTCTAGAGCATGTCCCCAAAAGGAGTTTGGAAGGTCAGCTTGACTCATCATAGAGCGAACCATGTCTAACAGAGTTCGATTTCTCCTTTCAGATACACCATTCCATTGAGGTGTACCTGGTGGAGTGAGTTGTGATACTATACCACACTCCTTCAGATAGTCAAGGAATTCTCGATCCAAGTACTCTCCACCTCGATCTGATCGAAGCACTTTGATACTCTTCCCGAGTTGATTCTCTACTTCATTCTTGAATTCTTTGAACTTTTCAAAGGATTCTGACTTGTGTCTCATAAGATACACATAGCCATATCTGCTGAAGTCATCAGTGAAAGTAATGAAGTATTGGAAACCTCCTCTAGCTTGTGTAGACATAGGGCCACATACATCACTATGTATGAGTCCTAGTAAGTCATTAGCCCTTTCACTTTGCCCTGTGAATGGGGCTTTGGTCATCTTGCCCAACAAACATGACTCACATGTCTCATATGATTCAAAATCAAATGAGTCCAAGAGTCCATCCTTATGGAGCTTGGATATGCGGGTCTCATTTATATGGCCCAAGCGACAGTGCCAGAGATAGGTCGGGTTTGAATCATTTAATCTGACCTTCTTGGTATTCACATTATAGATTGGATCTTCGAGGTCTAGAACATACAACCCATTGCTAAGTTGAGCACTACCATAAAAGATTTCATTCAAATAAATAGAACAACATTTGTCCTTTATTATAAATGAAAAACCTTTCTTGTCCAAACAAGAAACAGAAATCAAATTTCTACTAATAGTAGGCACAAAGTAGCAGTTGTCTAATTCTAAAACTAATCCACTAGGTAAAGTGAGAACATAAGTCCCTACGGCTAAGGCAGCAACCCTTGCTCCATTTCCAACACGTAGGTCCACTTCACCTCGGGCCAATCTTCTCTTCTACTTCTACTTAGATCCTGCACATTTGCACAAATGTGAGATCCACATCCAGTATCCAATACCCAAGATGAGGAAGTAGAAAAGTTAGCCTCTATAACAAAAATACCTGAAGTGGAAGTCTTACTTCCCTTTTCCTTAGCAAGTTCTTCAAGATAGAGCTTGCAATTGCGCTTCCAGTGTCCAGGTTGCTTACAATGGAAGCACTCCCCTTCCTTTGCCACACCACCCTTTGGTTTCAGTGCAGCTGAAGAAGAATTAGCATTGGACTTTCCATTAGCTTTATCCTTCTTCTTGTTGGCTTTTCCCTTTCCCTTGCCCTTTTGAACCATCAAAATGGGCTTAGCCTTCTTAAGGTTTTGCTCAGCAGTTCTCAACATGTTGAGCAATTCAGGGAGGGACTTGTCAAGGTCGTTCATGTTATAGTTCATGACGAACTGACTGTAGCTTTCAGGCAACGATTGCAAGACTACATCAATAGCCAACTCTTTCTGAAGAGCAAATCCCAAATTCTCAAGATTCTCAATGTACCCAATCATCTTGAGCACATGAGGACCCACGGGACTTCCCTCAGACATCTTGCACTGAAACAATGCCTTAGAGGTCTCAAACCTCTCATGCCTAGCTTGCTCTTGGAAAAGCATTTTGAGATGTTCGATCATATCGAACGCCCCCATGTTCTCATGTTGCTTCTGAAGCTCAGATTCCATGGTAATAAGCATGAGGCATGCAACATCCAAAGCATCATCAGAATGCCTCTTGTGAGCATCCCTTTCAGCTCTTGGAGCAGTGGCAGCAGGCTCATTCGGAATGGGCTGCTCTAGGACATAAGCCTTTCTCTCTTGTTTGAGGACTATCCTCAAGTTTCGGTACCATTTGAGAAAGTTGGTCCCATTCAGTTTTTCCTTCTCAAGGATCGATCGCAACGAAAGTGTCGATGTGTTTTGTGCCATGGTTATCTACAACAGTAAATATGCAGTGTAAGAGTCATGTATTTTAATTCATTTAATAAGGACTTTTATTAAACGATACTCCCACTATTTTCCTCAAAATAATAACCCTCGATATTATTTCGGAACACCTCGGCGCTAAGGTATTCTAGTGGGCCAAGATCCATATTTGACCACAACCTGAGTCAGCTTTGGCTTTTCTCTCAAGTTACAGCTATTTAGGTAGGCAACTCCTTGCCAATTGCATCTTATGCAACTCTTGGATAGTTGGGTGAACAACACTTGTCCAAGCTCATCTCATGAAGCTTAAGCCCAACTCTATGCCTCTAAGTCCCTAATCCTATTAGGATGACTTAGTTAAGTCGAACCCAAAGTTAGCAATTTGGATATCACTATTATCCCATCGCGCCTTACCAAGATGAACATAGGTGCTTTGCTTTGGCAAACCCACCTAATGTTGATCAAAGTCTTGACGAGTGCCAACATTTGGAAGGCATCACATTTAATGACTTAATATTTGTTTGAGGGATTTTTCTTTTGATCTCACCAATTAACAAAGATGCATGCCAATTTTCGCGTGTTGATTAACCAGTTTTTATTTATGTGGCGCTTCACATACGGCGGTCCCGCTGGCCTGTCAGCGGGCGGTGGTTCCGCTGACCGGTCAACGGACGGGGTCAAAGGGAGCCGCCCTTGCGGGGGGCGTGGGGGCAGCGCCCCCCGGCGCAAAAAATTGTCTCACAATTGCTTAGCCCAAAATCTTCTATTTCGAGAAAATAGGCACCCGAGACTCCTCCATTCGAGCCACCAAAAATACCTTACTGTCGGTGCCCAAACAGGCCGAATCCGAACAAACCTAGGGTTTTTGCAACTATTGCAAGAATCCTAATCCATATAGGTATCTCATACCTATCAATTTCGGGTTAATCTCATTAACCAATTTGTGTCGTTTCTTCATATATCTCACATGTTCATTACGAATTCCGGTTTCATGCATCATCAATCAATCTAATTAATCATGGCCGAAAACCAATCGAACACATAGCATCATGCGATTCAACACTCAATCCCGATTTAGGGTTTCACCAGTAGCTCTGATACCACTGTTGGGTTTCGGGAGCCAAACAGCACAGCAAAATTTAACCGAAACCCTCCAGGATCCAAGTGAAACAGGGTAAACCGAGTGTTTGAAAATTTCATACCTAATTTTTGGTTGAGATCTCTCACTCAACTGTAGAGTCGAATCACAAAACCTGAACAGTTGACGTGTTCAGGCTCTCTATGGTATCCACACGAGCCTATCAGGATCACCACGCTTCCACCACATCCCGGCAGATGCGTTTCTTTTGCGCTCGTAGTGCTAGCTTGTGTCCTCCAAGGAATTGCAAGAGAAGAGTGCGGCTGTCTTTTTAGGAGGCTAGGGCAAGGAGACCTGCAAATTTCTCACTTAAAAGTTTTATTTATAGTGAGACTCAACTTCCAGGCCTAATGGGTTTCAAAACCCTAGTCCAATTAGGATTTAATTTCGGGCTCAATAATGGCTCAACTCCTTGGCCAATTATTAATACGAAATTAAAGTGAAACCATAACCCAAATAATTAGCCTATGCACTCTAATGATCCAAATAGCTCTATGTGTGCGACCCAATAAGCTCTTGCCATGTTGGCAATGATCATAAATCACATTTATGATCATAAGCAATGAGCGGTGTCTAGCAACACATCATTGCTACCCAAGTGACAAGATTGTCGGTGAATCGACTAAACCTTTATGATCATCGCTAATATATACCATTGTCCCTTTGTCCAAGATATCAAGATTAAGCACGAGACATGGAATGTGTCACTCTCGTATAGCCCAATCTTTGGTTTCTTGATTACTGAATAGACCAACTTAAACTGATGACTTTGATATCATATATCAACTCATCGAAGCATGACCATGCATTTTCTAAGTCTCACTCTATCAAGGGGCCCGAAGATATCACTCCCGTTACATAGGAGGGACAAATCCCATCTTGATCATACAAATCCCTCTACGTGATATGTGACATACCCAATGACCTCCTTCAAGTTCACTCAGTTACGAGCAACAAAGGAAAGTATCAAAGTATGTGACTCACATGTAAGGAACCTTGATGATCTTAGGTCGAAGGACTACATATACCATGATCACTATGAGAATCACTTATGACACTCATATAACGATCCATGAAGTGTTCTCATGGTGGGTCGGTCCAGTACACAAGTTCTCCAACTTGTACCCATATGTAGACTACATATCTCATATTAGTCTCCACATATGCTAGTCATTATGTATTATTGCAACCCGCTCCACAATAATACTAGACTAGGGACGTTTAAGAATATCATTATTCTAGGGTTACAATTATGCTTATTACGTTACGCAGAAACAAAACAACAAACATAATTGCTGGATTAATGCCTCAATAAAATATCATGACTCAATGTGCAAAAATACAATCATCTCATGATTGGCTTTTTGGGCACAATACTAACATAAACGTCTTTGGAGGCTTCCAAAGTCTCTCAAACAAGTTTGAAATGCCATCCCACTTTGAAAATCTATGAGACACACTTCCTAGGCCATAATGCACCATTCATTCCAAGCTTGCAACACACACAAATATCACGCTAAGCTTGGAAACTCAACTAGTCCAACACAACCAATGCCATTCATTAAGCTTAAATTATGAATCCCTTACCTCAATTAATCTTGAACTATCAATAATCAAGCTCCATAAGCCAAGGACAACACAATCCAAGGCTCCACTAAGAATTTTCATAGGTTCTAAGCAACACAAAGCGTATGGCACCCAATTAACACTAACCCAACAAAACCCAAGCTTAATCAAGCTCAAGAAACATGTGAAGTTCAAAAACAATGAGTTACCTCATAAATTCAAGGAAGCCCAAGCATGAAATTGCCCTAACAAGCTTAAAAACAACAAATCAAGCATAAAACAAGCCATCCTCCTTATGGGTTCCAAGAAAGCCTTTGAATTCCTTCAAGAAATCATGGATTGGATGAAGATTTGGTAAGGAACTGGGAGGGAAAGAAAGGGCTACGAAATTGGGTTGGAAAATGGATGAATAGTGGAATAAATTTGTCCCCCAAATGTGTTTTAAACACAAAATCTCCCCCTCCTCCAAACTTTTTTCAAAGTTGCAAAAATATCCCTTCCCTAAATAGTAGATAAGTAATTAAAAACTTTGGCAAACTTTGCTTACTTGGGCTTTGGGTTTTAAAAACATCATTTTTACTATCGGGACTTGTCCCGACCCTCCGAGATGGAAAATGACCATTTTGCCCTTGGGAAAAACTTAGTGCCACAAACCACTCAGAACTTGCTAAACCTTTAATAACTTACTTGATCTTGCTAATTCACCTTTAATTAAGGTATTTAAACTAGGGATTTATGAATTTACCTAGCTCACTGAGCATTCTACTATGAGGGCTATAACAAGGGAACTTCCCCTTAACCTTGCCTTTACCACCAAGATGAGAATTCTTGGCAATTCCCTTTTCATGTGGTGGCTTCTTCTGCTTGCCTTCTGCCTGACTACATTCCCCTGGTCCACTAGGAAATTTCTTAGTCTCATACTCCTCTTGCTCTACTAATAGAGCTTTCTACAATGCTTCATAGTATGTAACTGCTCCAAAAGGACTGACAGCCTTTTTAATGTTCGACTTTAGGCCACTGACAAATCTTTTTGCCTTTAACTCCTACAGTCCATGATACTGAGGAGCTTAGCTCACCAACTAATTGAATTTGTGCTCATACTCTAGGACACTGAGGTTGTCCTACCTTAGAGCATCAAATTTAACTTGCTTCATATCCTTGATAGCACTAATGTACTGCTCATGAAACAGCTGGGTGAACTCTAGCCAAGTCATTTCCATGTCTTCTGCTGGCCTTCTGCCCTTTTGGACAGCATATCTAGCTCTAGAGCTCCTCCACCATATCTCTGCACTGCCTACCAGATTGTAGGTAGCCAGTGACACATTCTTGGTGCGGCTGAGTGGCATCCTTTCAAACATTTTTTCAATGAAGATTAACCACTCCTTAGCTCTCTCTGGCCTAGCTTTTCCATCAAACTGTGGAGGTCTTAGGCCTTCGAGCCTTTCTAGATGTGGTCTGAATACCCTATTCATCAGGTCCATGAAAGCAGCTGGGGTATTAGTCAAACCAAATGGCATGATTGTGTACTCATAATGCCCATATCTGGTCCCAAATGCTATCTTAGGAATATCCTCTTCCTTTACTCTCAACTGAAAGTGTCTATATATCATATCTATTTTGGAGAAGATCTTAGCTTCCTTGAATTGATCAAATAGATCTTTAATCCTAGGGAGTGGATACTTGTTCTTCATAGTCACTGCATTTAGCTTCCTGTAGTCAGTGCATAGTCTCAATGATCCATCTTTCTTCTTCATAAAGAGCACTGGAGCTCCCCACAGTGAAACATTTGGCCTTATGAACCCTTTTTCATGAAGTTCATCAAGTTGTTTCTTGAGCTCATTCATCTCTATGTTAGGCGTTCTGTAAGGAGCAATGGATATTGAACTAACTCTTACTTGCAGCTTGATCTCAAACTCAATCTCCCTAGGTAGAGGAATACCTGGTAGGTCTTTAGGAAAAAGTTGTGCAAAGTCTCTCACTACATGTATTTTGTCTGCTTCCTCTTCATAGTACAATTCATTAAATGCATAGCAATAACCATGTTAGAAATCATAGGTATCTCACCTAGTACCTCTAGGCCCATGTCATGCATTTTATACACTAATTCCTTAGTATTCACTAATGCATGCACTTCACCATCAGGCAATGTAATTTCCCTCTTAGCACGATCAATTCTTATGTTATACATAACAAGCCACTTTATACCCAGTACTATGTCATACTTAGGAATCTCCAACACTAGCAGATTAGTCATAACCTTAGTCTTTCCTACTACTAGCTCACAATTCTTGGCTGGTTCATTAGCGAAAAGACATTGACTACCTGCTGTTTTCGCTAAGGATATACTATGCATGATTTCAGTAGGCAAATTCATGGCATCAACCAATTCCCTAGCCATTATAGACACAGATGTGCCAGTATTACCTAAAACACTAACAGGCATATCATTTAGGTAAATGTTACCTTTTAGTGCTCCCCCCTATTGTGTTGTCAAGGTTTCTTTCCATGAAAATTCTTACACTTGCGGCACCTTAGGCCAGGGAGTTTTCCTTTGACCTTGCCCTCACCACTCATATAGGAACTCTTAATAATTCCTTTGCGATGCAGATGCTTCTTCTATTTGCCTCCTAAGTGGCTACTTTCCCCATGTCCACTAGGAAAGTATCTACTCTTATACTCCGTTTGCTATACTAATAGAGGCTTTTACACTGCCTCATAATATGTCAATGCTCCAAATTGCCTCACAGCCTTTCTAATATTTTATTTTAGGCCTCTAACAAATCTTTTGGCTTTCATCTCCTCCAGTCCATGGTACTGGGGAGCATACCTCACCAACTAATTGAACTTATGCTCATACTCTAGGACACTTAGGTTGTCCTGCCTTACAGTATCAAATTCATCTTGCTTCATTTCCTTGATTGCTTTACTGATATACTGCTCCTGGAAAAGCTGAGTAAACTCTTGCCAGGTCTTACCAATATCTCCTCCTGGCCTTCTGGCCCTCTAGACAGCATACCTATCTTTGGTGCTTCTCCACCACATCTCTGCACTGCCTACCAAATTATAAGTAGCTAGTGATACTTTCATGGTGGAGCTAAGTGGCATCTTTTCAAACATCTTCACTATGAAAATCAACAAATGCTCAGCCCTCTCTGGCCTATCTCTTCCATCAAACTATGGACACCTTAGTCCTTGGTTCCTCTCCAATAGTTTGACTTCATCTAGGCCTTCCAGATGCTTAGCTTTTTATCTCCTAGATTATGAGACTTGTCAACATGCTGATGCCTTCTATGCCTTCTCCTGCTTATTCTCCCATGGTTTTCCTCGATCTCATTCCTGGTGAAGAAATTTTCATAGACTAAGGGATTGGTCCTGGACACCAGAATAATCTCTGATCTTACTGTTCTTCCTCTTATATTTCTACTATCATCATTTTCTAGCTCATCAGCTTCATCATTTCTATTTTCTAATCTTCTAGAAGAAACATGCGTAGATGTTGATAGCCAAAGGGCTATTACCTTTAGAATTCCCAAGTTTAGTTTGAAAAGCACCACCCTCGGGGAAGACCAGCACCACCCTCCAAAATGATGAGTAACCAACCTCGGGAAAAAGGGGGCCCACACTATCCTTGATCCCTTGACCTCGATGACCCACCACTACCCTCGGGGAATAACGGGACTAACCTTAGAAAGGTTGTGCACTACCAACCTCAGAATGGAGAACCATCAAGATCAAAAAAGCATATCGCCATCCTCGACAAGGAATAGCGTTTGCTAAAGGTGTTAGTGTTGTGCCCAAAAAGCCATTCATGAGATGATTGTATTTTTGCATAGTGAGTCATGATATTTTATTGAGGCATTAATCCAACAATTATGTTTGTTGTTTTGTTTCTGCGTAACTTAACAAACATAATCATAACCCTAAAATAATGATATTCTTAAACGTCCCTAGTATAGTATTATTGTGGAGCGGGTTCCAATAATACATAATGACTAGCATATGTGGAGACTAATATGAGATATGTAGTCTACATATGGGTACAAGTTGGAGAACTTGTGTACTGGACCGACCCACCATGAGAAGACTACATGGATCGTTATATGAGTGTCATAAGTGATTCTCATAGTGATCATGGAGAAGGTAGTCTTTTGACCTAAGATCATCAAGGTTCCCACATGTGAGTAAAATACTTTGTACTTTCCTTTGTTGCTCGTAACTAAATAAACTTGAAGGAGGTCATTGGGTATGTCACATATCATGCGGAGGGATTTGTATGATCAAGATGGGATTTGTCCCTCCTATGTAACGGGAGTGATATCTTTGGGCCCCTTGATAGAGTGAGACTTAGAAAATGCATGGCCATGCTCGGATGAGTTGATATACGATATCAATGTCATCAGTTTAAGTTGGTCTACTCGGCAATCAAGAAACCAAAGATTGGGCTATACGAGAGTGACACATTCCATGTCTCGTGCTTAGTCTTGATATCTTGGACAAAGGGACAATGGCATATATCGGTGATGATCATAAAGGTTTAGTCGAAACATCGACAATCTTGTCACTTGGGTAGCAATGATGTGTTGCTAGACACCGCTCATTGCTTATGATCATAAATGTGATTTATGATCATTGCCAACATGGCAAGAGCCTATTGGGTCGCACACATAGAGCTATTTGGATCATTAGAGTGCATGGGCTAATTATTTGGGTTATGGTTTCACTTTAATTTTGTATTAATAATGGGCCAAAGAGTTGAAAGTGAAACGGGGTAAACTGGGTGTTCAAAAATTTTCATACCTAATTTTCGGTTGAGATCTCTCACTCAACTGTAGAGTCGAATCACAAAACTTGAACAGTTGACGTGTTCAAGCTCTCTATGGTATCCACACGAGCCTCTCGGGATCACCATGCTTCCACCACATCCCGGCAGATGCATTTCTCTTGCGCTCGCAGTGCTAGCTTGTGTCCTCCAAGGAATTGCAAGAGAAGAGTGCAGCTGTCCTTTTGGGAGGCTAGGGCAAGGAGACCTGCGAATTTCTCACTAGAAGTTGTATTTATAGTGAGACTCAACTTCCAGGCCTAATGGGTTTCAAAGCCCTAATCCAATTAGGCTTTAATTTCGGGCTTAATAATGGCTCAACTATTGGGCCCATTATTAATATGAAATTATTGTGAAACCATAACCCAAATAATTAGCCCATGCACTCTAATGATCCAAATAGCTCTATGTGTGTGACCCAATAGGCTCTTACCACGTTGGCAATGATCATAAATCACATTTATGATCATAAGCAATGAGCGGTGTCTAGCAACACATCATTGCTACCCAAGTGACAAGATTGTCGATGATTCGACTAAACCTTTATGATCATCACCGATATATGCCATTGTCCCTTTGTCCAAGATATCAAGACTAAGCACGAGACATGGAATGTGTCACTCTCGTATAGCCCAATCTTTGGTTTCTTGATTACCGAGTAGACCAACTTAAATTGATGACATTGATATCATTTATCAACTCATCCGAGCATGGCCATGCATTTTCTAAGTCTCACTCTATCAAGGGGCCCGAAGATATCACTCCCGTTACATAGGAGGGACAAATCCCATCTTGATCATACAAATCCCTCCGCATGATATGTGACATACCCAATGACCTCCTTCAAGTTCACTCAGTTACGAGCAACAAAGGAAAGTATCAAAGTATGTGACTCACATGTAGGGAACCTTGATGATCTTAGGTCGAAGGACTACATATACCATGATCACTATGAGAATCACTTATGACACTCATATAACGATCCATGTAGTGTTCTCATGGTGGGTCGGTCCAGTACACAAGTTCTCCAACTTGTACCCATATGTAGACTACATATCTCATATTAGTCTCCACATATGCTAGTCGTTATGTATTATTGCAACCCGCTCCACAATAATACTAGACCAGGGACGTTTAAGAATATCATTATTCTAGGGTTACAATTATGTTTGTTAAGTTACGCAGAAACAAAACAACAAACATAATTGCTGGATTAATGCCTTAATAAAATATCATGACTCAATGTGCAAAAAATACAATCATCTCATGATTGGCTTTTTGGGCACAACACTAACAATCTCCCACTTGCACTAAAAGCCAATCATCCATGTATCTAATACCGATGGACCTAGAATGGCTATCATGCTTCTGCTGCGTAAGGGGCTTTGTCAGTGGATCAGCAATGTTGCTATCTGTCGAAGTCCTGCATATCCTTACATCACCCCTCTCGATGATCTCCCTGATGAGATGATAGCGTCGGAGTATGTGTTTGGATCGCTGGTGAGATCGAGGTTCCTTAGCCTGTGCGATTGCTCCATTGTTGTCACAATAGAGCTCTATCGGGTCGGCAATGCTTGGAACCACTCCAAGTTCAGTGATGAACTTCTTGATCCAAACTGCCTCCTTCGTAGCATCAGAGGCGGCAATGTACTCAGATTCTGTTGTAGAGTCAGCTACTGTCTCTTGCTTTGAACTCTTCCAGCTCACAGCACCACCACCAATACAAAACACATAACCAGATTGCGATCTAAAATCATCCTTATCGGATTGGAAGCTTGCATCGGTGTAACCCCTTACAACGAGCTCATCTTCACCTCCAAAGACCAAGAATGCATCCTTAGTCCTTCGTAAGTACTTAAGGATGTTCTTAACAGCTGTCCAGTGACTCTCACCGGGGTTCGATTGGTACCTACTCGTCATGCTCAAAGCATATGAGACATCGGGACGAGTACATATCATGGCATACATGATAGATCCAATTGCTGAGGCATATGGAATCTTACTCATGCGCTCTCTCTCCTCGGGTGTACTCGGACACTGAGATCTAGAAAGAGTTATACCATGTGACATGGGCAAGAATCCTTTCTTGGAATCTTGCATGCTAAACCTCTTTAGCACCTTGTCAATATATGTACTTTGACTTAGGCCAAGAAGCTTTCTAGATCTATCTCTATAGATCCTGATGCCTAACACATAGGCTGCTTCACCCAAGTCCTTCATAGAGAAACATTTCCCTAGCCAAGTCTTCACAGACTGTAGCTCAGGAATGTCATTCCCGATGAGTAGTATGTCATCTACATACAACACCAAGAAGACAATAGCGCTCCCACTAACCTTCTTGTAGACACAAGGTTCATCTTCATTTTTGATAAAACCAAACTCTTTGATTGCTTCATCAAAATGAAGATTCCAACTTCGAGAAGCTTGCTTCAGTCCATAAATGGACCTTTGCAACTTGCACACTTTATTGGCATTCTCAGGAGTGACAAAACCCTCAGGTTGTGTCATGTACACATCCTCAAGTAGCTTTCCATTTAGGAATGCAGTTTTGACATCCATTTGCCATATCTCATAATCATAGTGTGCAGCAATAGCAAACAAAATTCGGATGGATTTAAGCATAGCAACTGGTGAAAAAGTTTCATCATAGTCAATACCATGAATTTGCTTGAAACCTTTTGCAACCAATCGTCCCTTAAAGGTAATCACATTACCATCCATGTCAGTTTTCTTCTTGAAAACCCATTTGCACCCTATGGGTTTTACCCCTTCAGGTGGGTCAACCAAAGTCCATACTTGGTTTTCATACATGGATTCCATCTCGGATTTCATGGCCACTAGCCACTTCTCAGAGTCAGGCCCCGACATAGCTTGTTGGTAGGTTGTGGGCTCATCCTGATCCATGAGCATCACATCACCAGTGTGAGTCACGAGAAATCCATATCTCTCAGGCTCACGCCGAATCCTACCAGACCTACGTGGGCTCTGTGCTACAGGAACAGACTCTTGAACCACAACATCTTGTGGTGTCTGTTCAGGTTCCATTTCAGGTTCGATGTCTCCTTGTTGTTCTTGAATTTCTTCAAGTTCTACTTTCCTCCCACTAGTTTCTTTAGAGATAAACTCTTTCTCTAAAAAGACACCAGTTCGAGCAACAAACACTTTTTGCTCAGAAGGATTGTAGAAATAGTAACCCTTTGTTTCTTTGGGATACCCAACAAAAAGGCATTTTTGAGATTTGGGCCCTAGTTTGTCAGAGGATTGACGTTTCACATAAGCGTCACAGCCCCAAATCTTCATAAAAGACAAATTGGGACGCCTCCCACTCCATATCTCATATGGTGTCTTTTGAACCGATTTAGATGGAACTCGGTTTAGTGTAAAAGCGGCTGTCTCTAGAGCATGTCCCCAAAAGGAGTTTGGAAGGTCAGCTTGACTCATCATAGAGCGAACCATGTCTAACAGAGTTCGATTTCTCCTTTCAGATACACCATTCCATTGAGGTGTACCTGGTGGAGTGAGTTGTGATACTATACCACACTCCTTCAGATAGTCAAGGAATTCTCGATCCAAGTACTCTCCACCTCGATCTGATTGAAGCACTTTGATACTCTTCCCGAGTTGATTCTCTACTTCATTCTTGAATTCTTTGAACTTTTCAAAGGATTCTGACTTGTGTCTCATGAGATACACATAGCCATATCTGCTAAAGTCATCAGTGAAAGTAATGAAGTATTGGAAACCTCCTCTAGCTTGTGTAGACATAGGGCCACATACATCACTATGTATGAGTCCTAGTAAGTCATTAGCCCTTTCACTTTGCCCTATGAATGGGGCTTTGGTCATCTTGCCCAACAAACATGACTCACATGTCTCATATGATTCAAAATCAAATGAGTCCAAGAGTCCATCCTTATGGAGCTTGGATATGCGGGTCTCATTTATATGGCCCAAGCGACAGTGCCAGAGATAGGTCGGGTTTGAATCATTTAATCTGACCTTCTTGGTATTCACATTATAGATTGGATCTTCGAGGTCTAGAACATACAACCCATTGCTAAGTTGAGCACTACCATAAAAGATTTCATTCAAATAAATAGAACAACATTTGTCCTTTATTATAAATGAAAAACCTTTCTTGTCCAAACAAGAAACAGAAATCAAATTTCTACTAATAGTAGGCACAAAGTAGCAGTTGTCTAATTCTAAAACTAATCCACTAGGTAAAGTGAGAACATAAGTCCCTACGGCTAAGGCAGCAACCCTTGCTCCATTTCCAACACGTAGGTCCACTTCACCTCGGGCCAATCTTCTACTTCTACTTCTACTTAGATCCTGCACATTTGCACAAATGTGAGATCCACATCCAGTATCCAATACCCAAGATGAGGAAGTAGAAAAGTTAGCCTCTATAACAAAAATACCTGAAGTGGAAGTCTTACTTCCCTTTTCCTTAGCAAGTTCTTCAAGATAGAGCTTGCAATTGCGCTTCCAGTGTCCAGGTTGCTTACAATGGAAGCACTCCCCTTCCTTTGCCACACCACCCTTTGGTTTCAGTGCAGCTGAAGAAGAATTAGCATTGGACTTTCCATTAGCTTTATCCTTCTTCTTGTTGGCTTTTCCCTTTCCCTTGCCCTTTTGAACCATCAAAATGGGCTTAGCCTTCTTAAGGTTTTGCTCAGCAGTTCTCAACATGTTGAGCAATTCAGGGAGGGACTTGTCAAGGTCATTCATGTTATAGTTCATGACGAACTGACTGTAGCTTTCAGGCAACGATTGCAAGACTACATCAATAGCCAACTCTTTCTGAAGAGCAAATCCCAAATTCTCAAGATTCTCAATGTACCCAATCATCTTGAGCACATGAGGACCCACGGGACTTCCCTCAGACATCTTGCACTGAAACAATGCCTTAGAGGTCTCAAACCTCTCATGCCTAGCTTGCTCTTGGAAAAGCATTTTGAGATGTTCGATCATATCGAACGCCCCCATGTTCTCATGTTGCTTCTGAAGCTCAGATTCCATGGTAATAAGCATGAGGCATGCAACATCCAAAGCATCATCAGAATGCCTCTTGTGAGCATCCCTTTCAGCTCTTGGAGCAGTGGCAGCAGGCTCATTCGGAATGGGCTGCTCTAGGACATAAGCCTTTCTCTCTTGTTTGAGGACTATCCTCAAGTTTCGGTACCATTTGAGAAAGTTGGTCCCATTCAGTTTTTCCTTCTCAAGGATCGATCGCAACGAAAGTGTCGATGTGTTTTGTGCCATGGTTATCTACAACAGTAAATATGCAGTGTAAGAGTCATGTATTTTAATTCATTTAATAAGGACTTTTATTAAACGATACTCCCACTATTTTCCTCAAAATAATAACCCTCGATATTATTTCGGAACACCTCGGCGCTAAGGTATTCTAGTGGGCCAAGATCCATATTTGACCACAACCTGAGTCAGCTTTGGCTTTTCTCTCAAGTTACAGCTATTTAGGTAGGCAACTCCTTGCCAATTGCATCTTATGCAACTCTTGGATAGTTGGGTGAACAACACTTGTCCAAGCTCATCTCATGAACTTAAGCCCAACTCTATGCCTCTAAGTCCCTAATCCTATTAGGATGACTTAGTTAAGTCGAACCCAAAGTTAGCAATTTGGATATCACTATTATCCCATCGCGCCTTACCAAGATGAACATAGGTGCTTTGCTTTGGCAAACCCACCTAATGTTGATCAAAGTCTTGACGAGTGCCAACATTTGGAAGGCATCACATTTAATGACTTAATATTTGTTTGAGGGATTTTTCTTTTGATCTCACCAATTTGTTATCTCCGGTTGTCTTATACATGCATCACATACAAATATAAAACATGCATCTCATGCTTACAAGAAAGTAAACGTGACATGGTTATAGCCCAAACTATGCGATATTCTCAAGCCAATGAGAATATCATAAAAGCCTAAGAAAAGAAAAGGGTCTTCACAAGCTCCTTCTCTTCCTTTCTTGGTTGCCCTTTTGTTGTCACCTCCTTGGACATCCACCTTGGATGATCCTTGGACATACCACCTTGGATGATCCCATAATGCACCATTACATCAATAATAGAAACCTCGAGTTACATTCGAGGGGAGTAAGGTGAGAAGAGAATGTACAATGAGAGTGATAAGAAAAGGCACGACTCGCAGGCCGTATTTACAAGTACAACCAATCAAGGGCTATAACCATGCACCATGCTTCAAACACCAATCAGCATATCATGTCAAATCTCATTCAACAAAGATGCATGCCAATTTTCGTGTGTTGATTAACCAGTTTTTATTTATGTGGCGCTTCGCATACGGCGCTCCCGCTGGCCGGTCAACGGACGGTGGTTCCGCTGATCGGTCAGCAGACGAGGTCAACGGGAGCTGTCCTTGCAGGGGGTGTGGGGGGCAGCGCCTCCCGGCGCAAAAAATTCTCTTACAATTGCTTAGCCCGAACTCTTCTATTTCGCGCAAGTAGGCACCCGAGACTCCTCCATTTGAGCCACCAAAAATACCTTACTTTCGGTGCCCGAACAGGTCGAATCCGAACAAAGCTAGGGTTTTTGCAACTATTGCAAGAATCCTAATCCATATCGGTATCTCATACTATTCAATTTCGGGTTAATCTCATTAACCAATTAGTGTCATTTCTTCATATATGTCATATGTTCATTACGAGTTTCGGTTTCATGCATCATGAATCAATCTAATTAATCATGGCCGAAAAGCAACCGAACACATAACATCATGCGATTCAACATCAATCCCGATTTAGGGTTTCACCAGTAGCTCTGATACCACTGTTGGGTTTCGGGAGCCAAACAGCGCAGCGGAATTTAACCGAAACCCTCCAGGATCCAAGTGAAACGGGGTAAACCGGGTGTTCAAAAATTTTCATACCTAATTTTCGGTTGAGATCTCTCACTCAACTGTAGAGTTGAATCACAAAACTTGAACAGTTGACGTGTTCAAGCTCTCTATGGTATCCACACGAGCCTCTTGGGATCACCACGCTTCCACCACGTCCCGGTAGATGCATTTCTCTTGCGCTCGCAGTGCTAGCTTGCATCCTCCAAGGAATTGCAAGAGAAGAGTGCGGCTGTCCTTTTGGGAGGCTAGGGCAAGGAGACCTATGAATTTCTCACTAGAAGTTGTATTTATAGTGAGACTCAACTTCCAGGCCTAATGGGTTTCAAAGCCCTAATCCAATTAGGCTTTAATTTCGGGCTTAATAATGGCTCAACTATTGGGCCCATTATTAATACGAAATTATTGTGAAACCATAACCCAAATAATTAGCCCATGCACTCTAATGATCCAAATAGCTCTATGTGTGCGACCCAATAGGCTCTTACCACGTTGGCAATGATCATAAATCACATTTATGATCATAAGCAATGAGCGGTGTCTAGCAACACATCATTGCTACCCAAGTGACAAGATTGTCGATGATTCGACTAAACCTTTATGATCATCACCGATATATGCCATTGTCCCTTTGTCCAAGATATCAAGACTAAGCACGAGACATGGAATGTGTCACTCTCGTATAGCCCAATCTTTGGTTTCTTGATTACCGAGTAGACCAACTTAAACTGATGACATTGATATCGTATATCAACTCATCCAAGCATGGCCATGCATTTTCTAAGTCTCACTCTATCAAGGGGCCCGAAGATATCATAGGATCCGTACCTCTTAAACAGGAAAGTGGTCAGCCGTGTGCAGGCTTTCTCGGGCAATGGTTTGTCGAGAATCGTGTCTCAGTGTGCCAGAGCACGAACTACAGTGGCCTGTCAGAATGCTTGAGGTCAACGTCTAGGACGTACGGGCAAATATGTCAGAGACTCCTTCATATCACCCATCACCCCTCCGTGGTCCCTCCGGCCGACGTTACCTTTTAGGTAGACGAGCAAGGACTTCTCCCGGGGTGACACCGTTTCTTCGGGGTGTTCTCACTCTTCCGAAGTTGGTTCATTCGTCCTCTGATGGGGAGGCGATACAGTAACTCTCCGAGGTTGGTGCGATGGGTCTTCCGAGGTCGGATATGTCAGGCGTTTGGCCCCTCCTCTGAAGTTAGTGGCCAAGACCATGGCACTTCGGCCATCACTTGGAAACCTTTATCGGTAAACTAGGAACCATTATGGGCTACTATCACCCTTAGTATGCTGAATCTGCATATGATTTTCTTCCAGACAAACCTCTATATGTCCTTTGCTGAGATTATCGCTAGAGGCTTTACCTCAATCCACTTGGTGATATAATCTACTGCGACTACGCAGAACTTTACTCCTTCTGGAACTGTTGGGAGAGGGCCAATGAGATTTATACCCCATACGACGAAGGGGCAGGGTAGTTGGCCGCAGTCATCATTTTCGAGGGTAGTCTTTCGATAGGTGCATGTCTTTGGCAATTGTCACACTTCTGGATGAACTGCCTTGCGTCCTTCCTCAGAGGAGGCCAGAAATATCCTTGCCGGAGGAGCACGCCGGCAAAGGCATCGCTTCTTATGTGCGAACGACAGGCTCCCTCATGGACTTCTTTGAGGATTATTTCAACATCCTCTTCATTGATACACCTCTATAATGGAGTTGCATACCCTTGCCATTACAGCTCCTTCCCAATTAGTAAGTATCTTCCTGAACACTTTTGCCCATTGGCTGCTTCAAGAGGGTCCTCGGGAAGCTGCAAGGTTGAGGGGTATTTTTTAATACGGTCCTTCCACCCTTATCCCGAGGTTGTTACGCACATTTTTGTTATACTTGGCTGATGCAGTACATCAGTAGACTCTTTTGATTTGGCCAGAGCGTCAGCCTCCATATTATCTCATCGAGGTACATTTTTTATATGCACCGTGTTGAACTCCTGGATGAGCTTTCTGATGAGGTCATGGTACTTTGCCAAGGTTGGGTCCTTTGTGCCATAGTCTCCCGCCATCTGCCGGACTACTAACTGGGAATCACTGTGGGCCTTCATATTTCTCACACCAACTCTTTTCTCCAGTCGCAAGCCTGCTATGAAGGCTTCATATTCGGCAGCGTTGTTGGTGACATTGAATCCGAATTTGATGGTGATAGCCAAAAGGCTATCGACTCCCCCAGGATCAATTCCCCCGAAGATTTGACCGGGGGGCCTGACGTAGCTCGAAAAGAAGCATTGCCACAGACCTCGGCAGAAGCGAGATCGCGCATGACGAAGTAAGCACTTCGGCTGAGACGCCAGGTTATCTAAATATGTCGTTGACTCTCTCGGGGAACCAAACATACCGCCTTCGGGAGAAAAGAGCCAGCTACTGAAAGCAGGAGAGGTTCTCCCCCGAAGGCAGAACTCCCGAGCTAGAGAACTCCCCGAGCCAC
Source organism: Aquilaria sinensis (assembly GCA_005392925.1). Classification (NCBI taxonomy): domain Eukaryota; kingdom Viridiplantae; phylum Streptophyta; class Magnoliopsida; order Malvales; family Thymelaeaceae; genus Aquilaria; species Aquilaria sinensis. The sequence goes on along the minus strand of SMDT01000194.1, from coordinate 20,119 downwards.
TAGCGTGATTCCCGAAGGAGGGCATTCGTACCAGAGGGCGACCTCGCCCAAAAGACTTCGGGAGTACGGCAGGAGCATTTAATGAGCATTTAAGGAGCCTCTGACAGGTCGCCCACACGCTGCTTGAAATGGCGGACTGACACCCAGGCATCATCCAAGTCCCATCTCAGCCACAAAACTAGGAGCCTACAAACGGCTACCTGTTCCCTATGCCCAAAGAGCACAGAAAGAATCCGACCAAACACGTGTCAGGATCCAAACGGGCCAGGTATTTCTATAAATACTGGGGGGCTCTCTCTTGCCAGGGACACTTTCGCACAGCAGAAAACATACACAGGCCAGGCCCCTTATCTATTTAAGTGTTCCTACTTCACTCACTATCAGGACATTAACTTGGGCGTCGGAGGCTCCTCCCCGGAAATTCATCCCGGGGACCTCCTAACCCCTTTTTCGGAGTCTTTCAGGTACTTTCCCACCTGGGGAACATTTCCGTCAGTCGTTCCCCCTCCTCGGAAGCTCCCTCGGAATTAACCATGTCGCAAGACAAAGATGTGGAAGGGCATCATTTGGCGCCGTCTGTGGGAAACCACCCTCAGGTTGCCGTCATTGAAACTCGGCGTTGTAAGGACAAGGGACTTCCGAGGTCCCCATCCGCGCCTGAAGTCCAACCGGCTACTGAGCAAACTCTTCCAGGGACTTCCTTGTCTAAGGAAGAACATCCTCTGGTCATCACTACGAGTTTTCTGCGCGACTTCCAGCGTTCTGTTGTGGCCGAAATGGCACAACAGATAGACAAAAGGTGGCCACAACAAACTCAGGCCCAGAGGCCTCCTTCGCCAGAGTGCCCTCGCGAGAGAAGTTCTAAATCAGCTCATCATACTTCGGGAAGTGGAGACCCACGAGAGGAATCTTCAACCGAAAACACGCCCCTCGGAGCATGGCTTGTGGGACGGACGGAGTCCAAGCGACCCAAAATCCCGCACCAAAGGAGTTCGTCACTTGAGGCGAGGACCCCATCCCCGAAGAGATGTCGACGATCCCCTTTCCCCAAAGAAGGGCCTAGCGCCACACTCATTATGGAGAAAATATTGACGAGGTTGGAAAGGGTGGAAAAACAGGTAGCCCGTTGACCTGTCTGGGCCAGACTATCTGAAACCTTTTATGGCGATGAGTCACCGTTCACCCGAACAATAGTCGAAGCGGCCATGCCTAGTGATTTCCAGGTACCTCGGGTAGAGACATATGACGGCCGAACAGATCCACAGGCCCATCTGACGAAGTACAAACGAAGCATGGTGTTGCAGGGGGCTAATGATGCCACTTTATGCAAATGTTTCGAGGTCACCCTTGCCGGCCCCGCTACAGCATGGTACAACTCTCTGGCCCCAGGAACCATCAGAGAGTTCCAGGAGCTGTCCACTGCCTTCACCCAGCAGTTTATTGGGAGTCGTCCTACGGCGAAGATGTCGGTACAGATGTTCGACATAGCACAAAGGAACGGGGAAAGCATCCGTGACTATGTTGAAAGATTTAACCGAGAGGCCCTAAGCGTTCCAGACTTCCGGCCAGAAATATGCATCCTCGCCATGATACGGGGCCTTCGGAGGGACTCACAGCTATTTTATGAATTTTTCAAAGACCCCCCGGACACGCTCGGTGAATTTTTCCGAAGAGCCGAGTAGCATATGACAGTCGAAGAGCTAAGAATGGGTTGGCCAAAGAATGACCATTCCCGTCCCGAAGGATCAAGCCAGCAAGCCAAGTATCCGACAGAGCAAACAGGACGACCTCGGAGGATCAGGGGAAGGAAGCCTCCTCCAAACTTTACACCCCTGAACACCACAAGGACCAACATCCTCATGACAGTGGAGAAACAGGGGTCCCAGATTCAGCGACTGAAGGCAATGACCGCTGACAACAAAAAGAATATGAAGAAGTTCTGTTAGTTTCATCGCGACCACGGTCATGACACCGAAGACTACTTCTAGTTGAAGAAGTACATCGAGTCGCTGATTAAGCATGGTCAACTGCGGCGCTATCTGAGAATGCCTTCGCCAAAGGCAAGGAGAGAAGAGGAAGGAAAGGCTGACGAAGATGAGTATGATTCCGACAGAAGGAGGAACCGAAGTCCAAAATGGCGCCTCCCACCTTCGGCGGGGGTAATACAAACCATCACCACTGGACTGCCATCCTCGGGGAGAAAGAGGAAAGCCAGGGAAATAGCAACGATGGAGTACCAAAGTCCATCGAAAAAGGTCACCTGAAGAGATGGTTCCTCCGTCATTTTCCCTCATGACGACCCACTGTTGGTCATGGCAAGAAAAGGGAATTGGGACGTCAAAAGGGTATTGCTTGATGATGGGTCAAACGCCGACGTCCTATTCTCGCATCTGCTCCCAAGCTTGGGAATATCCAGCATCAACCTCAAGCCTGTTACTTCGCCAACCTTTGGAGTAGGACCCTCAGAGCTGCCCGTCCTCGGCTGGATCGACCTTCCCCTGATGATGAGAGGGAGTTCAATCAACGGAAAAGGAGAAATTTTTGCCTCCACAATGACGAGGTTCATTTTCATGGATGTCCCTTCGTCGTACAACGCCATCCTTGGAAGGCAAACACAATGGAATTTGCACATTTGCCCAGATGTGAAGTACTTAACAATCACCTTCGCCACCAAGGACGGAGACGCCAAAATTTTCATCGACCAAGCCGAGGTCAGAAAGGTGTTTGTCAAAGCCCGAAAGGCCCCAGCAGCCAACTTCACACAAACCTTAGCAGGAGGGAAACTACCCACCGAAGAACCAAAAATGGGCGGGGTGGAAAAGCTTGCAGAAATAGAAACGGAAGAAGTAGAACTTGTCCCCGGCAAAAATACCCGAATAGGGAAAAATCTGGCCGAAGGTGACAAGAAAAACCTTGTATCCTTTCTACTGATGAATAAAGAACTGTTCGCCTACTTGCCAAAGGATATGCCAGGGGTAGACCCTCGCATAATACAACATAGCCTTAAAGTAAGCCCGGAAGCAAAACCTGTCCGGTAAAAGAAGCGAGGCATCTCGGTCCACAAAAGTAAATTCGTCAAAACCGAAGTACAGCGCTTGATGGACACAAACATAATTAGGGAGGTCAAGTACCCCAAATGGCTGAGCAATGTGGTGATAGCTACAAAAGAAGGGAGTAGTAAACTCCGGATGTGCATCGACTTCAGAAACTTGAACGATGCCTGCCCGAAAGATTCCTATCCTCTCCCACCGATAGACCAGTTGGTCGACTCAACTGCCGAATATGGGCTCCTAAGCTTCCTCGACGCCTTCAGTGGGTATCATCAAATAAGGATGGATCCCGAAGATGAAGAAAAAACTGCGTTCATCACCGAAGGTGGAACATATTGTTACACTAGGATGCCCTTCGGGCTCAAAAATGCAGGAGCCACCTACCAAAGGCTGATGAGCAAAGTCTTTCATAACCAAATAGGGAGGAACATGGAAGTCTACGTTGATGACATGATAGTCAAAAGTAAGATGCCTAAAGACCATGTCACAGACCTAGAGGAAACCTTCCAGCAACTCAGAATATTCAGAATTTGACTTAACCCCGAAAAATGCGTCTTCGGCGTGACCTCGGGAAAATTTCTGGGCTACATGGTATCAGAAAGGGGCATTGATGCTAACCCAGAAAAAATTAAGGCTCTGCTCGAATTCTGAACTCCTGTCACAGTGAAAGACGTGCAGAGACTCACTGGAAGGATAACCTCTCTTAGCAGGTTCATCTCCAGGTACGGAGATCGGTGTCGGGCATTCTTCAAAGTCCTTACTAAGGCAGCAAAAAGAGAAAATGACCTCGGGGATGGTGACCATCCTTGGAATGAGGATTGCCAAAAAGCCTGGGAAGAACTTAAAATCTATTTGTCTCGACTGCCTACTCTGCGACAACCTCGCGAAGGAGAGCCCCTCATCCTGTACCTCGCTGTTTCAGAAAAAGCAGTGAGCTCGGTCCTTGTGAAAGAGGAAGGGCCGAGACAATGGCCAGTTTATTACGTAAGCAAATCCCTGCACGGCGCCGAGGTCAGGTACCCATTGCTCCAAAAAGCCATATATGCCTTGGTGCTGGCAGGAAGAAGATTGCGGCCATACTTTCAGGCTCACCCCATCATCGTCCGAAGTAGTCTGCCTCTACGGGATGTTATGAAAAGAGTTGATCATTCGGGAAGGCTTTCCAAATGGTGTATAGAGCTCGGCGAACACGACATTGTTTATGAACCTCGGAAAGCCATAAAAGCTCAAGCACTAGCTGACTTCATCGCCGAAGTACCTACCACCGAAGATAGCCACCCGGATCTTGGCGAAGGTGAGCCAGAATGGACGCTGCATGTGGATGGAGCCTCAGGTTCCGAACACCAAGGAGCCGGAGTAATCATCAGAGGACCCGAAGGTCTAGAGGTGATAAAGGCCATCAAGTTCAACTTCAGTGCCACCAATAATGTGGCTGAGTATGAAGCTCTGATAGCAGGGTTGCGCCTGGCCAGAAAAATTGGAGTAAGAAACTTGAAGGCTCACAGTGACTCCCAGCTGGTAGTTCGGCAAACGGTAGGGGACTACGGCGCGAAAGACCCAATTTTGGCAAAATACCACGAACTGGTGACGAAGCTCATTCGAGAGTTCGACACCATACGCATCAAAAATGTACCTCGTCGGGAAAACACCGAAGCGGATTGCCTGGCAAAGGCAAAAATGTACACCGAGGTACTAAACCACCCGAGTATTGAAGTACTGAGCATAGTAACTTCGGAAAAAGGCTGGAAAGATCCAATAAAGAGGTACCTTGCGGACAACGCGCTCCCCGAAGACCCCATTGAAGCCGCAAAAGTGCGAAGACGCTCTGGGCGATTCTTCCTAATAGGCGAAGAACTATATCGGCAGGGATATGCAAATCCTTTACAGAGGTGTGTTGGCGAAGAGGATACTGAAATGATCCTCGAAGAAGTCCACGAAGGCGCTTGTGGTTCACATATTGGAATTGACGCCCTCGCCGCAGTGGTACTCCGCCAAGGATATTTTTGGCCTACCCTAAGAAAGGATGCACGACATTTCGTCCGAAAATGTGAGAGCTGCCAAAAACACGCAAAAATCCAGAGGGCACCCTCGGAAATGGTGACTTCGGCTGACTATCCCTGGCCCTTCGCGGTTTGGGGCATAGACCTCATTGGGCCGCTCCCAACAGCCCCCGGAGGCGTGAAGTTCTGCGTGGTCGCAGTAGACTACTTCTCTAAATGGGTCGAGGCAGAACCATTAGCAACTATCTCAGCTAAAGAAGTGCAGAAGTTCGTATGGAAGAACATTGTATGCAGATTTGGCATACCGAGGATATTGGTAGCCGACAATGGATCCCAGTTTATTGACAAAGGGTTCAAGGACTTTGTCAACGACCTCGGAATAAAGATGCACTTCGCCCCAGTAGCCCATCCTCAAAGCAATGGCCAAGTAGAGGTATCTAATAGGACGATAAAAGATGGTCTGAAAAAGAGGCTAGGGGAAGCAAAAGGGAAATGGCCAGGCGAACTCCAAAGTGTACTGTGGAGCTACCGAACAACACCCCGAAGAGCCACGGGGGAAACGCTTTTTTCACTCATTTTCGGTACAGAAGCCATCATCCCAATCGAGGTAATGCAACCATCAATTTGAGTACAAGTTTTTGATGAAAATGGAAATGACCTCGGCCTAAGAACCAAGCTCGACCCTGTCAGCGAGCACAGAGAAATAGCCGAACTAAGAAGAAAAGCCTTTCAGCAAAGAGTGGCCGCGGCCATAAACTTGCGCGCTAGGCCAAAAGGAATAAAAAAAGGGGACCTCGTTCTCCAAAAGAATGAATTCGCACCTCGAAAGCCATCCCACGGAGTATTTCACGCCAACTGGGAAGGCCCTTACCTGGTCCTTGCCGAAGTACGAAAAGGGGTCTACAAGCTCGGCGATTTCGAAGGCGTAGAATTGAAAAATACGTGGCATTCGAACACCTTGAGAAAATTTTATGCTTAGGATCTCGGCAAAAGAGACCGTGGTGTACAAAGAAAGGAAAATTTTCTCTAAAGTATAAAAAGATTCTTAGCCAAAAAAGTTTCTTAGCATGAGTGGTGCGAGTTCCGCAAAGGTGGCCGCTAAAATAAGCAAAGGCGTTATTTTTCGAAGTCTCTAGAGCAAACATGTTCGGGACAACAGAGGAAATCTGGCGAAAGACTTGGCCAAATTTTTTTTTTTTGCCATAGTTTGAACAAGTCAGGATTTCGCATAAGAGGTCACCATGATAAGCACAGACAAAGTCTTCCGAAGTCTCTTGAACGAATAAAGTTCGGGACAAAGGAAAACCAAAAAATCTCAGGAAAAGACTTAGCCAAATTTTCAAGGTCTTTATTGAGATAAGTGTGCTTACAAAAAAGATAGCCAAAAGAAGAAGTACAAAAAAGAAGAAAAAAAGGACAATGACCCTAGAACAAACTAAGGCTTCTCCGCGTCCCGGGAGTCTTCGACTCCTGCGTCCTTTTGCACCACCTTCGGCGCTAGAAGACGAGGAGGCAGGTTCAGATGGTCAATCTTAGACTAGGTCCACCGAGTTCCCTCGGGAATGTCCAGGGCCGCCAGAAAAGAGAGATCCAGATCTGGAAACCTCTGAAGGACTTGGTGGCGAACAAGACAGAATCCGTCCTGAAAACCAACCTTGGTCATCTGGTCAGACTTGTCTTTCACAACCTCAAGGTCCTCGAAGTCCTTCTTCAAATATGAGACCTTCTTCTTCAGCTCCTTCACTTTCTTCTTTTCCGGCTCCTTCTTCATAGCATCGACCTCGGCTTGGAACGCAGCCTTCTCAGCAAGTGCCTTCGCCAGAAGACCTTTGACTTCTGACTTTTCTTTCAAATGCGCCTCATTTGCTGAGATCAGCTCCGTCAGTTGGGAGCCGAGGTCAGAAATTTTCTGGGAGGAGTCCCTCAAAAGTTCATGTTTTTCTTTCTGGAACTCCTCCCGAAGGGCGGCAACTTCCTTCTCCGCAGCTTGGGCCAGCTGTAGGTTCTTGACAGCCAGTTCCAAGCACATGGCCTTTGTTTTCTCTATGGCTTCTAGGGCATTGGCCCGGAACTCAGTCTGCCTCGCCACCCGAACTCGGAGAAAGCCAGCGTACCCTAGAAGCTGCAAAAGGATAAAGGCGAGGTCGTTAAGACAAAGAGAAAACCAAACACTTAGAAAAAATTCAAAGGAGGAAGATAGACGAAAAGTGTACCTGAGCAGCGCGCTCGGAAAGCTTTGTGGCAAGAGAATCATCGCCCGGATGAGCCGCAGCAATGGCCTTGAAGGAGGCATCGGTGAGGACCCCTTTCGAGATCTCCGTAGCCATTTGCTGGCAGTCTCCAGAGTACAAATTCATGTCCTCCGTAAACGTCCAGAAAGGCTCCTTCGGGATACGGGCGTCCCGAAGGGCTCTCCTCTTGGCATGCTCAGCTACCCAACCCGAAGTGAGCAACTCTTCTACACAAATAAAACAAAGGTTGGTCAAGAAAAGAAAATCTCAAAGATCATCAAAAAAGAGAAGTGCCACAGTTTGTTAAAAGAACAAACCTGCTGGCACCTTGACGACATCCTCGTCGGAAGCCGGAGCCTCTTCAGCAGAAATCCCCTTGCCTTTTATTCGGCGCCGCTCTTCAGCAGAAGGTGCCTCTACCATGGTGTCTAGGAAAGCCTGCGAAGGGGTAGGACTTTGAGGAGGGACCTCAGCAGCAACCTCGGGCTAAGGGGCAGAAGCAGCCTCGGGCTCCTCGCCCACCTCTTCGAAAATCTCCGAAAGGGGAGGGTGCACATCCTTCTTTGCCCGTTTAGAAGCAAACGGCCCAGCCCGGACGTTTTCCGTCTTCGGGAGGCTGCTTTCTTCATCTGATCACCCTTCGCGGGCTGACCAGTGAAAAGGGCTTTGTAGAAGGTAGCAGTGTCCTCGCCCATTTCTGCAAAGGAAGAAAGACATCAGTGTGAGTCTGGAATGAAGTTATAACAAAGAGACTAGAAAGTAACTTACTCTCACAAAAGGTTTCGAAAGAAACTTCCTCCCGAAGGAGTTGCACTAGCCAGGAGTCCTTCCCGGCGATGGCAGGAGCCGACATCCCGAGGTCCGTCTTATGCTCCTTTACCACCCCGAGCTCCCGAAGGACCTCCTCGGCCATCAACCTCCAATTGATGGGGAAGGGGTAAAGAGGGCGCGAAAGGACCTCGGGACCCCAGTCGGCGATGGCTCGGATGCGACCGTTGAAATTCGCGAATATGGAAGCCAACTCGGGAGTCAGCAGTATCCTCGGATCTACGACGTCGTCCTCTAACCGTCCCTGAGCCCACTTGGTCGGAACACGCGACCAGGCCTCCTCCATCTTCAGAAAGAAAAACTTTTTTTGCCACCCTCGCCAGCTATCCTTGGTGGCGAAGGTGAACATAAACTTTTTGCTCCCGGATCCCCGAGGCAGCATAAAATAAAAGCCACCCTTCGGGACCACGTAGAGCTTGTAGTACTGCATAAAAAGGACGAAGTGGGGTTTTATTTTGAAAACACCACACATACAGAGGAAGGTGTTGAAATAGCAGTACGAGTTGAGAGGAAGTTGATTCACGGCAATGCCATGAAACTGGAAAAAGTCGTAAACCAACTTCGAAGGGGGGAACCGAAGTCTGACTTTCAATTGAGCTCGGAAAACGGTGATCTCGTTACTATGGTTTGAAAAACTATAGTGGTCAAGACGGGGCAACCTCGTAACAGTATACGAGGGAACGAAAATTTTTTCTTCCACTTCACTAATTTGGCAGGGGTAGTGCAACAAGGGTGAGAAAGAAGAGGCTGCCAACTCTCAGGAATAGGCATTTTTTGGCTGGAAAACAAGTTCCGAAAAAGCCAAAAATGGACTTCGGGAAAAACTTTGAAAAATAAAGAGTTCTAGAAATCAAAACCCACCAAATCTTTTGCCGAAATCTGGGTGTGAAGACGCCGTCGTGAAAGATGACCGGGAAAAAGCTCAGGTGAAAGAGCCGCCGCGAAAGGTAGAAAAGAGCAGAAGGAAAACCAGAGCAAAAGCAAAAGCAAAAGAAACAAATGACGAAATGAGCATATATATAGACCGAGGGGGGTAGGTGAACCGGTGTCATAAGTACTCTGCGAAGGTCAAACGCCGCCATAAATGCCCTTGTACACCTAAAAAGGCGCGCCCGCGGTAACTGATGCAACCCCAGCCAACAAAAAGCCGACACGTGTCAGCCATCGCGCCGAAAGAGGAACACGCCCTCTGACAGATGTCGCACCGCTCCAGACTGACACGTCTGGTTACGAGATGCGACGGTTCACTAACCTACAAAAATAAAGAAGTAGGTTACCTCGTGGACACCAAAAGACGGGCTATGGCCGAACAGTCCGTATCTTCGGACAAAAAGGTGTATCTTCGACATAGAGTGCACTCCCTAGAAACTCCCGAGAAGCATCCTGCAAAAGGCAGCAAACCGAAGTCTCCACCTCAGCCTCTTCAAGGAAGGCCTAAAAAAGCTGGAAAACAGGTTGCTTCGAAGACACCAACAGGCGGGCTTTGGAAGAAAAGCCTACGTCTTCCAACGGAAGGTCTGTCTTCGGAATAAGTTCTGCACTCAAGGCCCAAAGAGGGGCCCTCAGGAAGCGAACAAACCGAAGTCTCCACTTCGGCTTTGTTCGAGGGGGGCCTGTGATAGACAAAAGGCTATCGCCTCCCCCAGCATCAATTCCCCCGAAGATTTGACCGGGGGGCCTGATGTAGCTCGGAAAGAAGCATTGCCACAGACCTCGACAGAAGGGAGATTGAGCATGACGAAGTAAGCACTTCGGCTGAGACGCCAGGTTATCTAAATATGTCGTTGACTCTCTCAGGGAACCAAACATACCGCATTCGGGAGAAAAGAGCCAGCTACTGAAAGCAGGAGAGGTTCTCCCCTGAAGGCAGAACTCCCGAGCTAGAGAACTCCCCAAGCCACTAGCGTGATTCCCGAAGGAGGGCGTCCGTACCAGAGGGTGACCTCGCCCAAAGGACCTCGGGAGTTCGGCAGGAGCATTTAATGAGCATTTAAGGAGCCTCTGACAGGTCGCCCACACGCTGCCTGAAATGGCGGACTGACACCCAGGCATCATCCAAGTCCCATCTCAGCCACAAAACTAGGAGCCTACAAATGGCTACCTGTTCCTTATGCCCAAAGAGCACAGAAAGAATCCGACCGAACACGTGTCAGGATCCAAACGGGCCAGGTATTTCTATAAATACTGGGGGGCTCTCTCTTGCCAGGGACACTCTCGCACAGCAGAAAACATACATAGGCCAGGCCCCTTATCTATTTAAGTGTTCCTACTTCACTCACTATCAGGACACTAACTTGGGCGTCGGAGGCTCCTCCCCGGAAATTCATCCCGGGGACCTCCTAACCCCTTTTTCGGAGTCTTTCAGGTACTTTCCCACCTGGGGAACATTTCCGTTAGACATTCCCCCTCCTCGGAAGCTCCCTCGAAATTCACCATGTCGCAAAACGAAGATGCTGAAGGGCATCAGATGGCCTTCATGGCTTCCATACATTTCGGACCGCAAAGGATCACTCTGGCTCCTTGATGTTCATAACCAGAGGCTCCATTAACAAATAGTGTCCACTCAAGTTCATTCTTCCCGAGGTCCCCAAGGGCATCGTCAGCTTTTGGGACTTTAGCGATGAAGTCTACTAATGCTTGGGCCTTTATTGCCCTTCTTGGCTTGTAAGTGATGTCGTACTCACCAAGCTCAATACACCACTTTGATAATCTTCTCGAGTGATCTAGTCTCCTCATGATGTCCCGAAGAGGTAGGTTACTACGGACAGTAATAGGGTTTCCTTGGAAGTAAGGTCGCAACCTTCTACTCGCCAATACTAAGGCGTAAGGGAAAGTTACAAAAACCCCCCTGTGGTTTGGTCAAACCAACAGTTTTCCCTCTCTATTTTGAGAAACCTACACTTTGCCCCCTATATTTTTTATGCTGCCCGATAACAATTTTTGAAACTGTATTTAAACTGTATGGTAATAATGCTCTAGTAATTTCAAGATTTTTGATATTTTTTTCATAGCAAACCGACCTTTAAAAAATATTGATATATAATTACAGGTGGGAAAGTACATTTACAGAAAGGAAAATTAATAGTTTAAAATTTCTATTAACTATAAAAAAAATATTGGATAGATTGAAATTACTGGAAGATGATTATCGTAGAGTTTAAATACAGTTTTAGAAGTTGTTATCAGGCAGTATAAAAAACATAGGGGGCAAAGTGTAGGTTTCTCAAAATAGAGGGGGCAAACTGTTGGTTTGACCAAACCATAGGGGGGTTTTGTAACTTTCCCAAGGCGTAAATAGCCTTCTGTAGAATAGGCTACCTAACTTCGATGCTATGTAGGGATTTACTCACATAGTATATCGGCCACTGCCTTCCTCCCTCTTTCTTTACAAGCACTGAACTCACCGCTTTTTTGCTGACGGTGAGGTAAAAGATGAGAAACTCTCTTTCCTTCGGCTGCCAAAGTGTCAGTAGCCGAGTTAGGTAACTTTTGAGCTCATCCCAAGCTTTTTGACAGTCTTCGGTCAAAGGATGTTCCCCCGAAGTAAAGGTACCTTAATTTTTTTGCTGCTTTGGTGAGCACTTTGAAGAACGGTCGGCACTGATCCCTATATCTAGAGATGAATCTACTAAGTGAAGTGATTCTCGCAGTCAGCCTTTGCACATCCTTAATTGTTGTGGGAGTTTGGAATCCCAGCAAGGCCTTAACCTTTTCTGGGTTGGCGTCGATTCCTTTTTCCGATACCATGAATCCAAGGAACTTGCCCACATTCACCCTGAACACGCACTTCTCGGGGTTGAGACGGATTCTGAATTCCCGAAGTCGATGGAATGTTTCCTTTAAGTCTAAGATATGACTACTAGGAAGCTTGCTCTTAACTATCATATGGTCGACATATACTTCCGTATTCCTCACGATTTGGGTGTCAAACACCTTGCTCATCAGCCTTTGGTACGTCACCCCTGCATTCTTTAGACCGAAGGGCATTCTGACATAGCAGTAGGTCCTGACTTTGGTGATCAAGGCATTTTTTCCTCATCTTCAGGATCCATCCAAATCTGGTGGTATCCACTGAACGCATCGAGGAAGCTGAGCAGTCCGTATTCGGCGTTGGAGTCCACCAATTGATCAATTGGTGGCAAAGGATACGAATCCTTAGGACAGGCATCGTTTAAGTTTTGGAAGGCAACACATATTCAGAGTTTATGACTCATTTCTTTCATAACAATGACAACATTGCTAAGCCATTCGGGCTACTTGACCTCTTTTATTATGCCTGCTTCCATTAAACGTTGAGCTTTGGTTTTAATGAAGTTGTTCTTATGTGCCGAGAGGCTTCACTTTTTTTGTTGAACAGGCTTTACCTCTTGGCGCACTTTAAGGCTTTGTTGGATTATGCGAGGGTCTACCCCAAGCATGTCCTTTGGAGAGTAGGCAAACAGGTCTTTGCTCATTAACAAAAAAGATACAAGCTTTTCCTTGTCACCTTCGGGAAGTTGTTTCCCCACTCAGGTACTTCGGCCTGGGACAAGTTCTACATCTTCTTTTTTTATTTTTTCGAGGTCTCCTGTTTCTTCCGCCCTTGCCTTTTCTCCAAGCATGGTCTTTTTTTCCGAAGTCTGTGCATGGATCTTTGTTGGGCCATGCCTTACTTTCACAAAGACCTTCCTTACTTTGGCTTGGTCAATGAATATCTCAGCATCCCCGTCCTTCATCACGAAGGTGACAGTTAGGACTTCACATCTGGACAGATGTGGAGATTCCCTTGGATCTGCCTCCTGAGGATGGCATTGTATGCTGAAGGGACATCTATGATGATGAACCTTCTAATTGTGGAAGCGAAGAGCGCTTTGTTGCTCTGAACCGAAGTTCCTTTTAAATCAGAGGTAGGTCGATCCACCCGAAAATAGAAAGTTCGGACGGACCTACCCTGAAGGTAGGAGAGCTGACAAGTTTGAGATCACCTTTTGAGATGCCCAAGTTCAGCAGGAGGTGCAAGAATAGTATGTCGGCCATTGGAGCCATGATCGATAAGTACTCTTTTGACGTCCCAGCTCCTTATCCTTGCCATGATTAGGAGGGGATCATCATGAAGGAATTTCATGGTAGACCCATCTTTCCGAACAAGCTTGTTTGATGGGTTCCCAAACTCCATCACTTAGATTTCACGAACTTTCCTTTTCCTCTCTGCCGAGTGTATCCCAATAGTGATTGTTTGGATCACTCTAGCCGGAGGTGGTGAGTGCTTTCTAGGACTTCGATTCTATCATCGGTCAGAATCATAGTCCTCATCTTCTAGTTTTCTTTCCTCCTCCCAACTCCCCTTTGGGGGGGGCATGCGCAGGTATTGCTGAAGTTGGCCCTGCTTTATTAGAGACTCGATGTACTTCCTCAGTTGGAAGCAATCCTCAGTATCATGCCCATGGTCCCGATGGAACTGGCAGAACTTCTTCTTGTTTTTCTTGTTTTCCGAGGTCATGGCCTTTGGACGTTGAATAGGCTCCCTTGCCTTTCCATGGCCAGCAGTACATTTGTTCTGGTGGTGTTCTGGGGGGTGAACATCATTGGCTTCTTGCCCTTTTCTTTTGAGGTCTACCTCTAGCCTCGGCTGGATAGCGAGGTTGATGGCTTGGACCCTTAGAGCGAATATGGTCAAACTTTGGCCCTCCCATCCTTAGTTCCTCAGCTGTCATGTGTTGCTCCACCCTTTCATAGAATTCCCCAAGGGTATCGGGGGGATCATTGGAGTGTTGGGTTTCGGGAGCCAAACAGCGCAGCAGAATTTAACCGAAACCCTCCAGGATCCAAGTGAAACGGGGTAAACCGGGTGTTCAAAAATTATCATACCTAATTTTCGGTTGAGATCTCTCACTCAACTGTAGAGTCGAATCACAAAACCTGAATAGTTGACGTGTTCAAGCTCTCTATGGTATCCACACGAGCCTCTCGGGATCACCACGCTTCCACCACGTCCCGGCAGATGCGTTTCTCTTGCGCTCGCAGTGCTAGCTTGCGTCCTCCAAGGAATTGCAAGATAAGAGTGCGACTGTCCTTTTAGGAGGCTAGGGCAAGGAGACCTGCGAATTTCTCACTTAAAAGTTGTATTTATAGTGAGACTCAACTTCCAGGCCTAATGGGTTTCAAAGCCCTAATCCAATTAGGATTTAATTTCGGGCTTAATAATGGCTCAACTCTTGGGCCCATTATTAATACGAAATTATAGTGAAACCATAACCCAAATAATTAGCCCATGCACTCTAATGATCCAAATTGCTCTATGTGTGCGACCCAATAGGCTTTTATCACGTTGGCAATGATCATAAATCACATTTATGATCATAAGCAATGACCGGTGTCTATCAACACATCATTGCTACCCAAGTGACAAGATTGTCGATGATTCGACTATGCCTTTACGATCATCACCGATATATGCCATTGTCCCTTTGTCCAAGATATCAAAACTAAGCACGAGACTTGGAATGTGTCACTCTCGTATAGCCCAATCTTTGGTTTCTTGATTACCGAGTAGGCGAACTTAAACTGATGACATTGATATCGCATATCAACTCATCCGAGCATGGCCATGCATTTTCTAAGTCTCACTCTATCAAGGGGCCCGAAGATATCACTCCCGTTACATAGGAGGGACAAATCCCATCTTGATCATACAAATCCCTCCGCATGATATGTGACATACCCAATGACTGTCTTCAAGTTCACTCAGTTACGAGCAACAAAGGCAAGTATCAAAGTATGTGACTCACATGTAGGGAACCTTGATGATCTTAGGTCGAAGGACTACATATACCATGATCACTATGAGAATCACTTATGACACTCATATAACGATCCATGTAGTGTTCTCATGGTGGGTCGGTCCAGTACACAAGTTCTCCAACTTGTACCCAAATGTAGACTACATATCTCATATTAGTCTCCACATATGCTAGTCGTTATGTATTATTGCAACCCACTCCACAATAATACTAGACCAGGGACTTTTAAGAATATCATTATTCTAGGGTTACAATTATGTTTGTTAAGTTACGCAGGAACAAAACAACAAACATAATTGCTGGATTAATGCCTTAATAAAATATCATGACTCAATGTGCAAAAATACAATCATCTCATGATTGGCTTTTGGGCACAACACTACCATGGAGAACTTGTAGGAGAGTTGTGAATCTCTCTAAAGTCCCCTAATCATTGTAAGGATGCAGATTTTAAGGTGAAAGTCTGGCACACTCATGGCTTTCTTGTTGAACCTCTCAACATAGTTGCGAATGGTCTCTCCATTCCTTTGCGCTATGTCAAACATCTGGACAGGCATCTTCGCCGTTGGTCTACTTCCAATGAACTGCTGAGTGAAGGTAGTGCACAACTCCTGGAAACCCATTATCATTCCGGGGGCCAGGGACTTATACCATGCAATCGCTGGCCTGGAGAGGGTGACCTCAAAGCATTTGCAGAGGGTGGCATCATCAGTACCATGTAGCACCATGCTACATCTATATTTTGTAAGGTGGGCTTGGGGATCACTGCACCCATCGTATGTCTCCAAGTATGGTACTCAGAAGTCACTTGGCATAGGTGCCTCGGCCATTGCACGGATGAAGGGTGACTATTCTCCGGTGAAGGTCTCCGACAACCTTGACCAGACAGGCTTCCAAGCAATCTGCCTTTCCACATTTTCCAACCATTCTAGGATCTTCTCCACGAGTATGGTAGTGCTGGTCTCTTCTCGTTGCCTAGATGCCTACAGCAACAGAGAGTGACATCTCCTTTTTAGGGAGTAACTTCCCCGGCGGGGGGATTATGACTTCTTCTCCGGTGATGAACTCTGTCGGCGGGATATCTTGGGCCCTTTTGACCCCATTTCTCTAGCACATCGACCTTCGGGGGGTACATCTTCTATTAAGGATTCATCGCGGAAGTCCCCACTCCCTAAACTCCGGTAAATAGACTTAGGACTTCTCTCTCGGCGGGCAGTTGGTGAAGAGGCCCTTCGGCCCGAAGGTCGCTGAGACCACCTTTGGTCCAACTGTTATGTCATTTCAGTCACAACAAAGCACTGAAAATCATGCAGGAAGCTCATCATGACCGTCAGAGCACACTCGTCCTCAGGCAAAGAAGTCCCTACAAGGGGTTGTTCAGCCGCTGGTTCAGTTTCCGGCGCAAATGGGGACTTCGGGAGTCCTTTGTCCTTAAAATGTCGGGTCTCAACGATGGTGACCTAGGAGTGAGTTCCCACAGACAGCACCAAATGATGCCCGCTAACATCCTCGTTGTGTGACATAGTGGCCTGAAGTAAGGACTTCTGATATCAAGGCGTTTGAATGAGACACTTCCAATGTGAGGGTGGCTGCAAGACTCAGGAAAACAAGGGTTAGAGGCTCCCCTAAGTGTGTTTTCGGGGGAAGTGCCTCTGACGCCCAAGTCAGTATTTTCGAAATAAGGAGCAGAGTGTGGAGAGCAAAGAGTAGAGAGTTCTCTGTCTTTTTTACCAAGGTTACTCCCAGGTATTTATAGGAGGGCGTAGGGAGGAGGCTGTTTGGCACAACCCACATAGATCATGACACGTGTTCGATCGAATGAGATCCGTACCTCCTTACATGAGTATCTCCTACTAGCCCTAGGCTGTTTTGGCCACAGGTTAAGACTGTGTGCGAGGTCTTCAAGTCAGGGCCGTGTGCAAGGTCCCTCTATCAGAGGCTCTTTAACCCTTTTTGTCATGTCTTCGTGAGACCCCTTCTGTGTATAAGGCTTCTTTGGAATAAGAGGTCCCCTTCGGTCCAATAGTACAACTGAGGGCTGTTGGGGGAACCCCTTCGGCAGAGTGTGGTAGTTTTAGAAGACGCTATTCCTTACCGAGGATGGCGATATTCTTTTTCGAACTTGATGGGTTTTCCCTTCTGAGGGTGGTAGTGCACAACCTTTCTAAGGTTAGTCTCGCTATTCCCCAAGGATGGTGGTGGGTCACTGAGATCAGGGGATCAAAGATAATGCGGGCCCCTCTTTCCCAAGGTTGGTTACTCGTCCTTTCCGAGGGTGGTGCTCACTAGATAACCTGGGAATTCTAAGTATAATAGCCCTTTAGCTATCAAGCTCCTCCTACCCATCATAGTGCAGAGCATATCTGATTAGACTATTAAATCTCTGCTCATACTCCATAACACTAAGACCTCGCTGCTTGAACTGATCAAATTCCACCTATTTTTGGTCTTTCTGGGCCTCACTCATATATTGTTCTTGGAAGACCTGAAGGAAATCTACCCATCTCATAAACCTCCTCCTGGCAGGTGGCCTTCTCTGATTCCTCTCTCGGTATGTTCATTGTACTGCTCTCCACTAGAAATTTTCTTCCAACTTGAAGGTGGCTAGAAGAACTTTCTGAGTAGAGGACACATCCATCTTCTCAAGGATCTTCTCAACCTGATACACCCAGACTCTGCCTCATCAGGGTTACATCCACCTCAGAACACTAGAGGTTTTAGTGCCATGAATCCCTCCAACTGGCCCTCCTTTAAGCCACATCTTCTAGATCTCTCTTCTCTAGCTTTCTTTCTTGGTTTCCACCTCTAGCTTGCCTTCCTTTGGTTGCCATTTGAGTAGAAGGCTCAGTCCTCCTTAAAAATGTATAAGTGTCTAGCTCCTCTACATCTGGACTCTCCTCAACCTCAACTCTGATCTTCTGTCAAACTTTAGATCTCATCCTTCTTGCTCTTGGGTGCCCCCTTTCTTCATCACCCTCTTATTCCTCCTGGTTCCCTCCATTCTTCCTCAATTGATCATAAATCACTGGCTTTCTGCTAGGCCTTCTACTTTTTTTTCCTTCACCTTCAAGATTCTCCCCTGCTCTTGCTCGTTCTGGGTTCTCATGTGACTAGGCTTGGCCTCTAGCCAAGGCTTGCATCCCTACCACAAGTTGTGCTATAGTAGCTTGCAGTGTTTCCATCATCTCCTCCATTCTGTCTTGCCTGCCTCTACTTGGTCTAGGTACATGTAACTTGGTATTTGCCTCTTCGGCCAAATTAGGCTCTATGGCCTCTGCTTGCCTTCCAAACTCACTAGTATGCATTCCATCTATAGGATGGGCTGCCCTGTTTTCTTCCTGTGCAAGGGATTCTCTTTCCCTGCCTCTGGTTCTCATCCTACACTCAAGATGCATTTATTCACATATGCTCAATAAGTACAAGTCTTGTATAACCCTATGTGGGAACAAGTCTATTCTAAACAATCTACTTAATCAAAAGCTATAAACCATAAGCTCTGACACCAACAAAAGCCTGTCACACACCACACAAACCCCAGCCTACGCACTCACAGTACCATTGTACGTAGTGCCCTGAAAGTTATTAAACACAAGCACTTCTAAGTGTTACAAGTAGACTTTAGTTTGTTTCGGCCAACTTTCAATTTGGTAGCTTAAGTCTTATTTTCTTAAGTTTAAGGCCTGGGAGGTGCCCCAGGAGGCTTACTGAGAAGTCCTGTGTACTTTACTTGCAGCACAAGGCAAGGCCCATAAGTTACTTGCAACACAAGGCAAGGCATCAAGTGTGCTATTCAATGCATGGCAACCAAGAAGCCCATATCATTTCAAGTCATGAAATCAAACTTTTCATGTCCATGTACATTCGGCCAGACAAAGAACATAAGAGGTTTAACTCAAAGGACCATTCCAAGGCATGTAAACAAGCATAACTTGGCATTCCATCCATCCATAGTATATAGACAAAACCATGGTTTAACCAAGGCTAAATATACACAAAAATAGCCTACATACAAGTACTACCTTCTTGGCAACATACCAAGAGTACTTACAAACCAAAATGAGCTCAAGTTATGCATGCAAGTACACAGTCACCTATAATACTTGAGAAGCAGTTTGAAGGTGCAATACAAAATGAAGCATTGAAGGACAAGTCCTACAACCAAGTTCATAGTCATAAAATCAAACCACCACACTAATGCCCATGAACACACATCCATGGCTCCTCATAGACTTGTTCCACAACTCTATACAAAGCCTGCAAAACTTAAACACATAAGTTTGAGCCATAAACATAAAACTTGCACATTGTACTTAACAAGCCAAGCTCTTGATTTTGGCACATACCTTGACAAAAGTGTACTAACTTAGCACACAAGCAACACAATCACTCAAGCTCTAAACCTTTTCCTGAAACATACATAGTAAGGGGCTTGAGTTTATAACTCGGTAAGGTTCACTACAACTCCAAAGAGTTTATTTAGTTAAGCCCGAAAGCTTAACCTCCATTAAGCATTACTTAACCTGCAAGAAAAACAAGAAAACACCAAAAACACAAGCAATATGGCATATACACATGATATCTAAGACAAATAAACATGATAACACATCTGCAAAAGGTTAGCAAGCACATCCAATCAAGCAAGGTACACAACTCACACATACACCACAATGCCCTTCTTGGCCGAAACCACTAGCAAGTACACATCTATCATTTATACTTCAAGCTTTGCAATTCCATCTCCATTCCACTAGAGCTCCAAGATCAAAGATAAGTTGGCCTACTTACCTAGAACTTAAGTACTTGCCTTTAATAACTAGCTAGCTAAGAAACCATATGAACCTGAAAGTTCCAACATATGCTCTATCTAGCAAACTAAGATCATATAGCTCAACTTTACTATCACTTAGATGCCATTAATATACTTGAACAAGGAATCATTACCAAAATCAAGTAGAATTCGTGAAACCTTACCCAATTGCAAGCTTGAGTTCTCAGCCAACCTTGAATCTTCAAGACTACTCTTGAAATCACAAGTCCAAGGTCTCCTAGTGCTGAAACCACCAAATGTGAGCTCAATTCTTCACTTTAAGCCTTAATTCCCAAGCTTCACCATGAAACCTTCAAGAACTTGGCCCTTTCTTTGCTAAGAACAATTGGAAGCTTACAACAATGAAGTCAACCCGAGATTAACATTTTGGGCTTGAATTGAGAGATATAAAATTCATTTAAGT